>CAJQUN010000025.1:2045948-2384364 GCA_907163345.1 Haberlea rhodopensis
CCGTTCGGTGTGACGAACGCCCCAGCTGTTTTTATGAGCTTGATGAATCGGGTGTTCCAACCCTACCTGGACCAGTTCGTCATTGTGTTTATTGACGATATACTTATTTATTCCCAGAGCGAGGAAGAGCACGTGAGACATTTGAGGACAGTGCTCCAGATCCTTAGAGATCACCAGTTATACGCCAAGCTCAGTAAGTGTGAGTTTTGGTTGAGCAGTGTGGTATTTCTGGGGCATGTCATATCAAGCAGTGGGATTTCGGTAGACCCCAGAAAGATTGAGGCTGTGATGGAGTGGGCTGCACCCACTTCGGTGCCCGAGATTCGGAGTTTCCTTGGTTTGGCGGGCTATTATCGACGTTTCGTCGAAGGATTTTCTAAGATTGCTAAGCCGCTGACTCAGTTGACTCAGAAAGGAGTACCGTTTTATTGGTCTGAGGCTTGTGAGCAGAGCTTCCAGGAACTGAAGCACCGGTTGACCACAGCACCTGTTCTAGTGATTCCTTCAGAGAATAAGAGGTTTGTTCTGTACACTGATGCGTCACTTCAGGGCTTGGGATGTGTATTGATGCAAGATAAGCACGTGGTAGCTTATGCATCGAGGGCAGTTGAAGCCACATGAGGCTAGGTACCCAGTCCACGATTTGGAGTTGGCAGCTATCATTTTTGCTCTGAAGATTTGGAGACATTATCTGTATGGTACCTCCTTCACCATTTATACAGATCATAAGAGCCTAAAATTCTTGTTTACTCAGGCAGAATTGAACATGCGTCAGAGGAGATGGATGGACCTACTTAAAGATTATGATTGTGAAATAGAGTACCATCCGGGGAAAGCCAATTTGACAGCAGACGCCTTGAGTCGGAAGGTGAGGAATACTGCTGAGGATGTCATGCATTTGTCGGCTATGATGACTTCTTGTTGCCATCTGGGCTATGACTTCGATACGGACGCATCACCGGTTCGGGTATCGACCTTATTGGCTGAGCCAGATATTTATGAGCATATCAGGAGAGCTCAGAGGTCTGATTGTGAGATTCAGAGATGGTCAGCATTGATATTACAGGGTCAGCCATCAAAATTCAGAGTGGCTGAGGATGGTTCCTTGAGACTCGGTAACCGTTGGGTAGTTCCATGCACGCCGGAGTTGCGCAGAGGAATCTTGGAACGGGCCCATAGTAGCCGATTCAGCATCCACCCAGGAGGGAGAAAGATGTATAAGGACTTGTGTGATCAGTTCTGGTGGAAGCGGATGAAGCGAGATGTAGTCTCATTTGTCAAGAAATGTTTGATCTGTCAGCAGGTGAAGGCAGAAAGGCAGCGACCCGGTGGCGAGCTAAGGAGCTTGGAGATACCGGAGTGGAAGTGGGAGCACATATCTATGGACTTTGTGACCCACTTGCCGAGGACTACTTCGGGTTGTGATGCCATTTGGGTGATCATTGACAGGCTGACGAAGGTAGCTCACTTCATTCCCTACAGTATGACGTACACATACTTGAGGATGGCTCAGTTGTATGTCCGGGACATAGTGAGACTGCATGGGATTCCAGTGTCTATTGTGTCCGACAGAGACCCGCGGTTTACGTCTCATTTCTGGGGAGGTCTTCAGTCAGCTTTGGGTACTGAGGTGAGATTGAGTACGGCATATCATCCCCAGACGGATGGGCAGACAGAGCGTACTATACAGACGCTCGAGGACATGCTACGAGCTTGTGTGTTGGAGTTTGATGCCTCTTGGCAAGATT
Source organism: Haberlea rhodopensis (assembly GCA_907163345.1). Taxonomy (NCBI): domain Eukaryota; kingdom Viridiplantae; phylum Streptophyta; class Magnoliopsida; order Lamiales; family Gesneriaceae; genus Haberlea; species Haberlea rhodopensis. The sequence goes on from CAJQUN010000025.1 coordinate 2,047,697, forward strand.
CTCTGCCCTTGGTGGAGTTTTCATACAACAATAGCTACCAGGCAAGTATTCAGATGGCACCATTTGAGGCTTTGTATGGTAGGCGTTGTAGGTCACCATTGTACTGGGATGACTTGACCAGTAAAGCTGTGGGAGGACCCGAATTGATTCGGGAGATGGAAGGTAAGGTGAAGGTTATCCGTCAGAAAATGAAGGCAGCCCAGGACAGGCAGGCAGCCTATGCGAATAAACGGCGGAGGCCGTTAGAGTTTCAGACGGGAGACAGGGTCTTTTTGAAGATTTCACCTTTCAGGGGTGTAGTACGGTTTGGTATGCGTGGCAAACTGTCCCCGAGGTATGTGGGACCGTATGAGATCTTGCAGCGCATCGGTACCTTGGCTTACCGTCTGGCACTACCACCGTCGTTGTCTGGTATTCACGACGTGTTTCATGTATCGATGCTACGGAAGTATGAGCCGGATCCGTCTCATGTATTGCAGCCTTCTGAGGTTCAGCTAGATTCTGACGTATCATATGAGGAACGACCAGTCAGGATTTTGGACAGGGCTGATCGCAGACTGCGGAACAAAGTGATACCAATGGTAAAGATTCAGTGGGATCGCAGAGGTGTCGAAGAGGCCACGTGGGAGACGGAGCGGCATATGATGCAGCACTACCCGGAGTTATTTTCTGGTATGTGAGTTATGTTTGGTTTTGGTTGGGTAAGTGCATGCGATTTCGAGGGCGAAATCCTATAAGTAGGGGAGTATTGTGATATCCCCGAAATAATTATATGCAACTGAGCATTAATTTTGGTTATATGATTTTAATGGTGGTAATTAAATTAATTGTTGGAATTAATTATCTTGGTGAAGTGCTTAGTCACCTGGTAGGAGTGACCCGGTAGAGCATTTCGGGGTACATGTTATTCATGTTGGGTAATTGGGGATTTTTATGGTTTAATTGAACTGGGTTATGATTAATTGGATGAATCATGTTTTATTTGGGATTTTGGTGCATTATGGTAAAATGCCTTTTAAATATCATGTTGGGGTGTTTTATACACCATGGTAAATTGTGGAAGGCAATTGGTTTAATTAAATCATTTATACCCCATTCCCCTTTAATTCCCATTACTTTACAACTTTCCCCAAAACCACCACCAAACCCTTCCTTTTCCCCATTTTCGAAATTGTGCTCAAGGTTGGAGAGAAAACCTTCAAGAAGCTTGCTTTGTGGGTTTTGGTGTGAGTTTTGGAGTCCCCTAGAGGTATGGATACCTCCCCATTGCTTTTATTGTGTTTGGTTTAAGATTGAAATGGTTTTGAAGGGTTTAAAATGGGTTTGGGTTGGATTGTTGTGGTTTTGTTTGGGGGTTGGTTTTATGGTTGTTTTAAGGTGTATTTTGAAGGGTTATGATGTTATTTGAGTTGTTGGTTTGTTGGTTTTGTGTTGGAATGGGTTGGAATGATTTTGAGGTGCAAAAATGGAGATTTTTCGGGTTACAGGGGTCGGCGATCGATCGCCCATTTCAGGCGATCGATCGCGCCCAGGCAGTAGGCGTTGGAAGCTTTTGGCGATCGATCGCCACTCTTGGGCGATCGATCGGCGGGTCTGGCGATCGATCGCGCCAAGTGTGGCGATCGATCGCCGAAGGATGAAAAATTTGGGGCTCGGGCAGTACGTTTGGGCGATCGATCGCCGTGATGGGCGATCGATCGCGAAGGTTAAAATATTGGATTTTTGGACTTTTTTGTGGAATTTTTGATATCGGACTATTATTGGCTCCTAATATTAATTTGTGTGAATGTGTAGAACCATCCCAGGTGGGCACACAGCATAGGAGATAAAGTCCACGATAATCTCCACTTTTGGAATCAAGGTACGTAGTGAGACGTACGAGCATCGGACGGTAAAACGTATTTATTACGCTTTGAATTGGTTATGCATTGTGGTTGCATACATGGTCTTGTTTATGCATTTTGGTTGCATATGTGATTGGATATGCATTACGGTTGCATATATATAAATTGTGAGTCGAGATTATATCGTAGTGATGATCGAATACTTGCCGCTGTTATGTCGAAGCGATGATAGAATACTTGCCGCTGTCATATTTAGCGATGAAGAATATTTGCCGCAAATATGTCGAAGCGAAGGATAATGCCGCTGTCATATTGATGCGAGGGATATTATACCGCTAATATGTCGAAGCGAGGGGTATTAATGCCGCTGTCATATAAACGCGAGGGGTATTATGCCACTGATATAATAAGACTGGAAATTGGAAATTGGTGTACACGGAATGAGTTCATGTCATGACATGTATATCGGTATTATAATCTTTGATTATTATTGTGATACAGGGACAACCAATGGAGCTTTTAAATATGTTAAACACAGGAAGTGAATTGCATTTATGGTTTATGCATTTAATTGTGATCATATTATTGAGGATATGATTTATATACATGCTCACGGTTTGGGGTTGTTCCTGTAGGTACTTGGGCGGAGGGGGCTAAGGCGGGTGATGCAGTGAGCCAGTGAGGAGTGCTCTTGTTAGCAGGCCAAATCCTTTTGTATAGTATCTGCTCTAGGAGTAGTGTAAAGCTATAGGATTAGTATTCATTGGTTGGGAATGTAACTAATCCCTTTTGAAACTTTATTTGGCACTGTAATTTAATTAACTCAGGGCATCAACTTGACCTTCAAACCTTATTTTGTATGGAAAAATTTAATTATGCCTTTAATCCGCACTTAAGGAACTAGGGTCCTTACAATTTACTTGGTACTAAGGTGATTGTTTATTCTGATCATGCAGCTCTTCGCTATCTGATGACGAAGAAGGAGGCAAAACCAAGGCTCATAAGATGGATTTTGCTCTTGAGTGAATTCGACATCCAAATTAAGGATAAGAAGGGCAGCGAGAACAAAGTAGCGGACCACTTAAGCCGTCTACCACATTTGGACGATGAGCTATGTTTGAAGGAGGAGTTCCCGGATGAGCACCTTTTCGCCATACACGACAATTTACCATGGTACGCTCATCTTGTGAATTTTTTAGCTTCTAATGTGCTACCCCATGAACTCTCTAGGGCCCAACGAGCCAAGATCAGAAGTGACGCCAAGTACTACGTCTGGGATGACCCTTACTTATGGAAGAACTGCGCGGACCAAATCATTCGACGATGCATACCCGAGATAGAGGTAAATGCCATTCTTACATTCTGCCACTCATATGCGTGTGGTGGACATTTTGGAGCAAAGAGGACGTCGAGAAAGGTACTGGAATGTGGGTTCTTTTGGCCCACCCTATTTCGTGACTCATATCTTTTCTGCAAGAATTGTGCACAATGTCAACTGACAGGTAATCTCTCCCAAAGAAAGGAGATGCCCCAACAACCCATTCTCATTTCTGAAATTTTTGACGTGTGGGGCATCGACTTTATGGGACCTTTTCCTATGTCTTTTGGTCATATCTATATACTGCTTGCTGTTGATTATGTATCGAAATGGGTGGAAGCTATAGCTACCCGGACTGACGATTCCAAGGTTGTTGCAGATTTTATCAAGCATAACCTTTTCTCTAGATTTGGAATCCCACGAGCCATCATCAGTGATCGAGGGACACACTTCTGCAATCGGGCAGTGGAAAGTCTATTCAAGAAATACCACGTAACTCACAAGGTCTCCACTGCCTATCATCCGCAAACCAATGGCCAAGCCGAGGTCTCCAACCGAGAAATCAAGGCCATATTGGAGAAAACCGTCAACCCGACACGGAAAGATTGGAGCTTGAGACTTGATGATGCACTATGGGCCTACAGGACCGCATACAAGACCCCGATAGGTATGTCCCCTTATAGACTGATTTTTGGAAAACCGTGTCATCTTCCTGTAGAGTTGGAGCACAAAGCGTACTGGGCAGTGAAGAACTTCAACATGAACTATGATGAAAGTGGAGTGCATAGGAAGCTGCAATTGCAAGAGCTCGAGGAGATTCGAAATGACGCATATGAAAGTGCCAGATGTTACAAAGAGAAGACAAAGGATTTTCACGACAAGATGATCTAGGAGGAATTTTGAAGTTGGTCAGAAAGTTCTCCTTTACCATTCCCGCCTTCGTCTATTTCCAGGTAAGCTTCGTTCCAGGTGGCATGGTCCTTATGTAGTTACTAATGTGTTTTCCCATGGTGCAGTTGAGATTCAGAGCTTGGACACCACGAAGACATTCAAAGTGAATGGTCACCGATTGAAGCACTATTATGAAGGTATCCAAAATGAAGACGGAGGACAAGTAGACATCAAGGTGGCTCTCGAAGACCCACCTACTATCGACTGAGGAAGGGGATAGCGTCGGGCCACCGACGTTAAACAGAGGCGCTGCTTGGGAGGCAACCCAAGGGGAGTTAGTTTCTTTTCTCCCTTTTATTTTTATTGCTTTCATAGTTGAACTTTTCTTTTCTCTTGTCTTTTTGCCTTACATTGGGGACAATGTAAGATTTAAGTATAGGGGAGGGATTAGTAGTGTGTTATTGTTTTTCTTATTGCAAAAATACAAAAAAATCGAAAAATTTAAAAATTTTGAGCTCATAGCTAGTAATGAACACATGCTTAGAATCACTAGCCCATGATGAAACCTAATTGATATCATGCATGCTTTTGAACATAGGTTAATTGTTAACTTTGGAACACTTTGAACTCTAATGCAAAGTGTACTTTAACTTAGTAAGTTGAATATTTTGAGCACATTATTGTCATGACTTGTGAAGTGTGCATAACTTAGTGAAGATTGTGTGAACTTTGTGATAGTCTTAAGAAGTCTCTAATACATGCTAGAACTTAACTACATGCTCTTTGAGGCGTATGTCTAGACTACTTGCAAGCATGAAAGTGATATAGGCAATCTTTGATGCGTTTGAGCCTTTCAAGCCTACCATGTAAACAAAATCATTCTCTTTTGAGCCTTAAATGTAAAAGAATGGTAGTATGCTAAGCATACTAAAGACCCCCATTCAACATTTCTTGACTAGCTTATCATCCTACCCTTTGAGCCTAAATGTGATTTTAATCCATACCTTTTAAGGGAGTATGATGTATTTCATTCAAATGCACTTGGGAATCATTGAAGTATATTTGTGAGCTTAATCGTCAAAAGAATGGAATGCATGAAAGAAAAAGGGATGCCTTGAAAAAATAGATGAAAATATGACTCCAATGGGAGCCAAGGCACAAAAGAAGCAAAGTGTTGAAATAAACCTTGTGAAAAAGAACAAAGTTGAAAAATTCATACAAGAAGAGAAGCTTTTAGTGTGCATTTCATCATACTCTCTTGTTTGAATATCCTTACCCTTTCTTTCATAAGCCAATACCTAGGCCAAGCTACAAGCTAATAAAGACCTACTTGATTTGTGTTTGCAAAGTAGCTAAGATAGTGGAGAAGAGTGTGCAAGTGAGCTTATACTTGTGTTAGTGTATGACTTGAACTATTATGGCTTTGCATATTTTGGATCTATAATTTGTACACAACACTTGTTTATGACCACACACACACGTTCACTACTTCGTTAGGTACGAAATGTTTAGGGATTGAACTTGTTCCACTGTTAACTTTTCACCGCCGTTCATTATTATGCATGTTAAAATTGCTGAGGCATTAAAGTGAGGACAAGTTGCTTTGTTATGAACCTATGAGCCAACCAAAAATATTGTAGTTTTATTTGTTTACTCGAGGTCGAGTAAAGAGTAAGTATGGGGGAGTTTGATGTGACTAGAAATAGACACATCTTTAGTGCTTAATTGTCTACGATTTGGTAGGTTTTGATAGATAATTTGATACGTATGCTACCTAATCGTATATTTGTGTAATTGTAGGTACAATCGAAGAAAACGAGCTAAAAATGATGTGTAAAGACCAAGAAGAGACATGGATATGACAAGGACTAAAAGTTGATCAAGAAAAGGGCAAAAATGTAATTTTGAAGGAGGAGATCAATTGCCACGAAGAGGAGATCGATCGCCTATGGACAGAAACTTAATCAACAAAATTCATGAACCAGCGATCGATCGCGAAGAAGTGGCGATCGATCGCCAAAGTCTACTGGAGCTCGGTGATCGATCGCGATAAAGTGGCGATCGATCGCCTCAAGAAATTCGCTGAAAAATAAAAGCCACGCGATCGATCGCCACACATCAGGCGATCGATCGCCGAAGAGTCCGGAAATTAGGAAATTGAGTCTTTTACCATGTTTAAAAGAATGTATCCCATTTTTATCACTCCCTTACCCTAAAACTTGAGACTAAGCCTCATTAGCAGCAGTTTTTGATAGTTTTTCATACTCTTATAATAATTTGAGATTTTAGATTAATTTTCTTTCAAGTTTTCTTCAAGAACAACGAAGAACGGAACCGGAATCGACAAGCCGGAATCGTGATTTATATTAGTAATTTCTTTTCCTTTATTTATTTAATGTTTTCCATCGAATTTTTATTGTTTTTAGATTTAATTATGCTAGGTTAAAACCCTTTGATTCTTGGTTGAAGGGATACCTACTTTTGGATTTAAATCTTTTATGAAAATTTGGTTTGATTGTTGAATTAGATTTCGATTTCAATTTGTTTCTCAAATTTTGAATTCCATGATTGTTGTGTTTGTGTATTAGACCGATCACCTAATATTCAATTGCATAATCGATAGTTTGTTAAGAAACAACTAAGATCAATAATTAACCGGCTGTAGGTGTTATTGAATTCTTAGGAGAAACGGTTGAGTAATCAATTTTAACGGCTGTAGTTTTCATTGATTAGATTTATCGAACTCATTAGTTTTGAAACTGTCATTGATTTAATCATTAACGGCTGTAGTGGTGATTAGAGATTTGGTAAGGGTTGAATTGAATGCTGTTTTCTCTTTGACTACGAATAAGATGAGTAGGAATTGAATTTCCAATCGATAGATAATTGAAAGAATTCGAATGTTTTGATTTGATGACTAGAAGATAATTTTCCAAAAGTATGGTTACCTGGAAACCAAGAATCGCTTCGCTCTCATAAATTTAAATCATCTTAGTTAATCTCGCTAATTAGTTTAATTATAGAATTTGCTTAGTAGTAATCATTCATCCTAAAACCCCCTTGTTACTATTCGTTTTTGGCACGAAATAAAGTTACCTTCCCTGTGAGATCGATCCCTACTTCCACTACTACATATTTTTGTTATTAACTGAAGAAGGATTAATTTGGGCGTACACGATAAGCGCTACCACCCTCCTATATAACAGGAGAAGTGTTTGGCCCTTGATCAAGTGAGAACTAAAATGCATGGCCATGCTCGAATGAGTCGATATGAGATATCGAGCTTATTCGTTCATTCTAGTTCTACTTGGGGATCAAGAAATAAAGATTGAATATACGAGTATGACTATTCCATGACTCGTGTTCAATCTAAACACAAAGGACAAAGGGATTAAGTTACATGGTAAATATTATCACAAGTTCTAAAGGTTATGTCGAGTCATTGACATTCTTGTAATTTGGTAGCCTCGATGTGTTGCTAGACACCGCTCCTTGCTTGTAACGTAAAATGAGATTTTATGTCACTGCCAACATTACAAGATCCTATCGGGTCACACAAAAGATTAAATCGATAAAGGGAATTAAATTCATTGGATGAATTAATTAATTAAGAAGAGTCTTAATTAAATAAGTATGAGGATTTAATTAAATCATGGGTTTGAGCCCATAAGGCTTTGTGAAAGCCTTTAATTAAATTGTTTATAAAGATAACAAGGTGACTAATTATTGAATTAATTCATTCCTTGATATCACAATTATCAAAACCTAAAAAGCTTTCAAGCTTAAACCACACGACCACCGCATCCTTTCCCCTTCATCTTCACGGCCGACGTGAATAGTGGTGATTGGAACGGCTGCCGTTTAATCGATTTTGAATCGTGGGGTTGGTTTTGGGTCAAGAATAAGTCTAGCAACTTGTTCTTGAACGTCCCTTGTTCGTTTAATCGTGTGGATCTCTTTAGAAAGCTTTCACGCAAAATATAGATATAAAATAGATCCTCCTACTTACTATACCTCCTTTTTAATCAACTGCTTTATACTCCAATGTTGCATAGTTCAACGGAGAAAAGAACCTAGGCATTTTCTACCTCCCGTAAGTTCATTACGCTTAACGCCCACTTAATAAAAGACTCGTTGGTTAAGGAAACGAAAGGATACTATTTCTATTATCACACCGAGAACAAAGTAGTTGTTGCTCGGACTAGTGTATTTCTTGAAACAGAATTTATTTCTAGAAAAACTAGTGGGAGAAAAATAGAACTTAGTGAAGTTCAACCACAAGAAAACACTGAACCTGATATTGAGATGGAAACAGAGCAGGCACCGCAAGCTGTTGTGGAAGAAGTACCTGCTCAAGAGACACAAGCCCAGCGTAGGTCTGTAAGAGAACACCGGGAGCCACAGAGATATGGATTTCTTGTGACTCAACAAGGTGACTTACTACTTATTGATGATGATGAGCCGTCATCTTATCAACAAGCTATAATGGGCACTGATTCTGAGAAATGGCAAGAAGCCATGAAATCTGAGATGGAATCCATGTATGCAAACCAAGTATGGACTTTGGTTGATCCACCTGAAGGGGTACGACCCATAGGATGCAAATGGATTTTCAAGAAAAAGACCGATATGGATGGTAATGTACAAACCTATAAAGGTCGGCTGGTTGCAAAAGGATTCAAACAAATTCATGGTATTGACTATGATGAAACCTTTTCACCAGTGGCCATGGTTAAATCCATAAGGATCTTGCTTGCAATAGCTGCATTTCATGATTATGAAATCTGGCAGATGGATGTCAAAACAGCTTTCCTTAATGGAAATCTGCTCGAGGATGTGTACATGACACAGCCCGAGGGTTTTGTCGATCCAAAGGATGCTGGAAAGATATGCAAGCTACAACGATCTATTTATGGATTGAAGCAAGCTTCTAGGAGTTGGAATCTTCATTTTGATGATGCAATCAAAGAGTTTGGTTTTATCAAAAACGAAGATGAACCTTGTGTCTACAAGAAGGTCAGTGGGAGCGTAATCATTTTCCTAGTGTTGTATGTAGATGACATACTTCTCATTGGAAATGATATCCATGCCTTACAATCTGTAAAGATTTGGCTAGGGAATTGCTTTTCGATGAAAGACTTGGGAGAAGCCACCTATGTATTAGGAATCAAGATCTATAGAGATAGATCGAGAAGGCTTCTTGGCCTGAGTCAAAGTACATACATAGACAAAGTGCTTAAAAGGTTTAGCATGCAAGAATCAAAGAAAGGATTTGTGCCTATGACACATGGTATATATCTCTCGAAGGAACAGTGTCCTTCAACACCAGATGAGAGACAACGCATGAGTAAGATTCCATATGCGTCAGCTATTGGATCTATCATGTATGCCATGATATGTACTCGTCCCGATGTATCGTATGCTTTGAGCATGACGAGCAGATATCAAGTTGATCCAGGTGAAGGTCACTGGATTGCTGTGAAGAATATCCTAAAGTACTTGAGAAGAACTAAGGATACATTCTTGATTTATGGAGGTGAGGAAGAGCTCAATGTAATGGGTTACACTGATGCAAGCTTCCAAACTGGCAAAGATGATTTTTGATCGCAATCTGGATATGTGTATTGCCTAAATGGAGGTGCTGTGAGCTGGAAGAGTTCAAAGCAAGAAACAGTAGCCGATTCTACAACGGAAGCTGAGTATATTGCTGCCTCGGATGCAGCAAAGGAAGCTGTTTGGATGAGGAAGTTCATTTCTGAACTTGGAGTGGTGCCTAGCATTAAAGATCCGATAGAACTCTATTGTGACAACAATGGAGCGATCGCATTGGCTAAGGAACCTAGATCTCACCAAAGATCCAAGCACATACTTCGGCGCTTTCATTTCATTCGAGAAATCGTTGAAAGGGGAGATGTTAAAATATGCAAAGTACCAACAGATGATAACGTATCTGACCCATTGACGAAGCCACTGTCACAGCAGAAGCATGATCGTCATACTAGATCTCTAGGCATTAGGTATATGTCTGAGTGGTCTTAGTGCAAGTGGGAGATTTGTTGGGATATGCCCTAAGACAAGTCATTAGATGATTGTTTTGACGTACAATGTTTATGATTTTATGAATGGCAATTCACTATTATATATTATTCTTTTAACTGTGCAATGTGAATTAATATATATGTTAATGTCCTTAGAATAATATTGTATTGTTCTTAAAGATGTCCCTAGTCAAGTATTATCATGAATAGGGATAATGATAATACGTAGAGACTAGTATGTGTTGATTGATGAATTGTTCATTGATATGAGATATCAAATCAACACATGGGTACATGTTAGAGAACGATGTACTGGACAGACCCACCATGAGAATGCAACATGGATAGTTATATGATCGTCATATGCAATTCTCATAGTGATAATAATGTATGTAATCCTTACGACTTGTGATCATCAGAGATCCCAACATAAGGAGTTATGTATCTTGATATTGTCAAACGTTACCCGTAACAGGGTAAACTATAAAGGCGACTATTGGATACACTACGAATTATGTAAAGGGTGTTGACTGATCGAGATAGGATTTGTCCCTCCTATATAACAGGAGAAGTGTTTGGCCCTTGATCAAGTGAGAACTAAAATGCATGGCCATGCTCGAATGAGTCGATATGAGATATCGAGCTTATTCGTTTATTCTAGTTCTACTTGGGGATCAAGAAATAAAGATTGAATATACGAGTATGACTATTCCATGACTAGTGTTCAATCTAAACACAAAGGACAAAGGGATTAAGTTACATGGTAAATATTATCACAAGTTCTAAAGGTTATGTCGAGTCATTGACATTCTTGTAATTTGGGTAGCCCCGATGTGTTGCTAGACACCGCTCCTTGCTTGTAACGTAAAATGAGATTTTATGTCACTGCCAACATTACAAGATCCTATCGGGTCACACAAAAGATTAAATCGATAAAGGGAATTAAATTCATTGGATGAATTAATTAATTAAGAAGAGTCTTAATGTGATGACCAGGGATTATAGATGTTAATCCCGTAGTGTTAAAAATCCCTAAAGTTGTTTTACGTGGCGATTTGGAGTTTAATCGCGATGTTGGGCCTTCTGGGCTCGTCTATTTGAGTAGTTGGGATCGTTGGATCTCGAGGTTGAGATTGTATTCTCATTTCGGTGAAAACCTGTGAGTTGGGTTTTAATGCGTCTCGGGATCTCGGGTGCTTGGTGTGGGCACCGGTAGGGGGTTTTTGAGTTAGAGAGAGAGTTTTTGAAAACAGATGATTTTTAATGAATCATGATGTATTTGTGGGGCTATTAGTATTTCGGGGTATTTTGCTATAAATACAAGTTGAACCCGAGATTTTTATTAAAAAATTCCATTTTAGCCCCAACCCGCCTCTCTCTCTCTCTCTCCCGCCGATTCCCGATTTTTCCCCCAGCCCCGCGCACGAAAACGCCTCGTCCGCCGCCGTCCGGCCGCCGTTCGGCGCGTCCGACCTACCCATGGCTTCGTCTCGTCCAGGCGCTCCTTTCCCCTCCGTCAATTCGAAGTTTCGTCGCGTGTGGAAGTCGGATTTCGCTGGAATGCGCCGATCCCCAATTTCTAGGGTTCTTCGATTTTGGTCCGATTTCTTCCGATTTTCGATTGGCACATCATTCCTCGGGGCATGGAACTCGAGCAAGGTTTGGCTCGGACTTCGAGGATTTAAGGTACGTTTAGCGTACGAGCATAGCTTAAATGATGTTTTACAAGTATGATGCATGATTTAAAATACATGAAATGCTTTACTATGATGGCACCGTGACTTGGTTACGTTATGTTGAATCACATGGTGAAATGCTTGGTGCCGCTATGAAGCGAGCAAATGATGGGTGTGGTCGCTACGGAGCGAACACCAGTAGTATGACGCTACTTTGAAGTAAGAAATGAAAATGTGGTGTTGATTAGATATCTAGGATATCTGTATTTTATTCCCTATTGGTAATGAATAGGAACAGAGACGTGGTTAATCAGAGAAGTGATTAACTAGTATCGGAAGTTAAGGAAGTCTCAATATGATATCTAGAATTATGATAATTGCTAGATAAAGAAATATGTTATGAAATGTTGTTAATTCGAAACTGGTTAGGGTTAACCAATATGATGATTAATTGCATATTCAGGATTTGATGATTTATCTGTTTTGAGAACATGGTTATTACAGGGGCACGCTAGGATGATGATGATACCATCCAGGAAGTGTCACATATGTTCCACAATATTTACGTTTTCGTAAATTATGTATTATGTCATTATGATTATGAAATTGGGGAATTGGTATGCTCACCCCGTTGGGGGCTGTCTCTGTTGGGACAGGTGAACAGGTACATCGATGGCTTTGGAGATGAGCTCGAGCTGTTGAATGGATGTACTCCCAGGATCGTGGTACCAGGGCTTGATGGAGCACGGTATCGTATAGAGTACCTATATATATATATATACCCATGATGGTTATACACATAATTATGATGCTCGCATGTGAGCACGATGGTACTTGTATATGGGTTGTATATAAAGGCATGAGCCTTTCTCTCTCTCATTCTATGTTGCATGCAATTAGAGGTAGAATTGCTAAAGGTTATGAGAGTCATTAGTGTATGTGGGTGTTGAAACCCACTTTTGTTGCCATATGTGTGGTGTTTTCCCTGGCTGGGAATTTACTTGATATTGCTGTATTCTGATGAGTATTACGTTTTCCCTGGCCGGGAATTATGTTATGTTGTACTTTTATTTCGGGATAGCTCTATTTATGGGGAGACTCTGCCCAAATTTTCATAAAAGTCCACAATGTAAAGAGTGGTGTAATGGGCGAACTCTATGAGTCTCTTGTTGTAGGGATGATGAACTTATAACATAGTATGTTAAAGAAAACTTTATAATTACCATTCAATGGTAAAGTATCATCTGAGTTTCCCGAATGATTTTATGGAAAGCATGTGCCACACATAATGATTAATACACTAATCAAGGGTTAAGTATAAGGGGTCCTTACATTTAATTAAATAATTATGAGGATTTAATTAAATCATGGGTTTGAGCCCATAAGGCTTTGTGAAAGCCTTTAATTAAATTGTTTATAAAGATAACAAGGTGACTAATTATTGAATTAATTCATTCTTTGATATCACAATTATCAAAACCTAAAAAGCTTTCAAGCTTAAACCACACGGCCGCCGCTTCCTTTCCCCTTCATCTTCACGGCCGACGTGAATAGTGGTGATCGGAACGGCTGCCGTTTAATCGGTTTTGAATCGTGGGGTTGGTTTTGGTTCAAGAATAAGTCTAGCAACTTGTTCTTGAACGTCCCTTGTTCGTTTAATCGTGTGGATACCGTTGAGGCAAGACCTTGGAGGTGTTGCTCGTGACTCGGGATCGTTGGACGTTGTGCTCCGTGGAATCTGCTCAAACACGCTACAAGGGTGAGACCTTTATTCCTTTATCCGATATGAACAACCTATGTATAGATCCGCGGTTTAGTAATCCAAATTTTTAAATTCCGCTGCGTTCCATGATTGTTGGATTACTTACAATTTCAACTAAACACCACCCCAAAAACACAGCAATGCCAATACCCTTCAACACAACAAAAGCTCTCCCAAACTTTGATTCTTCCTAACCCAATTCAACTACACAAAGTAATTGCACCAAAAGATAACAAGATGTGAAATTTGAAACCAATTACCACTTAAAAATCTGATCTTGACGAGTTTGGCACTTGGCGTGGAGTTCTCTTTTGGATGCACTTCTACCCAATTTGGCTTGTAATTCTTCAAATCTGCAATTAAAATCTCATTAGAACAATTATTACTTCAAAGATTTGAAGTAAATTGGAAATTGGATCGAATAAGGATGAGATTAGATGAAGAATTTTTGAGAGGCGATTTGGGGCTGAGTTGGAGAGGAGAGAAAATGATTTTGATTCTGTGCAGAAGCTCTTCGGTGCCCTATATTTTTTTTCAAAATTTTCTCTCGCTCGATCGATCGAGAATAATTCTCGATCGATCGAGCGAGGCAGTACTCAAATCGTATTTTAAAAGTTCCGGGCGATCGATCGAGAATTTGTCTCGATCGATCGCCAGCACCAGCAGACAAAAATTGCTATTTTTCTCAAAAACTTTTCTCTCGGGTTGCCTCGCCTACATCCTTATTGCTCTTATTTTCACACCTGCAATCAAAATTTCACGAATTCATTCACGGATAAACTAGAAACACAAATAACAACAAAACAAACTAAAACAAGATATTAAAAACAAAACTCGAGGAAGGAAAAGAAAGTTCTTAATTTATAGTCCCAAGCTGGACTGTCACCTCCTCATCTGTCAATTTGATTGCTCCTTTGGATTCTTCAAAGAATCACTTGGGAGCTTACCTTGCGTCCTTCCCGAAATCAACGTAGCCAACTGCCCTATTTGCACTTCCAAATTCTTAATCGATGCATCTTGATTCTGCATCCTCACCTCAGTCGACGAAATCAGCTTGGCCATCAGTTCCTCCATACTCGGTTTTTGTGTGAACCCCGCCTGTGGTTGTGGGTTCAGCACATTCTCCTGGTTCGACCATCTTAGATTTGGGTGGTTCCTCCACCCCGGATTGTAGGAGTTCGAATATGGATTGTTCTGCTGCCTGTTACCCACAAAATTCACAGCCTCAATAGATTGGTTAAATTGGTTACCTTCCTGGCACTTGATGCTCGGATGACCGCCTCCACACAAGTCACAGAAGACAGCTTGAACTTGCATCGCTGATGCTCCTATGCTATCTATCTTCCTGTTCATAGCCTCCAACTGAGCCGAAATGGCAGTGATCCCGTCCACTTGATGGACTCCTATTGGCTTCTGTGGCGTGTTCCTCTCTGACTGCCACTGGTAGTTGTTGCATGCCATTTCCTCCAATAAATTGTAGGCCTCTTCCGGTGTCTTCCTCATTATTGATCCCCCAGATGCTGCATCTATCATCGAATGGTTAGCAGAAAACAAACCATTATAGAAAGTTTGTACCTGCAGCCATATGGGTAGACCATGGTGTGGGCATCTCCTCAACAATTCTTTAAAACGATCCCACGCTTCATATATCGTCTCAGGGTCGAACTGCCCAAATGTCGTGATATCGTTCCGCATCTTTGCTGTCTTGGAAGGGGGAACGTACTTCGATAAAAATGCTTTTGTCATCCCTTCCCATGTTGTTATTGAACCTGCAGGTAGTGAATTCAACCATGATTTAGCCTTGTCTCGTAATGAAAAAGGAAAGAGCCTTAACCTGATGGCGTCGTCGGAGATGCCATTATGTTTGAACGTGTCACAGATCTCCAAAAAGTTGGAGATGTGAATGTTCGGATCGTCCGTGGCAGCTCCCCCAAACATTACAGAATGCTGTATCATTTGGATAATCACCGGCTTGATCTCAAAGTTGTTTGCTTGAATCGTCGGCCTTGTAATACTGGATAAAGATCCATGAAATGCCGGCTGTGCAAAGTCCATCATTGATCTTGGGTTCTGTGCTTCATTATTGTCAGCCATCGCTCGAGCTTCTCGTAACCTTCTTAGCAGAGTTCTCTCTATTTCCGGATCAAATGGCTCGAGAATGGGCTCCTCTCTTCTGAGCATGCACTAGACAATTGCTTCTTGTACTGGATCAGGCAAAAGGAGACAACAAAAATATACAAAATTATTAACAAAGATCAACAAAAGAAAAAGAAAAAGAAAAACAGAAACGCAATAATAAAGAATTGGCTAAAATACAATCAACTAATCTCGTATGATATTATACAGATTAGTCCCCGGCAACGGCGCCAAAAACTTGACCGCTTTATTTTTAAGCAAAAGATATTTCAAAGTGTAGTGTGAAGCGATTCTACCGCAAGTGCACGGTTGTCAAGTTTTAGTATAGTGAAATGTAAGTAAAGGTTGTCGAATCCACAGGGACTAATGTATAACTACCAAATAAAACTAGCAAAATTATATTTAGCCTACGATTAAAAAAGGTGATTAACTAAGGCACACTTAAACTAAGGAACGAAAATTAAACAAGAAACAATAAAATGAATGGTTCCGGATATGCAAAGGTAATTCGCTCGAGAAATTTATCAAGCTCTTCGTTCAACTGTGTTATCTTTAATGATTCATCTGAATAAGCAAATTATCAACCAATTGATTCTAAAGGTGAAAGGTTTTCACTGTTATTCAATACACTCTCTCGAGCTATAAAGAAACTAATATCAAACTAGAACAAGTCACTCTCGTGCACCTATTTACTATTTCGATATTGCATAAATCTTCAAAACCTTGTTACTTTAAATCACTCGATTCAAAGTTCTCACGTATGTAATTTCATCTCTCGATCTCAATCTTAAACATACTTCATGAATTAATAGAGCGTGCTATAACGTTATCTCTCGATCTCGGTTATAACTCTCAGAGTCAATCAAAGTTAGCTAGGCTTTGATCTTAACAAGCAATTAATTCATGAACAGTAGGAATCAATACACTCAAACACAATTGAATCAATAAATCAAACACAATGATACTAAATCTCAATAAAATAAACTAGATTTAATTGAAATCAAATACATAAGAAGTTTAATCGTCTCTCGACCTCAAAAACATCAAATGGAACTGAAAATCAAAGAAATCAAAGTTTAGAAATACGATAAACGGCGGATGAATCCGTGCGTTGCACCGTGATTTCTTCTCTTGCTCCTCCTTGCACTCCGGAATCGGTTGGCTCAAGCTCGGACGAAGAACGAAGGAAGATGGCTTGCTCCGGGATCTCCTTCGGCGGCTACTCGGCGGCTAGGGTTCTCTTTTTGTGGAGAAATTTCGTCTGATATCCGATATCTAAGAGAATGAATGATTTCCCCCTTAAAACCCCCGAAGATCACGATAAACATGGAAAATAAAATCTTCAGGATTTCGCGTCTCGATCGATCGAAAGGTTTTTTCTATCGATCGGTGCACTATTCGCTTCAGCATTCTCAACTCACTGCCTCGCTCGATCGATCGAGATATTTTTCCGATCGATCGACATTTCTCAAAATTTGTTGCTGAAGTCTCTGCCTCGATCGATCGATCGAGACAAAATCTCGATCGATCGGTGCTTTGAATAATTTGATGCTCAACATTCTGCCTGGCTCGATCGATCGAGAATAAATCTCGATCGATCGAAGCCTTGAAAAATCCACTTTCTTCATTTGATCTCTTTTTCGCCTCGATTTCGCCTGTTTTCTTCATTTTAGCTCATTTCTTCCACTTCCGACCTATTTTCCTGAAACAAACAAATAAACACCAAAAAGCATAATATCATCCAGGAAAAAGTACGAAAAATGGGAAGAAATTACAGCTAAAAACACTTAAAATCTAAGCCTATCAACCTCCATACTGCCTCGGTACAAACAGTGGCATGTGCTGCACTGCTCTGTCCGCAGGCCTCCCCGTAGAGTTCTGTTGTCCCTCCCGATTGGGACATTGTCGAGCAAAGTGGCCCTTATTGCCACATACATAACAACCGACGTAGTATTTCGTCGAATGTGGTTGCCCACAAAGAGAGCACTGGACCTTCACAAATCTGCCTCCCTGAGACTGTCCGCTTCCTGACGGGGCATCATTCCTACGGCTTCCTTTCCAACGATTCTCGGGCCTCTTACCACTGAACCTCGAAGCTGATGTGTTCCCCCTTGGCTTGAACTGATCACCCCTCGGCTTCAAATTATCAGAAGTAGATTTCTGAGGGGGTGCTGGAGGTGGCACGGCATCAGGATATGCACCAACTCCCAGCTCAGCTAGCTCAGCCCGTGAAAGGGCGTCATCAAAGCAAGCGGGGCCATAAGTAATCACCCTGTCATACAGTTCCGGCCTCAAACCTTTCATGAAGTTCCTCATCTTTGCTTGAGTACTTGCGGCGATATGAGGTACATATCTGAGCAAAGAACAGTAATGAAGAGCATAATCTGACACAGGCATGTTACCTTGCTTGAGGTTAGTAAACTCATCTTCCTTAGCCTGTCGTGTAGCAGCTGAAAAGTAGCGGGTCAGAAACCGAGTTTTGAACAGTTTCCAGTTTATTTCCTGTCCCTGAGCCTCTGGCTCTATTACTGGTCTTCCACCACATCAATACCTTCTTGGCCAGTTGGAACTCCGTTAGCCTTATCCATGCTGACTTAGCACAAGGAGCTGCCACAAATATCTGTTCTATCCTCTCTAACCACTCCTCTGCCAGTTCCCCTGTCTCAGTTCCTTCGAACATCGGGGGTCGGTACGTCAGAAACTGAGCCAAACTTAGCTCCCCAGGTAGTAATTGTTGCTCAGAGGGTTCTTCGCCCAAGGCTGGCGGTGGTAGGGGATTGTACGCCCAGCACTTGCATTAACACTAATTGCAATCACCCACTTCCACATTTACTGCCATGCTGCAAGACAAGGGTTAACACAATACCCAAAAGCAGTTCATATAATACATCGTTAGAAACCATAACATGTTAGTACAATAGTCATATGCTTCATATGCAACATATGCACAAAACATGTTAAAAAAGAAGCACCTAGCCAACTTATTGCTAAGGATACCCTTCACTCATTCCCGGGTTTTCTAACCACTCCTATGATACCACTAATGTAGGGTCTTCCTACCTTAACATCATACTAATAACGTATTATGGACTAAACATGCATTAATAACATCTTAGGGTACCGGTTGTAGCTTTGAGCTAATAAGATTACAGGCCAAAAATAAAATTTCAAAACTTAATAATTACATTTTCGATAATGAATGTTAAAGCTATTGATTTACACTACTCCTAGAGTAGAGACTATCCAAAATCCTGTATCCTATATTCTTTCATCCTCCTTTTAGCTCACTGCCTCAACCCGACCCTTAGCCCTTCAGTCCAAAAGTGTACCTACAGGAACAACCCATCATGAGCATGTACATCATACTTAACATCATAAGGTAATGGCATATAAATAAATGCATGAAAATAATCGTAACATATACTTCCTGGTTAATCGCATTAACCCACTTTGGTTGTCCCTGTTTCATAGTCATGCATATAATCATTAGTTCTTGACATAAATGATTAAAATCATACTTCACATATATGCTCATAATCAACAATGTTATTTAGAAATGGGGATGTTTCTGGCCTTGTTATGTCAGCGGAACAATTGGCCCCCTCGCTTCGACATATAGCGGTATTGTGATACCCCTCGCTACACCTTGATAGCGGATGTATCTCCTCGTTAGCTATGTCATCGGTAAATACCTTCCTCGCTTTCCCATAACAACTACCAGGACACTCTACCATTCTCAATAACATAGTTAAACATACATCATCGTCATCATATCATAAACATCATCATCTTATAAACATCATCATCTTGTAAACGTCATCATCTTATAAACATCATCATCTTATCATAAACGTCCTCATAAACATCATATCATCTTTACTCATCATAAACATCATCATCATAAACTTACTTATCATAATCATCATCATAAACATCGTAAATACTTATGCAATCATTCCGTAGTCATAGTATAGGAATGTGTTTTACCGTCCGATGCCCGTACGTTTCTTACGTACCTTAATTCCCAAAAGTGGAGAAGTTGGAGAACTTTATCTCCTTGATGTTGTTGGTACCTGGGATGGTTCTACACAACCATACAAATCAATATTAGAAGCTAAACAATAGCCAAATACCAAAAATTCAACAAAAAACATCATTTGCCATTTTTAAGCTGCTGGCGATTGATCGCTACATCAAGGCGATCGATCGCCTGACTTTTTGCCTCGTGGCGATCGATCGCTTCATATATGGCGATTGATCGCCTGCTGTGAAAATCGCTATTGGCCTTCGGCGATCGATTGCCTCATATATGGCGATCGATCGCCACCTGCTGGTGCGCGATTCTTCACCATTTTTGAGCATTTTTCAAGCTCAACTTCATACCCTTCAAACCCAAACTTTCCAGCATAACAAATATAATCATAACTCACTAAACCCACATAAAACACTTCAAAAATCATACCCCAACAACATACAACACATACTCAAAACAAACCCACATAAAACACTTCAAAAATCACCCCATTTCAAAACCAAACATCATTAAAACTTTAGGAAGGGTTCCATACCTCTTGAGGACTCCAAATCCCACAACAAATCCCACAAACAAGACTTTTGTGAAGATTCCTCCTTCCTCCTTGCCAAGTTTCGAAAATGGGAAATGGGTAGGGTTTGAGAGTGAAATTGGGGATTTTAAAAGAGTAAAGGGTAAAGTGGGGTAAAGTGAATAAAGTGGGGGGTATAGTGGGGTACGGGTTTTTAATTTGCACCCCAAAATTAACATGATTTATAAAATACCCCAACATGGTATTTTAAAAGCATTTTACAAAATGCAACCAACTTCCACTAAATCCATATTTTCCTCATAATTAACACTCAATACAATTAAATCATGTTAACACCTCATTTCCCAACATGCATAACATGCACCCTGAAATGCAACCCCAGGTTACGCCTATCAAGTGACTAAGCATTTCAACATGATAATTAATTTCAACACATAAATCAAATATCACCATAATTAATCATATAAACATCATTAATGCCCAAATTGCATATAATTAATTTCGGGGCATCACATTTCAGTTGTCTAAATTCAATACCGAGTCAAAGTTTCTATATCAATATGCTTACAAATCTCCACTGAAAGTGTGATGCCCCGAAATTAATTGATGGCAATCTGAATATTAATTATGCTTATATGATGATTTATTACGATGATTAAGATATGTGTGGGAAATGAAGAAGTAACATGATTTAAGGATGTTGATTTTAATTATGGGGATGATATGGGTTTAATGAAGTTGGTTGCATTTTGTAAATGCTTATCATGTTAATGTATTTTATATACATCATGTTATTTATTGGGGTACAAGTTAAATGTAAGAATTTAATACTTAACCCACCACTTTTACCTCACCTCACCCTTTACACTCAAATCCCCAAAATCACTTTCCCAAAACCCTCTTCCCCTCATTTTCGATTTTTGACCTAAAGGTGGGAAGAAATCCTTGTTAAAGCTTTGTTCTTGCACTTCTTGGTAAGATTTAGTGCCTATGATGTTTATATATCACTTATTGATGTTCTTGAAGTGTTGATTGAGTTTGGAAGGGTTTTAAAAAGGGTTTGAAATGGGTTTGTTTGGGTTAGTGTGATTCTTGGTGGGATGTTGGATTTTTAGTGGTTTTATGATGTGTGTTGAAGGTTTTGAGTGTTTTAATGTTTATGAGTTGTTGGTATAAATGATGGTTGAGGTTGGTGAGGTTTAAATGTGCAAAAATAGAGTTTTTCGTGGTACAGAGGCTGGCGATCGATCGCCCGATTTTGGCGATCGATCGCGAGCAGGCATTAGGCTCCAGAAGCCTTTGGCGATCGATCGCCACTTTTGGGCGATCGATCGGTGACGATGGCGATCGATCGCGCCAAGTATGGCGATCGATCGCCGAAGAAAGAAAATTTCACCCCCGTCCAGTGTGATCTCGCGATCGATCGCGCCTGGGCGGCGATCGATCGCGAGATGAAAAAAATGGGTAGTTTGATTATTTTGTGGGATTTTTGAATATTGGACTATGATTAGCTTCTAATATTGAATTGTATGGTTGTGTAGAACCATCCCAAGGACCCACGACGATTTCACCATATTTTGAAAAGGTACGTAAGAAACGTACGGGCATCAAACGGTAACATATTCCTAAACTATGACTTTGCATTAATTGCATAAGTATTTATGATGATGATTATGATGATTATGATGAATAAGTTTATGATATGATGTTATGATGACAATTATGATAAGATGATGATGTTTGAAATGATGATGCTTATAAGATGATGACGCATGTTTGACTATGCTACTTAGAATGGTTGAATGTCCGGTGACTATTATGGGCAAGCGAGGAAGGTCTTGCCGCTCACATAACTGAGCGATGGGGTACATCCGCTATCAAGGTGTAGCGATGGGTATCATCCGCTGAGCGATGGGGTACATCCGCTATCAAGGTGTAGCGATGGGTATCATCCGCTGAATAAGAGATACATCCGCTATCAAGGCATAGCGATGGGTATCATACGATGAGTTATGTCGAGCGAGGGGGCCAATTGTGCCGCTGTCATAATAGAACCCGGATAGTCCCATTTCTAATTAACATGGATTGTTGTGAGCTTATATACGAAATATGATGTTAATCATTCATGTCTTGAACTAATGATGATATGCGTAATTATGACACAGGGACAACCAAGGAAGGATAGTACTATTAAACAGGAAGTATATGTTATCAATTATTTCCATGCATTATTTCTATGCCAGTAACTCATGATGTTAAGTAATGATGTACATGCTCACGATGGGTTGTTCCTGTAGGTACGCTTTTGGATCGAGACTAAGGGTCGGGTTGAGATGGTGAGCTAAAGGAGCATAAGATGATAGATACAGGATTTTTGTTAGACTTAACATTCATTTTGGGGAATGTAATTAACTAACTATTGAAGTTTCATTTTGGCCTGTAATTACATTGAGCTCACATAACAACCAGAACTCTAAGATGTCTCTAATACATGTTTAGTTCATAATACGCTATTAATATGATGTTAAGGTAGGAAGACCCTACATTAGTGGTATCAGAGCAGTGGTTAGATAACCCGGGGATGAATGAAGGGTAGCCTTTGCAGTAGGTTGGCTAGGCGCTTACTTTTGACATATTATGTTGCACATGAAGTATATGGGTGTTATGATAACATGTTATGGCTTTCTAACGATGTTTATATGAACTGCTTTTGGATCTTGTTGTTAACCCTTGTGTTGCAGTATGGCAGCAAATATCGACATTGGTGATGCGGTAAGTGTGAACGCTAGTGCGGGGCGTACGAATCCCCTACCCCCGCCAGCCCTAGGCGAAGAACCGTCCGAACAACAGCTACTGCCGGGAGAGTTGAGTTTGACTCAATTTCTAGCGTATCGGCCCCCGACTTTTGAAGGGGCTGAAACAGGGGAGCGAGCCGAGGAATGGCTAGAAAGGATAGAACAAATATTTGTGGCAGCCCCGTGTGCAAAGACGGCATGGATAAGGCTAGTAGAGTTCCAATTAGCCAAGAAAGCACTGATGTGGTGGAGGACCACCGTGATTGAACAGGAGGCACAGGGTCAAGAGGTAAACTGGAAGCTGTTTAGAACTAGATTCCTGGCCCGATACTTTTCAGCGGCTGCACGTCAAGCTAAAGAGGATGAGTTTACTAAGTTGAAGCAAGGTACCATGCCGGTGTCAGATTATGCCCTCCACTACTGTTCTCTACTCAGATATGTACCTCATATCGCCGCCGACACTCAAGCAAAAATGAGGAATTTTATGAAGGGCTTGAGGCCAGAACTTTATGATAGGGTGATTACATATGGCCCTACCTGCTTTGACGATGCACTTACACGGGCTGAGTTAGCCGAACTGGGGGTAGGTGCATACCCTGATGCTGTACCATCTCCAGCACCCCCTCAGAGATATACTCCCGACAATTTAAGGCCAAGGGGTGATCGGTTCAAGTCTGGGGGGAACACTTCTGCGTCAAGATTCAGTGGTATGAGGCCCGAGAACCGATGGAAAGGTAGCCGCAGGAATGACGCCCCACCAAGAGGAGGACAGTCTCGAGGAGGTAGTGTTGGGGAGGTTCAATGCTCTCTTTGTGGGCAACCACATCTGACGAAGAATTGTGTGGGTGTTATGTTTGTGGCGAGAGAGGCCACTTTGCTCGACAGTGTCCCAACAGGGGAAGGCAGCAGAACTCTTCTGAGAGGTCTACGGTCAGAACAGCACAGAACAGACCCCCATATGTACCGAGGCAGTTTGGAAGTCAGCCTACGGGGCCACCTCAAGGGCAGGTGTATGCATTGACAAGGGAGTAGGCTACAGCGGCTCCGGAGGAGGTTATAGCGGGTACGTGTCTTTTATTTACGCACCCTGCTTTTATATTGATCGACACAGGTGCGTCACACTCTTTTGTGTCGACAAGTTTTGTGGAAAGGCACCACATATGCACTTCTCCGTCGCCCACGCCTCTTATAGTCTCGACCCCCGCTGGAAGAAGTATGATTACTGATCGGATCGTCTACGATGGCCTCATTTATTTTGAGGATAAAGAACTAAGGTCAGATTTGATTGTTCTGGGAATGTCAGACTTTGACTGCATTCTGGGCATTGATGTTCTGAACAGGTATCAGGCAGTTGTGAACTGCAGGCAGAGGACAGTGCGGTTCAAATCTGATATGGGAGTTCCATGGACGTTCTATGGGGATGGTTCTCGTTCAAGGATTCCGTTGATATCCACGGTCAAGATGACACAATTATTGGAACGAGGCCATACAGGATATCTTATTTATGCCGTTGATATTTCTGGAAAGAAGGAAGAGCTAAAGGTTGAAGATGTGCCCGTAGTGGCGGAATTTCCTGATGTATTTCCTGAAGAGATTCCTGGATTCCCACCGGCGAGAGAGGTCGAGTTTGGAATCAAATTGCTACCGGGGACGTCAGCCATTTCCCGTGCCCCGTATAGGATGGCACCAACGGAACTAAAGGAATTAAAAGTTCAGTTGCAAGAACTCCTTGACAAGGGCTACATACGCCCTAGCGTATCGCCCTGGGGTGCACCAGTGTTATTTGTTAAAAAGAAAGATGGCTCGATGCGTCTATGCATCGATTACAGACAACTGAACAAAGCTACCGTGAAGAACAAGTATCCACTTCCGAGGATTGATGATTTATTTGATCAGTTGCAGGGTACGAGACTCTACAGTAAGATCGATCTGAGGTCGGGATACCATCAGATTCGGGTAAGGGAGGATGATGTGCAGAAGACAGCTTTCAGGACCAGATATGGGCACTATGAGTTCTTAGTCATGCCCTTTGGGGTGACGAATGCCCCAGCTGTTTTCATGAGTTTAATGAACAGAGTATTCCAGCCATATTTGGACCAGTTCGTCATAGTCTTCATTGTTGATATACTTATTTACTCCCGGACTGAAGAAGAACATGTTGAGCACTTGAGGACAGTACTTCAGATCCTTAGAGATCATCAATTATATGCAAAGCTTAGCAAGTGCGAGTTTTGGTTGGACAGTGTGGTATTCTTGGGCCACGTTATATCCAGCAGTGGGATATCTGTGGATCCCAGAAAGATTGAAGCTGTTATGGAGTGGGCTGCACCCACTTCTGTGCCCGAGATACGGAGCTTCCTTGGTTTAGCAGGTTATTACCGACGTTTCGTCGAAGGATTCTCTAAGATTGCTAAGCCATTGACACAGCTAACTCAGAAAGGAGTACCGTTCTTTTGGTCCGAAGTTGTGAGGAAAGCTTCCAAGAATTGAAGCGTCGTTTGACGACAGCACCAGTATTGGTGATCCTTTCTGAGAATAAGAAGTTTGCCTTGTACACGGATGCATCATTGCAAGGTTTGGGTTGTGTGTTGATGCAAGATAAGCACGTGGTAGCTTATGCTTCGAGGCAGTTGAAGCCCCATGAGACCAGATACCCAGTCCATGATCTGGAACTGGCGGCCATCATTTTTGCCTTGAAGATATGGCGTCATTATCTTTATGGTACGACGTTCACCATCTATACGGACCATAAGAGCCTGAAATTCCTATTCACTCAGGCTGAACTTAACATGCGTCAAAGAAGATGGATGGACTTGCTCAAGGATTATGATTGTGAGATTGAGTACCATCCGGGTAAAGCAAATATGATAGCAGATGCCTTAAGTCGAAAAGTGAAGAGCACCGATGAGGATACTATGAGCTTATCAGCTATGATGACTTCTTATTGCCATCTGGGCTATGATTTTGATGTGGACACGTCGCCGGTGCGAGTGTCGACCTTATTGGCTGAGCCAGATATATTTGAGGCTATTAGGAAAGCTCAGAGTTCGGATAATGAAATTCAGAGATGGTCATCAATAGTACTCCAAGGGCAACCATCAAAGTTCCGAGTTGCTGAGGATGGTTCATTGAGACTAGGCAACCGTTGGGTGGTACCAAAGACACCAGAATTACGCCAAGGAATTTTGCACCGTGCCCACAGTAGCCGGTTCAGTATCCACCCAGGAGGAAGAAAGATGTACAAGGACCTATGTAGTCAATTTTGGTGGAGACGCATGAAGCGTGAAGTAATTGCTTTTGTTAAGAGGTGTCTAATCTGCCAGCAGGTAAAGGCAGAAAGAGAGAGGCCTGGTGGTGAGTTGAAGAGCTTAGAGGTACCTAAATGGAAGTGGGAGCATATATCTATGGACTTCGTGACCCACTTGCCAAGGTCGGCCTCTGGATTTGATGCGATCTGGGTGATCGTGGATAGGCTGACAAAGGTATCTCATTTCATCCCTTACAGTATGACTTACACATATTTAAAGATGGCCCAACTATATGTGCGGGATGTGGTGAGATTGCATGGCATTCAAGTCTCGATAGTGTCTGACAGAGACCCGAGGTTCACTTCACATTTTTGGGAGGGTCTCCAAACAGCTTTGGGCACAGAGGTAAGGCTGAGTACAGCCTATCACCCTCAGACAGACGGTCAGACAGAGCGTACCATTCAGATGCTCGAGGATATGTTAAGGGCATGCGTTTTAGAGTTTGATACTCCGTGGCAGGATTCAGTGCCACTGGTGGAGTTCTCCTATAACAACAGCTATCAGGCGAGCATTCAAATGGCTCCTTTTGAAGCTCTTTATGGACGACGATGTAGATCACCGCTGTGTTGGGAGGACTTGACTAGTAAGGCGGTCGGAGGACCGGATATGATTAAAGATATGGAAGAAAAGATCAAGACGATACGCTTAAAGATGAAAGCGGCTCAAGATAGGCAAGCGGCCTATGCCAATAAGCGGCGACGACCGCTAGAATTCCAAGTGGGAGATAAGGTTTTCTTGAAAATCTCACCCTTCAGGGGTGTGGTCCGTTTTGGTATGCGGGGAAAGTTATCTCCGAGGTATGTGGGGCCGTATGAAATATTGCAGCGCATCGGTACTTTGGCCTACCGTTTGGCGCTACCACGGTCCTTATCCGGCATTCATGATGTCTTTCATGTTTCCATGTTGAGAAAGTATGAACCCGATCCGTCTCATGTTTGCAACCTTCAGAGGTTCAGTTGAGTTCAGATGTATCCTATGTTGAACGACCGGTTAGAATTCTGGATCGTGAAGATCGCAGGCTACGAAGTAAGATTATACCGATGGTCAAAGTTCAGTGGGATCGCCGGGGTGTCGAGGAGGCTACGTGGGAGACGGAACGGCATATGGTGCAGCACTACCCGGAACTATTTTCTGGTATGATTTATGTTTAGTTTCATTTTGGGTAAGTGCATGTGATTTCGAGGACGAAATCTTATAAGTAGGGGAGTAATGTGATGCCCCGAAATTAATTGATGGCAATCTGAATATTAATTATACTTATATGATGATTTATTACGATGATTAAGATATGTGTGGGAAATGAAGAAGTAACATGATTTAAGGATGTTGATTTTAATTATGGGGATGATATGGGTTTAATGAAGTTGGTTGCATTTTGTAAATGCTTATCATGTTAATGTATTTTATATACATCATGTTATTTATTGGGGTACAAGTTAAATGTAAGAATTTAATACTTAACCCACCACTTTTACCTCACCTCACCCTTTACACTCAAATCCCCAAAATCACTTTCCCAAAACCCTCTTCCCCTCATTTTCGATTTTTGACCTAAAGGTGGGAAGAAATCCTTGTTAAAGCTTTGTTCTTGCACTTCTTGGTAAGATTTAGTGCCTATGATGTTTATATATCACTTATTGATGTTCTTGAAGTGTTGATTGAGTTTTGGAAGGGTTTTAAAAAGGGTTTGAAATGGGTTTGTTTGGGTTAGTGTGATTCTTGGTGGGATGTTGGATTTTTAGTGGTTTTATGATGTGTGTTGAAGGTTTTGAGTGTTTTAATGTTTATGAGTTGTTGGTATAAATGATGGTTGAGGTTGGTGAGGTTTAAATGTGCAAAAATGGAGTTTTTCGTTGATATCCCTGAAATGATTAATTGCAATCTGGTGCATTAATTAAGTTTATATGAATAATTAATGTGGTAATTAATTATGTGTTGGGAAGTATGGTTGGAAGCATGATTTATTTGCCATGGGTAGCAATTAATTAGAAATCATGTGTTTAATTGATATTTCGGTGCATTTGGTTTAATGCTTTGGAAAATATCATGTTGGGGTGTTTTATACACCATGGGTTGTGGATTGCATTTTAATTAAACCCAAACCCCTTTTATACCCTTATAACCCCCACCTTTACCAAATTACTTTCACTTTACCAAATCAATTCCCACAAACCCTCCCCCTTCATTTTCGTTCTTGAGCTTTGGGGTGAAGAGAAGTCCTTGCAAAATCTTGATTTGTGGAGTTTATTGGGTGATTTGAGATCCCCAAGAGGTATGGATACCTCATGGTTGTTTTTGTAAGGTTTTGTTTAAGTTTGGGTTGATTTTGAAGGATTTTAAAATGGGTTTGTTTTGGGTTGTTGTGGTTTTGGTTGTATGTTGGATTTATACTTGTTTTGAAGTATATTTTGGTGGTTTTTGTTGTATTGGATGTTGTTGGTTTGTTGGGTTAAGTGTTGGGATGGATTGGATGAAAATTTTGGTGCAAAAATGGCAAAAATCGCGCCTCTGCGCGAGGCGATCGATCGCCTGAAAAGAGGCGACCGATCGCCAAGGGACAGTAACATTTTTGCGGGTTAGGCGATCGATCGCCTAAAATGAGGCGACCGATCGCCGAGAGGCAGTAGCCAAATCAAAGGAATGGCGATCGATCGCCATGTTTGAGGCGACCGATCGCCGCGATGAAAATTTTGAGGCGACCGATCGCCTGAGGGAAGCGATCGATCGACGCCAGTGGATTTTTGAGAAATGATTTCTTTTGTCAAATTTTTGGTATTTGGCTATTATTTGGCTTCTAATATGGGGTTGTGTGATTGTGTAGAACCATCCCAGGTAGCAACGCAACCAAGGAACTGAAGCCATATCAAATCCACTTTTGGAAAGGTACGTAGTGGACGTACGGGCACCCCAACGGTACATGTATCTTATATACTCACTGTTTATGCATTGTGGATGCGGGTATATATGTGGTATTGCATGGTGGATGCAAATACATGTTATGCATGATGATTATAGATGCATATGATTATTGGTGCACATCCCATGAGTCGTGGTCATCCCTTGATGATTTTAATGCTTGCCGCTATTTGGTTTGGTTCCGCTAAATGTGAAGCGAGGGGTGGGAGCGCCGCATGTCACATTTGAGCGTGGTTATCATATAGGGCGAGGAAAGGGTATTTGCCGCTCAATGAGAGGCGAGGGGTGGGAGTCCCGCATGTCCATTGAAGCGAGGTTATCCTATGCCGCCTATATGTAAATAAGCGAGGGGCATTAAAATACATTGTGATGGACAGACTAGGGATTGGTGATCAGTATTTGGTATTGATGAGCTGGTATATGTCATGACATGTTTTGACCATTAAAAATAATCTGTTGATTATACTCATGAGTTATGGTACAGGGACAACTAAACGGGAAGCGTTTGAAATGCATGGGAAAACAGGAAGTGTTTTATTATGATTATGCATTTACGCTTTATCTTCATATTGTGTTGAATATGAATGATTATTATTGCTCATGTTTGGGGGTTGTCCTTGTAGGTACACGTTTGGCATGATAGAAGGGCTTGAATGGGTTGAGGTGGTGAGCTTCGTGAAGGATTCTTTTGGGACTTGAAGGACAGGATTATTTTGGATAGTATCTACTCTAGGAGTAGTATAAAACTAGTTGAACACATTCATTTGATGGGGAATGTAATTAATCCATGTTTGGAAGTCCTTATTTTTGGCATGTAATGCTTAAGCTCATAGACTCAACACGTTATTTCTCACTCTGATTATTTATTTAGCTCTATTATGCCTTGGTTCCGCATTTAAGGATTAGGGTCCTTACATTAGTGGTATCAGAGCAGTGGTTAGAGAACCCGGGAACGAGTGAAGGGTAGCCTTAGCATGTTTGGCTAGGTGCTTACATTTGAAGCATGTTTATGCATGTGGTGCATATTGATGTATATTCTGTTATACTAACATGCGTATTCTCATTCCTGTTATCTAACGGCATAACATATATACTGCTTTGGAATTGTTGTAACATTTGTGTTACAGCATGGCTGCTAATGAGGAAATTGGAGATGTTGGTAGTGTGAATGCAAGTATCGGACAGGCGAACCCTCTACCTCCACCGGCTGTAGGCATGGAACCAGTGGTTCAGTTATTGCTACCGGGTGAGATCAGTCTGACACAATTTCTGTCGTATCATCCGCCCCGATTTGAGGGGACAGAGTCCGGAGAGGAGGCTGAAGAGTGGCTGGAAAGACTTGAACAGATCTTTGTATCGGCTCCTTGTGCTGTGACAGCTTGGCTGAGGCTAGCGGAGTTTCAGTTAGCAAAGAAACCTCTGATGTGGTGGAGGAGCACAGTAATGGAAATGAGAGCACAGGGTGCTGTGATTGATTGGACACTCTTCAGGACTAGGTTTCTGAACCGATACTTCTCCGCAGCGGCGAGACAGACAAAGGAGGATGAATTTACAAGTTTGAAGCAGGGGAACATGACAGTGGCAGACTATGCCACACGGTACTCTTCGTTGCTGAGGTACGTTCCCCACATTGCCACCAATGGGCACGCAAAGATGAGGAATTTTATGAAGGGGTTGCGACCGGAGCTCTATGACCGGGTTATCACCAATAACCCAACTTCTTTTGATGATGCTCTCACAAGGGCGGAGCTTGCCGAGCTTGGGGTGGGAGCTTATTCTAGTGCTATGCCACCACCGGTACCGCAACAGAGGCAGACCAATGACAGCTTGAGGCCCCGAGGAGAGCCATTTAAACCTCGTGGTGCCTCTTCATCTTCGCGATTTGGTGGAAAGAAATTCTTTGGACAGAAGCAGGAGGGCAAGAAGGACAATTGGTCGGCCAACCGAGGATCCACGCAAGGAAATAGGCCGGGAGAGCCTAGATGCGACAATTGTGGAGGGCCACATTCTTCAAACAAGTGTCCTGCCTGTTATATCTGTGGCAAGATGGGCCACATCGCTCGGTATTGCCCCACCCGGGGAGGACAGTCTGAGTTTCAGGGCAACCGGCCGAGATTTGAGGATAGGACAGTGCAGCAGAGGCAGCAGTTTGGGCCTCGACCATCGGGAGGTCAGACAGTGGGACCGCCCCAGGGACAGGTGTATGCACTGACCAGGGAGCAGGCCCAGGCAGCCCCAGAGGAGGTGATCGCCGGTACGTGTCATTTATTTACGTACCCTGCTTTTATTTTGATCGATACAGGTGCCTCCCACTCTTTTGTATCGGTGGGTTTTGTGGAAAAGACACCATATGCGCACGTCTTCTTTACCCACGCCTCTTTTGGTCTCGACACCCACTGGAAGAAATGTCGTTGCTGATCAGTTTATGGCAGACTGCCTCAATTATTTTGAGGGCAACGAATTGAGATCAGACTTGATTGTGCTGGGTATGTCAGACTTCGACTGCATCTTGGGTATTGATGTTCTGAACAGATATCAGGCAGTGGTAGATTGCCGGCAGAGGACAGTGAAGTTCAGACCTGAGTTGGGCAGTCAGTGGACTTTCTATGGCAACGGTTCTCGTGCGAAGATTCCGTTGATTTCAGCGATCAAGATGACTCAGTTGTTGGAACGTGGACACACGGGCTATCTCATCTATGCCG
This sequence comes from Haberlea rhodopensis, assembly GCA_907163345.1. Taxonomy (NCBI): domain Eukaryota; kingdom Viridiplantae; phylum Streptophyta; class Magnoliopsida; order Lamiales; family Gesneriaceae; genus Haberlea; species Haberlea rhodopensis. The sequence continues at coordinate 2,079,648 of CAJQUN010000025.1, forward strand.
TGGACACGTCTGGGAAGAGTAAAGAATTGAGAGTTGAGGATGTGCCAGTAGTGGCAGAGTTTGCTGATGTATTCCCAGAAGAGATCCCAGGATTTCCACCGGCTAGGGAAGTTGAGTTTGGGATCGAGCTGTTGCCAGGGACATCCGCTATCTCTCGTGCACCTTATAGGATGGCACCGGCTGAGTTGAGAGAGTTGAAAGAACAGTTGCAGGATCTCCTTGACAAAGGATATATACGCTCGAGCGTGTCGCCATGGGGCGCACCAGTTCTCTTTGTGAAGAAGAAGGACGGCTCGATGCGGTTGTGCATCGATTACCGGCAATTGAATAAGGCTACAGTGAAGAACAAGTATCCTCTTCCAAGGATCGACGATCTGTTTGATCAGTTGCAAGGTACTAGGGTGTATAGCAAGATTGATTTGAGATCCGGGTATCATCAGATTCGAGTCAGAGAGGAAGATGTGCAGAAGACAGCATTCCGGACCCGATATGGACATTATGAGTTCCTAGTGATGCCGTTCGGCGTGACGAATGCTCCAGCAGTCTTTATGAGTCTGATGAACAGAATGTTTCAGCCGTATCTTGATCAGTTCGTCATTGTGTTTATTGACGGCATTCTCATCTACTCCCGGAGCGAGGAAGAGCATGCGAAACACTTGAGGACAGTGCTTCAGATTCTCAGAGAGCATCAGTTGTATGCTAAGCTCAGTAAGTGTGAATTCTGGCTGAGCAGTGTGGTATTTCTGGGGCATGTCATATCAAGCAGCGGGATATCAGTGGATCCCAGGAAGATTGAGGCTGTAATGGAGTGGGCTGCCCCCACTTCTGTGCCTGAGATCCGGAGTTTTCTTGGTTTGGCCGGGTATTATCGACGCTTCGTCAAGGGCTTTTCGAAGATTGCCAAGCCGCTGACTCAGTTGACTCAGAAGGGTGTGCCTTTCTTTTGGTCAGAAGCTTGTGAGGAGAGCTTCCAGGAATTAAAGCACCGGTTGACGACGGCGCCAGTGTTCGTGATCCCTACGGAGAACTCCAGATTTGTGCTGTATACTGACGCATCACTTCAGGGCCTTGGGTGTGTTCTGATGCAAGATAAGCATGTGGTAGCTTATGCATCGAGGCAGCTGAAGCCGCATGAGACCAGATATCCAGTTCATGACTCGGAATTGGCGGCTATCATCTTCGCCCTGAAGATTTGGAGGCATTACTTGTATGGTACTTCGTTTACCATTTACACGGATCACAAGAGCCTCAAGTTTTTATTCACTCAGGCAGAGCTGAACATGAGGCAGAGGAGGTGGATGGACCTACTCAAGGACTATGATTGCGAGATAGAGTACCATCCGGGGAAAGCCAATTTGACAGCAGACGCTTTGAGCCGGAAAGTGAGGAGTTCTGCTGAGGACGTCATCCATTTGTCAGCTATGATGACCTCCTATTGCCATCTGGGCTATGATTTTGACATTGATGCATCGCCTGTGTATGTATCGACCTTGTTAGCTGAGCCAGATATCTATGAGAACATCAGGAGAGCTCAGAGGTCAGACGAAGAGGTTCAGAGGTGGTTATCTTTAGTAATCTTGGTCAGCCAACGAAGTTCAGAGTGGCCGATGACGGATCTTTGAGATTGGGTGACCGTTGGGTGGTTCCGAGTACCGGAGTTGCGTAGAAGGATCTTGGAGCGAGCTCATAGTAGCAGACTTAGCATCCACCCAGGCGGAAAAAAGATGTATAAAGATCTGCGTGATCAGTTTTGGTGGAAAAGGATGAAATCTGATGTCGTCGCTTTTGTAAAGAGGTGTTTGATCTGCTAGCAGGTTAAGGCAGAGAGACAGAGACCTGGCGGCGAGTTGAGAAGCTTGGAGATACCAAAGTGGAAGTGGGAGCACATTTCCATGGACTTCGTGACTCATTTGCCGAGGAGTGCTTCAGGCTTCGATGCTATTTGGGTGATCGTGGATCGGTTGACTAAGGTAGCTCATTTTATCCCCTATAGCATGACTTTCACCTTTTTGAGGATGGCGCAGTTGTATATTAGAGATGTGGTGAGATTGCATGGGATCCCCGTTTCCATAGTGTCAGATTGAGATCCGCGATTCACATCTCATTTTTTGGGAAGGCCTTCAGTCAGCCTTGGGAACTGAAGTCAGATTGAGCACTGCTTATCATCCTCAGACGGATGGCCAGACCGAGCACACTATTCAGACGCTCGAGGACATGCTGAGAGCTTGTGTTTTAGAGTTCGATGCCTCTTGGCAGGATTCAGTGCCTTTGGTAGAGTTTTCTTATAACAATAGCTACCAGGCGAGTATTCAGATGGCTCCGTTTGAAGCTCTTTATGGCAGACGGTGTAGATCACCCTTGTGTTGGGATGATTTGGACCGCAAATCGGTCGGAGGACCGGAGTTGATTCGGGAGATGGAAGAAAAGATAAAGACGATAAGGCAGAAATGAAAGTGGCCCAGGACAGACAGACAGCTTATGCAAATAAACGGCGGAGACCGTTGGAATTTCAGTTGGGAGATAAGGTCTTTTTGAAGATCTCGCCTTTCAGAGGCGTTGTGCGATTTGGGATGCGCGGGAAACTGTCTCCGAGGTATGTTGGACCGTACGAGATTTTGCAGCGCATTGGCACCTTAGCTTACCGACTGGCTTTGCCGCCTTCTTTATCTGGTATACATGATGTGTTTCATGTGTCTATGCTGCGGAAGTATGAGCCGGATCCGTCATGTTTTACAGCCTTCCGAAGTTCAGTTAGAGTCCGATGTGTCTTATGTGGAACGGCTGTCAGAATTCTGGATCGAGCAGACCGTAGACTTCGGAACAAAGTGATACCTATGATCAAGGTTCAGTGGGATCGCAGGGGTGTCGAGGAGGCTACGTGGGAGACGGAGTGGCATATGGTGCAGCACTACCCGGAACTATTCTCTGGTATGTGTTTATGTTTAGTTTCCTTTGGGGTAAGTGCATGTGATTTCGAGGACGAAATCTTATAAGTAGGGGAGTATTGTGATATCCCTGAAATGATTAATTGCAATCTGGTGCATTAATTAAGTTTATATGATTAATTATGATGGTAATTAATTATGTGTTGGGAAGTATGGTTGGAAGCATGATTTATTTGCCATGGGTAGCAATTAATTAGAAATCATGTGTTTAATTGATATTTCGGTGCATTTGGTTTAATGCTTTGGAAAATATCATGTTGGGGTGTTTTATACACAATGGGTTGTGGATTGCATTTTAATTAAACCCAATCCCCTTTTATACCCTTATAACCCCCCACCTTTACCAAATTACTTTCACTTTACCAAATCAATTCCCACAAACCCTCCCCCTTCATTTTCGTTCTTGAGCTTTGGGGTGAAGAGAAGTCCTTGCAAAATCTTGATTTGTGGAGTTTATTGGGTGATTTGAGATCCCCAAGAGGTATGGATACCTCATGGTTGTTTTTGTAAGGTTTTGTTTAAGTTTGGGTTGATTTTGAAGGATTTTAAAATGGGTTTGTTTTGGGTTGTTGTGGTTTTGGTTGTATGTTGGATTTATACTTGTTTTGAAGTATATTTTGGTGGTTTTTGTTGTATTGGATGTCGTTGGTTTGTTGGGTTAAGTGTTGGGATGGATTGGATGAAAATTTTGGTGCAAAAATGGCAGAAATCGCGCCTCTGCGCGAGGCGATCGATCGCCTGAAAAGAGGCGACCGATCGCCAAGGGACAGTAACATTTTTGCGGGTTAGGCGATCGATCGCCTAAAATGAGGCGACCGATCGCCGAGAGGCAGTAGCCAAATCAAAGGAATGGCGATCGATCGCCATGTTTGAGGCGACCGATCGCCGCGATGAAAATTTTGAGGCGACCGATCGCCTGAGGGAAGCGATCGATCGCCGCCAGTGGATTTTTGAGAAATGATTTCTTTTGTCAAATTTTTGGTATTTGGCTATTATTTGGCTTCTAATATGGGGTTGTGTGATTGTGTAGAACCATCCCAGGTAGCAACGCAACCAAGGAACTGAAGCCATATCAAATCCACTTTTGGAAAGGTACGTAGTGGACGTACGGGCACCCCAACGGTACATGTATCTTATATACTCACTGTTTATGCATTGTGGATGCGGGTATATATGTGGTATTGCATGGTGGATGCAAATACATGTTATGCATGATGATTATAGATGCATATGATTATTGGTGCACATCCCATGAGTCGTGGTCATCCCTTGATGATTTTAATGCTTGCCGCTATTTGGTTTGGTTCCGCTAAATGTGAAGCGAGGGGTGGGAGCGCCGCATGTCACATTTAGCGTGGTTATCATATAGGGCGAGGAAAGGGTATTTGCCGCTCAATGAGAGGCGAGGGGTGGGAGTCCCGCATGTCCATTGAAGCGAGGTTATCCTATGCCGCCTATATGTAAATAAGCGAGGGGCATTAAAATACATTGTGATGGACAGACTAGGGATTGGTGATCAGTATTTGGTATTGATGAGCTGGTATATGTCATGACATGTTTTGACCATTAAAAATAATCTGTTGATTATACTCATGAGTTATGGTACAGGGACAACTAAACGGGAAGCGTTTGAAATGCATGGGAAAACAGGAAGTGTTTTATTATGATTATGCATTTACGCTTTATCTTCATATTGTGTTGAATATGAATGATTATTATTGCTCATGTTTGGGGGTTGTCCTTGTAGGTACACGTTTGGCATGATAGAAGGGCTTGAACGGGTTGAGGTGGTGAGCTTCGTGAAGGATTCTTTTGGGACTTGAAGGACAGGATTATTTTGGATAGTATCTACTCTAGGAGTAGTATAAAACTAGTCACATTCATTTGATGGGGAATGTAATTAATCCATGTTTGGAAGTCCTTATTTTTGGCATGTAATGCTTAAGCTCATAGACTCAACACGTTATTTCTCACTCTGATTATTTATTTAGCTCTATTATGCCTTGGTTCCGCATTTAAGGATTAGGGTCCTTACATTCGTGGTACAGAGGCTGGCGATCGATCGCCCGTTTTTGGCGATCGATCGCGAGCAGGCATTAGGCTCCAGAAGCCTTTGGCGATCGATCGCCACTTTTGGGCGATCGATCGGTGACGATGGCGATCGATCGCGCCAAGTATGGCGATCGATCTCCGAAGAAAGAAAATTTCACCCCCCGTCCAGTGTGATCTCGCGATCGATCGCGCCTGGGCGGCGATCGATCGCGAGATGAAAAAAATGTGTATTTTGATTATTTTGTGGGATTTTTTGAATATTGGACTATGATTAGCTTCTAACATTGAATTGTATGGTTGTGTAGAACCATCCCAAGGACCCACGACTTCAAGAAGATAAAGTACTACGATTTCACCACATTTTGAAAATGTACGTAAGAAACGTACGGCCATCAAACGGTAACATATTCCTAAACTATGACTTTGCATTAATTGCATAAGTATTTATGATGATGATTATGATGATTATGATGAATAAGTTTATGATATGATGTTATGATGACAATTATGATAAGATGATGATGTTTGAAATGATGATGCTTATAAGATGATGACGCATGTTTGACTATGCTACTTAGAATGGTTGAATGTCCGGTGACTATTATGGGCAAGCGAGGAAGGTCTTGCCGCTCACATAACTGAGCGATGGGGTACATTCGCTATCAAGGTGTAGCGATGGGTATCATCCGCTGAGCGATGGGGTACATCCGCTATCAAGGTGTAGCGATGGGTATCATCCGCTGAATAAGAGATACATCCGCTATCAAGGCATAGCGATGGGTATCATACGATGAGTTATGTCGAGCGAGGGGGCCAATTGTGCCGCTGTCATAATAGAACCCGGATAGTCCCATTTCTAATTAACATGGATTGTTGTGAGCTTATATACGAAATATGATGTTAATCATTCATGTCTTGAACTAATGATGATATGCGTAATTATGACACAGGGACAACCAATGAAGGATAGTACTATTAAACATGAAGTATATGTTATCAATTATTTCCATGCATTATTTATATGCCAGTAACTCATGATGTTAAGTAATGATGTACATGCTCACGATGGGTTGTTCCTGTAGGTACGCTTTTGGATCGAGACTAAGGGTCGGGTTGAGATGGTGAGCTAAAGGAGCATAAGATGATAGATACAGGATTTTTGTTAGACTTAACATTCATTTTGGGGAATGTAATTAACTAACTATTGAAGTTTCATTTTGGCCTGTAATTACATTGAGCTCACATAACAACCAGAACTCTAAGATGTCTCTAATACATGTTTAGTTCATAATACGCTATTAATATGATGTTAAGGTAGGAAGACCCTACAGAAAGTATCTTCGAAGTTCTACCATTTTAAAATTTTTCTCAAAATTTTAACACAAAATGCATGGAGTCTAAACTGAGTTACCACTTTGGCCCATGCAAATTCTATTCTCATATACTCAAACTTATCAATTCAGTTAACCTGAGGTTCATGATAGCTCCGAGCACATGTTCGTGTTCAACACTACTGTCGTGCGATCTCCAGGTCTGGGTTCGTACCAATTCTACATTCTTAGAAAATTCAACTTTGCTTGAAACAGATTTTATGGTACATTTACGCAAAGTTCGTATATAATCATTTCATTAATGGTTTTCAAATATATTGAACCATTTTAGCATTTATTTAATTATTTTTGCGCATCGTTAAAATCATGTCCGGATGTACATCTGTACATTCTCTTAGTATGTATGCTGATGAGTCAACATTTGTGCTTCATCTATGTTATTAACAAATAACAACTTACATACTCAACCTTTCTTATACTTAAGATTTCGAATAAAGTACAAGCTAATTCATTACTCTTAATTTATTACTTCATCTCAGTCAAATTATGAAATATTGGAACACAGAAGGAATTTCGACTTAGACATCATGTCTTAAAATTCCACATATTCATATTAATAATTAACATCGAACTACTTCATGAACAATCTTCTGTAGATTCGATCATGCATCAAAAATAGACATCTCATCATTAAATTTCAATTCAAAAGTTTGAGATGGAAATTTATCCGAAGGATGAGACTTCCCAAAAGCTCTCGATCTAAATCTTTCATAGTCGTATTTTCCCAACATATCATGATGTTGCTATACAATTCATTATTGGTGACAAAATCGCACCTATATTCCATGTTATCAAAACTAGTATCTAACTATGTTTTATTCAACATATTAATTAGTTCATTCTTTTTACTTTTTGTAAAACTGTCATATCTTTAACTCATTTGTCATAGCCATATCTCATTCTTTTCCAGCATTGCAATGCCGAAATCGAAATGGCTCTACGTCCTCGAGATATCTCAATCCCATTCAAGAACTCTCATTTAATTATCTAATAATTCAATCGATATGTTATTCGCAACAGGTTACAGAGCAACTTCATTGCTCAATGACCTCAAACTCATTAAAATTTCATAAAAGAGTTTGAATGTCTCATTTGACATGCATATTCGTCATTTATTCAATCTAATGTAATATTCGTTCAATACTAACATGTTTTGTAGGTGTTCGAGCGTAAACTCTTTCCCTACTAAGTTTTATCAAACATAAACAGTAATGTATCGATATCATGGTCAATATCAATACGACACGACTCAGCATACTCAAATATAAATCACATATCGACATCAACTATTTCACTCCAAATCATGTAAGAGCAAATAGATCAAATAAGTTTCAAACACATACACACATGTTCATTCGTGCCTATTCAAAGTGTACATAAGACTCAAAACTAGAGCATTCCCAGTTTATGCTTTGATACCAACTGTGAGGACCCGTGCTTAATCAAGTGTTTAATTATCACACAATGATTATTTATTTGTAAACAACAGAAGATTTTCATTTTTTTTACGATTCTATATTCTGCCAACAAGTGGCTCTAAAAATTTCAGCATGACCTCCCCGCACGAGGAACATACCAAAAAAAAATGAAAACACAATAATTATATCAGTGCAATAAGTAAATACATAATACTATCCTCAGTAAAAGAACACCGACTAACACCATTATTCAAGACTCAACTAAATAAACTTACTTTACATAGTTATACTATCTAGGACACACCCTGGATACTTAACTATCATACGACTGGGAAAAGACAAAAGAAACAACCTCAGGTAAGACTTCCATCGAGCATTCCCTCTTTGGGATCCTGGTTATCTTTAATACATGTCATTGTCCACACACAAAGACAACAACAACCCCTTTGGGGGTGACCAAAGCCCAATATGAAATTATCAAGTAAATACAACATGCATCTATAAAATGTGATAAATGATGTAATGCAGTGCAATGTAATGCAATGCATGAAATGTACAATGGATCGAATCTCAAGAGAACAAATCGGAGTCCAAAGAAAGGTATCATCAATCAATATCAAGCTCGAGCAGAGGGTAACAACATACACACGCTAGGAGAATCATCATGTGTTGTGCTCGTCATCCCTCATGTCTATGTCCGGTAGCAAAGCGTGTGACTACAGTTGCTACCTAAACTATCTGTCATCGCCGTGCCCGTCATCTCCGACACTCAGAGTAAGTCAACTCGGTCATAGTCATGGATATCAAAGACGTAGATAGATCAATATGATATGCCCATGTGTATGACATATATCAATGTATATTTATCAAAATGACGTGTGTTAACGAAATATTTATTTTAATTACATTGATATGCAAGAATACTATGAATGCTCATAATTCAATTAATCTCGCATAGCCAAGTAATTCCACGTAATTAACGTAAGTTCAGCAAATCATGTATCAAATAATACAGATACATTTCGTATGTTACCGACCGCAACATACCTATTATTCCTTGTTCTAGAAGCTGAAAATGGTCTTCTTAGTTCGTGTAACTCCCATGCCGTGTATTAATCTATAAAATTCACACAACATCATCATTTGTATTCATCTACTATTTCCTTAATTTACAATATAAGAAAATGAGGAATATTTTAGCTTTCTTTTATATATTGCAAGTAATCCTTATTACTTTCATTTCACAATCCTGATGTTTACTTTTCATTAGTGTACCTTAACAATCAAATTAATTGTTGTCAACTAACTTGAATATTTTAAACTCCAATCATCATCATCATCGAGAGTGATGCGTAAGGACTTATATCTTATCTTTCAAATTGATTACATATTAACTAAGGTCTTTAGGATCATTCAGTACATGTTCCATTACTATATGAGTTTAATTCTTCTTTTATTCAGTCTTATCCGATTATAAGCACTAAGCCCATGAAACTCGATCGATTTTCCTCATTCAAAAGCTTAAAACCGAACCAAACTCAAATATCATTGAGATTACATAAATTCTCTCATATATGATTCATGAAGCTAAAACACATACTAAAACAAGAATTCAACAACTCTATGGACAGTAAACACAATAGAGGCAGCAGCCTTTAGCCCAAAACAGCTGGAACCAGTTTACAAAATGGGAAAGAAAACTCATGCAATCCTTCCTAACCTGATGAATCGAGCTAAAACATGATTTAAGTGGGTTAAAATCATCCAAGATAGGATTTAAGCACTTCCACCCCAAAACCATAAAAATCCATCGGCTAACTCCTAACATGCATCGGTAGAATTGACCCAAACTCCACAAAATCTCAAGGGATATACTAAATCATCCAAACAATTGAAAGCTGAAACAATTTCGAAAAACTTGAAAATCAAACTCAAATTTACCCATTTTTGTTTCGTGAACAGTAACCGCGGTTGCATGTGTGATTTTCGACGATCCAAGGGAGGTATGAGCGGCGACCGGAGCAGGGAGGTCATCCAGGGTGAGGAGAAGAACTTAAATGCATGGACTTCAACCAATCCATGGTTGAATCGACTGAATCGAACCCAAAACTCCAAGAACCCTATCTCGCGCAGACTTGCTGTTTCTGTAGAAATCCGGGCACTCCGCGACGTAAACTTCAAATTGCAGGTGTGGAAATGACCGTCGGTGAGTGGTGAGCATGGTGGTAGGTCGGTGTAAGGACCCCAAGCCCTTAAAACCTTGATTAGTGTATTAACCACTATGTGTGGTACATGCTTTCTATAAAATGTCAATCGGGAAGCTCTGATGATACTTAATCATTGCCTGTCAATAAAAGACTCATATGTTTGCCCTTTACCAACCCCTTGGTGCCACTTTTCACATTGTAAACCTTTACAAAAATTTGGGCAGAGTCTCCCCATAAATAGAGCTATCCCAAAACAGAGTACAACACATAACAAAATTCCCGGCCAGGGAACACATAATACTCAACAGAAAGCAGTAATACAAGTAGATTTCCCAGCCAGGGAAGACACCACACATAGGTCAACAAAAGTGGGTTCCAACACCCACATAATACACCAATGACTCTCATATCATTCTAGCAATTCAACCTAATTGCATGCAACCTTAAATGAAAGAGAGAAAGGCTCATGCCTTTATATACAATCCATATACAAGTATAATCGTGCTCACATGCGAGCATCATGAATATGAATATGTATAAATCCTCAGGTGTATATATAGGTACTCTATACGATACCGTGCTCCATCAAGCCCTGGTACCACGATCCTGGGAGTACCTCAAATCAACAGCTCGAGCTCAGCTCCATAGCCATCGATGTACCTGTCCACCTGTCCCAACAGAGACAGCCCCCAACGGGGTGAGCATACCAATACACAAAATCCCATAATCATAATAATGAAATTCATAATTTACAACAAAGGTAAATGCTAATGAATTTTAAATGATACTCCCTGGATGGCAACATCCTCATCCGGGATTCCGTGTACTGTCCCTGTTCTCACAACATCAAACTCATCAAATCTCATAAATCAGTAAATCAACACATTGATTTACACATCGCATGCCTGATCCTCGAATATCAACATATAGTGATTACAAATTCATTAAACATGCAATTACAGATATCACAATATCTAATACTGATTTCACAACCTTGCTATCAATCACAGATAGCTCAAATGCCTTAGCATTTATTTTACCAATCCTTCATTATACTTAGACATCTCAAGTGTCTTATAATGAATACATGAGTCTACAAACCTAGACATCTCAAATGTCTCATAATGAATACATGATTCTACGAACCTAGACATCTCAAATGTCTTACGAAGAATGCATGATTCTACAAACCTAGACATCTCAAATGTCTCATAATATAGTCATATAAACCCAGTACCCCATATATCATGCAAGAGTCATCCTACTCTAGTGTCACGCACGCTACAAGCGGCGATATCAAGATTTGGGTCATTCCTTGGCTATATCAACATATATGTATAACCATACGCAAAACATTCAATGCAATCAAAAACACCTTATGCATTTCACATATATATAGTAATGCTCGTACGTCGCACGTACCTTAAATCTCCGAAGTCCGAGCCAAGCCTTGCTCGAGTTCCATGCCCCGAGGAATGATGTGCTAACACGATAAACAATTCACCATTATTTACGAACATGTAACCTATGTTCAAGCACACCCATATCCCCCACAACATTGTCAATACACGACAATTATCCTCTTAAAAGACCCGGGGTAGGGTACATGCAGGGAAGGAAATAAATGAGACAATCGAAATTTGTTCAAGAATGCCCTACAAAAATCGAACCTTAATCTCACAATTTCGAACCCAATAAAATACCATAATTCATCTAAAATGTGAATTAATCAATCCATAGCATGAATAATCATCCTACATGCCAAACCCCCAAATTTGAAATCCAAATCCCTAAAATTCGAAATCCAAGAAGCATCATAATGCATCTACAACATGAATTTATCAATCCATAACAAGAATCACCACAACCCTTCCAAAACCCCCAAAATCGAACCCATTTCATGCACCCAACCAAAATTTCGAACCAATCCCACCAACAACAATAATCCGAACAAATCGAACACAAAAATGGCAGGGAATTGCACGAAAATAACGAAAAAGGGGTTAGGATGATTACCCAAACGAAAATCGGAAGAAATCGGACCAAAATCGAAGAACCCTAGAATTTGGGGATCGCCGCTCTTTCTCAAAATCCGACTTCCACACGCGACGAAACCTCGAATTGATGGAGGGGAAAGAAGCGCCTCGTCGAGACGAAGACGGGGGTAGGTCACACGCGCCGATCGGCGGCCGGACGGCGGCGGGCGCACCGCTTGAAGCCGCGGGGGCAGGGGCTGACGGGAGTGGCGCGCGGGAGGGAGAGAAGAATAAAGGGGCTGAAATGAATTTTGTGTAAAATTTTGGGTTTAATTGGTATTTATAGCAAAAATACCCCGAAAAATTAATAGCCCCACAAATACATCATGATTCCTTAAAAATCATCTGTTTTCAAAAATTCTCTCTCTAACTCCAAAACCCTCTACCGGTGCTCACATAGCACCCGAGATTCCGAGACACATCAAAAACCCAACTCTTAGGTTTTACACCGTAATGTGAATACAATCTCAACCTCTGGATCCAACGATCCCAACTGCCCAAATAAACGAGCCCAGAAGGCCCAACACCTCGATTAAATCCCAAATCGCCACGTAAAACCACTTTAGGGATTATTAATACTACGGGATTAACACCTATAATCCCTGGTCATCACAATATCCCCCACTAAAAGAATTTCGTCCTCGAAATTAGCACTGGTGTATCACGTAACACCCAGGCTACACAACAACATGAAGCCAGAACCTCGATTCTTGACCATATCAGAATCGTATTAATAAACGCGAGGATACTTACCTCTCATCTAATCTCTGAAACAGAGCGACATACCATAACCAACATAACACCCAAGAGGTAAAACGTACCTCGATGCGGGTCATCCCAGAAGTCAGCCTCTCATGACTGCAAATCAACCAATACTTACGACTGTAGATCGGACAGTCATCCTTCGATCTAATACAACAGTACGAACACATCCTGAATGACACCTCAACCGTAAGAACGTTGACCTCGTGTCAAACTCTGGAGTGGAATAGACTTCCAAATCCATCATAACGTCGAAGAGCGTCAGCACAACTCAACGCTAACAGTCCAAAAGCAGTTAGTCAACTGAAACTGCAAGGATTCGAATCGCTCCTGATTCTATCGTAGATATCATTCCATGACATCTCTATCAAGACTCACGATGTCTAACATACATCGTTACGAAGGAAACACTAGTACAACCACGGTGTACACATACCAAACCTGGTTTCCACTTTCAAACTTCCTCCATCGAAGGAGTAGTCGCCTCATTGCAACTTAATTTGGGCAACTCACGGCCACAAATTCAAACAAAAGACATCTCACAAGATGTCCACCTCCGGATGTTCCAAGAATCACGTCCTGATCATAAATAACAACCGAGACTCCGCAGAGTTTACATTTCTTAAGGGGCATGCAATAAACCCATTGCATCCTCAACGCTTGTGTCGTCAGCGACACTCAACCAATCCGAAATCCTGCCATCCCTTGAAAATCCTCGGATTTAACAATCCAAACTTGGGAAGGCTGTCGCATAACTCGAAAGAAAACACTAGCAAGGGAAATACCTTAACCCTCACAAGAAAATCCCTCCTCAAGGGAGTCAACTAACTTCACGATTATCCCTCAATCATCGTGCCATGGAGATTCCCAATCTCAAGGTGTTCCATATCTCTCATCAGAGATTTAACCATCCAAAAATAGCATAACTCTATGCTTAACAGAGAGGAAATCAATAACTGGCATCCGTATACTCACCGGTATACCTGCCTAAGCACTGATATCGCATGCATACTCAATGCACTCGGCTCGGGTATCTACCACATATATCCCTAAGCCCCAAACACAACCGTCAATTCTGAGTCATTCCTTACTCAGTGGAGGAAGAAAATCGACGATTAACAATACACGGTGTGATTCCCAAGATCAACACCACTTGCACCAACTTACCGAATCTTTCAAGATTCCCAAATAGGTATAATACTACCTCCTTCCTCGCAAGGGAAATGCCATCGAACTCGAGATCCACAAGTCTCGAACCATCGTTCGGAAAAACTGGATATAATAACACCCATTGTATCCCAATACACGGGTTCCTTTAGATTGAGTCAATAACAACCTGATGACTCTCTTGTTGGTACTCCAACATCCTGAGCTGTCCCAGACAAGTCTCCAAGATTAAACATAAACGTATACACGTTTCAGTGAGGCATGAACAACCTTAACCTCAATGACATGGTGACTACTAGAGTCCACCACAATCCTCATCGTATCACCTTACGATTTGCCAAACTTGGTTCCAACGAGCAGTGTAACGGCTCTAGCAAGCCCATCATGGTGCTACACACACGCGGCAGACAACCTAGTCTCTGCCTCTTTAGGTTTACCTCAAACCTACCAATAAGACGGACGTTTCCACATGGTATAACATACTATGGGAGGAAAACTCAATAGAGTAGTGGGTCTTTATCCAACATTCCTCAATGCCGATACACCCTGGACACTCCAATGTCCCTATGTACTTAACATAACCTGATCCTACTCCCTTAGGACCCATCCTACACCCTCAAGGGTGGTGTGATCATGTCCACCACATGTCACATCGACAGAAAGCGAGTACTTTCCTCCATGATTACTCCTGTCGTCAAATCACATGGCCAAAAGCCATTCCAACGAGCATACCTCAAGGGTATCACCACTCGTAAAATGATCCCCCAATCGTAAGCTGCGGTACAATCACATGTACAGCGCATCCAACCATTCCTCGAGCAACCCGCTCGGTATAAGGGTCACGTCCATCGGTGTCGCACACACCACCTTGTGCTCGGTACTGGCACCCAAGGCATACCACTGAATACGTATACTCAACGCATCGATCATCGTAACGATGATGCATGTCTAATAAGACATCTCCTACACCATCGTCATCGTCATCCTGTGACGACACATGCCAACTCATGGCATCTAAAACATTGCCAACTAGTGACGATACATGTACATCAGCGTATGTCATCCACTATCATGCTAGTAAAATAGGCATAATAAAACATGTATATCAATGCATGCCAGCTACAATAAAGCTAATAAAATAGCAATATCTCATACCTCATCGCTAGTGATATAGCGTCATACCTGTCTCCGTCGCTCAATAATAGTGCGTAATCAGCACCCATCGCTCGAAGGCGGCAAAATCCTGTGCTGAGTACATAGCGGCAAAATCCCTCGCTATAGAATCGACGGCATGACACCTCGTCATATAATAAGTGGCATGAAACCTCGCTATATACCTGAGTATGAATCATCGTCCACATAGTAGCGGAAAGAGGCATCGCTATCAATACGCCTGGCGGAATGAACCATCGCCAATAGATATAGCGGAATGAACCATCGCTATCAATACACCTGGCGGAATGAACCATCGCCAATAGATATAGCGGAATGAACCGTCGCTATAAATACACCTGGCGGAATGAACCATCGCCAATAGATATAGCGGAATGAACCGTCGCTATAAATACACCTGGCGGAATGAACCATCGCCAATAGATATAGCGGAATGAACCATCGCTATAAATACACCTGGCGGAATGAACCATCGCCAATAGATATAGCGGAATGAACCGTCGCTATAAATACACCTGGCGGAATGAACCATCGCCAATAGATATAGCGGAATGAACCATCGCTATAAATACACCTGGCGGAATGAACCATCATCCTAACAAGCGGCATCTCATCCTCGCTTCTTCATACAAGCGGTATCTCATCCTCGCTTCGTATGGCATACCCCGCCTCCATGTGCAAGCGAGCATCCCTGCCCGCTCCACATTTTTAGCGGTACAAGCATAAGCTTCTTCATACAAGCGGTATATCATCCTCGCTTCGTATGGAATACCCCGCCTCCATGTGCAAGCGAGCATCCCCGCCCGCTCCACATTTTTAGCGGTCAAGCATAAGTATAAAAATTCTCACTGTCATAAGCAGGACTCCTGGAATGTATAATCATCATTCCTTTTTTATACTCCATATTTCCTGTAACCTGCAACCATCAGGGTTAACAACAATAGCCATATACGCTATGCATCCACATTCAATTCATAATAAAAACACATTATGAGAATGTATGGTTTCACAAATAAATGTCATGATATCCTTCTTTAAATCCTTATTTCATCCTGAGCCCTTATCATTAGTACATTTTAATGCTTCTTGCTACTCCAGGAAAGCGGAATTCTTCCTCGCTTCCACTGGACTTTAGCGTTGCTACTCCATGTAAGCGGAACTCTTCATCGCTTCCAATGGACTTTAGCGTTGCTACTCCATATAAGCGGGACTCTTCATCGCTTCATATGGACTTTAGCATAAGCCATTAAAATCCTTACTAAGATAACTTTGACTCAAGACATGCATATGCAAAAACAATGCACAATAACATATATCATAACCTCAATGCACCACTTTGCATTCATCATGTGTCAACAAGACAACGTAAAATACATGTTACCTCGGAAATATCCCTTTATCTGATTTTCTTAAAACCAGCTTCCTTGGCACATAATACACGGAGTGCCAGACATCCCCATAAATGTCATCCTATCGTGTTCCACACGATTCCTGCAACCACAATGGTTAGCAATACCACTTTTCATATCATAAGAGCACATAAACAATTTGCTATGTCATACAACAGTAATGCCATCATGCATAAATATGTGCTATCAATAACTTCCTAGGCCCTTAACAGCCCCAATGAGCAACCACTGCTCTGATACCACTAATGTAAGGACCCCAAGCCCTTAAAACCTTGATTAGTGTATTAACCACTATGTGTGGTACATGCTTTCTATAAAATGTCAATCGGGAAGCTCTGATGATACTTAATCATTGCCTGTCAATAAAAGACTCATATGTTTGCCCTTTACCAACCCCTTGGTGCCACTTTTCACATTGTAAACCTTTACAAAAATTTGGGCAGAGTCTCCCCATAAATAGAGCTATCCCAAAACAGAGTACAACACATAACAAAATTCCCGGCCAGGGAACACATAATACTCAACAGAAAGCAGTAATACAAGTAGATTTCCCAGCCAGGGAAGACACCACACATAGGTCAACAAAAGTGGGTTCCAACACCCACATAATACACCAATGACTCTCATATCATTCTAGCAATTCAACCTAATTGCATGCAACCTTAAATGAAAGAGAGAAAGGCTCATGCCTTTATATACAATCCATATACAAGTATAATCGTGCTCACATGCGAGCATCATGAATATGAATATGTATAAATCCTCAGGTGTATATATAGGTACTCTATACGATACCGTGCTCCATCAAGCCCTGGTACCACGATCCTGGGAGTACCTCAAATCAACAGCTCGAGCTCAGCTCCATAGCCATCGATGTACCTGTCCACCTGTCCCAACAGAGACAGCCCCCAACGGGGTGAGCATACCAATACACAAAATCCCATAATCATAATAATGAAATTCATAATTTACAACAAAGGTAAATGCTAATGAATTTTAAATGATACTCCCTGGATGGCAACATCCTCATCCGGGATTCCGTGTACTGTCCCTGTTCTCACAACATCAAACTCATCAAATCTCATAAATCAGTAAATCAACACATTGATTTACACATCGCATGCCTGATCCTCGAATATCAACATATAGTGATTACAAATTCATTAAACATGCAATTACAGATATCACAATATCTAATACTGATTTCACAACCTTGCTATCAATCACAGATAGCTCAAATGCCTTAGCATTTATTTTACCAATCCTTCATTATACTTAGACATCTCAAGTGTCTTATAATGAATACATGAGTCTACAAACCTAGACATCTCAAATGTCTCATAATGAATACATGATTCTACGAACCTAGACATCTCAAATGTCTTACGAAGAATGCATGATTCTACAAACCTAGACATCTCAAATGTCTCATAATATAGTCATATAAACCCAGTACCCCATATATCATGCAAGAGTCATCCTACTCTAGTGTCACGCACGCTACAAGCGGCGATATCAAGATTTGGGTCATTCCTTGGCTATATCAACATATATGTATAACCATACGCAAAACATTCAATGCAATCAAAAACACCTTATGCATTTCACATATATATAGTAATGCTCGTACGTCGCACGTACCTTAAATCTCCGAAGTCCGAGCCAAGCCTTGCTCGAGTTCCATGCCCCGAGGAATGATGTGCTAACACGATAAACAATTCACCATTATTTACGAACATGTAACCTATGTTCAAGCACACCCATATCCCCCACAACATTGTCAATACACGACAATTATCCTCTTAAAAGACCCGGGGTAGGGTACATGCAGGGAAGGAAATAAATGAGACAATCGAAATTTGTTCAAGAATGCCCTACAAAAATCGAACCTTAATCTCACAATTTCGAACCCAATAAAATACCATAATTCATCTAAAATGTGAATTAATCAATCCATAGCATGAATAATCATCCTACATGCCAAACCCCCAAATTTGAAATCCAAATCCCTAAAATTCGAAATCCAAGAAGCATCATAATGCATCTACAACATGAATTTATCAATCCATAACAAGAATCACCACAACCCTTCCAAAACCCCCAAAATCGAACCCATTTCATGCACCCAACCAAAATTTCGAACCAATCCCACCAACAACAATAATCCGAACAAATCGAACACAAAAATGGCAGGGAATTGCACGAAAATAACGAAAAAGGGGTTAGGATGATTACCCAAACGAAAATCGGAAGAAATCGGACCAAAATCGAAGAACCCTAGAATTTGGGGATCGCCGCTCTTTCTCAAAATCCGACTTCCACACGCGACGAAACCTCGAATTGATGGAGGGGAAAGAAGCGCCTCGTCGAGACGAAGACGGGGGTAGGTCACACGCGCCGATCGGCGGCCGGACGGCGGCGGGCGCACCGCTTGAAGCCGCGGGGGCAGGGGCTGACGGGAGTGGCGCGCGGGAGGGAGAGAAGAATAAAGGGGCTGAAATGAATTTTGTGTAAAATTTTGGGTTTAATTGGTATTTATAGCAAAAATACCCCGAAAAATTAATAGCCCCACAAATACATCATGATTCCTTAAAAATCATCTGTTTTCAAAAATTCTCTCTCTAACTCCAAAACCCTCTACCGGTGCTCACATAGCACCCGAGATTCCGAGACACATCAAAAACCCAACTCTTAGGTTTTACACCGTAATGTGAATACAATCTCAACCTCTGGATCCAACGATCCCAACTGCCCAAATAAACGAGCCCAGAAGGCCCAACACCTCGATTAAATCCCAAATCGCCACGTAAAACCACTTTAGGGATTATTAATACTACGGGATTAACACCTATAATCCCTGGTCATCACAGTCGGGATTGTCGAGGAGGTGGCGCACAGTGGTGGGCGTACGCCTTTTCCGGCGAGTGGTCGAGGTGCACGATTTGGGGGAAGAGAGGGAAAGCTGAAAATCGATTCTGATGGGCGTGAGTTTTCACCTTTTAGTATGTGAAAAATGGGCTGCTACACTTCTATATTGGTTTCTCTTGTGTACATCGAAGTGTCATCGGTGTACTGATACATGACAATACCTGGATATATATCCATTACTATAACACAAAATAATTTTTTAATTTTAAAATTCTTTAATTTAGCAATTTAGTTTTAAAATCTATCGGAGTTTATTCAACTATTCAAAATAATTATCTCGAACAAATATTATCGCAGTTTATTTTACCATTTTAAAATTATCTCATATCTTGTCTATTGGCATTCATATTGTCAATTTCACATCTAATTAATTATTTTCTGATTAATTATTAACAAATACTCAAATTATAATTAATTAACAATAATCAAATCTTGGGCCCTTACAGTACATTTGTCTTTTTGGTCCGAAGTGGACCAAAATGATTTAATGTTTTTTACCATATATTCTTTATATATGGATATGATTAAAGGAAATGAGTTTATTATGGCTTGATTAACATTGATTGAAATGTCTAGTTTATTCCATTTTTTTATACATATATAAGATCCAGAATCATTGTATATAAGAATTTCCTAGTAGTATCATCACATACCTAAAGATAGTCTGGTACAAGAATTGAAGATGCTGAATGAGTGGTATACATTTAATTTGGGCAATTTCATTCTTGATTTGTCTAACCACGATTAATGAAAAAACCTGTAACAATGGGTTATTGCTAGACCTGTTAAAACAGGTCAGCCCAACCCAAACGTGTTGGCCCGCCAAACCCACGGGCCCAAACTGGCTGGCCATTTGGGCTCGCTTCCAGGCGGCTTGGGTAAATCCCAACCCAACCCAACCCAACCCGTGGCGTCCTGACCAGCCAATTTTTTTAAAAATAAAAATAAAAAAAATAAACAATTACAACTGAACTTGCCGAACCCTGAACTGATGCTAGAAGAATATTGGAACTTGCTTCAGGTTTTATCTAGATATTAACCCTGCTATTAAAAATACTTGATTAGAGAATCAGTATTTTACTCAATTTTGAAATACATGTTGCTACTTTCAAACAAGACCAAATGAAAAATATATAGTAGATCGGATGCTTCAATTTGATACTGAGTTCCTATTTATGAATTGAACGTAAAAAAGGAATAACAAAAATATATAATTTTTTTTAAAAATGGCCAACCCACGGGTTGACCCGTATAGGCCCACCTCCCAATAGGTCTAAAAAATGTGGGCCGAACCCACCTATTTAGAGGGTTGACCTTGTTAACTTCACACCTGGTTGCTTGCAGCGTTATTTTCATGATCTGCAATTAGGGTTTTGGAAATTCAGGGGTAAATCTAACTTTTTTATTATTATTTTTCGTTTTACCGCGGTTAAATGAAAACTGATGGAAAACGGTTGGAGGTTAACTCCATGTGGGTTACTTATATAAGCCCTATTTGTTAGAAGCCGGGGACAGATGGCACATTTTAATATAGCTCAGAAACCAACAAAATAAAGGGTGCGCAAAAGAAGCAAACGGGAGCCAACCCTTTTCAGTTCACACTGTTTTTGTAGTGTCCTTTGCATTGATTCATCTCGGGTATTCCTTTCGCAGTTCTTGGTTTATTTGAAGCTTTTTCTAGGGTTATGTTTTAATCTGTGTTTTTTTGGTGGCTTCCCCTTGGAATCAGGGTTTGTTGTACTTTGCGTTTTAGCATGGATTTTACTGGGTTTGTGATTGGATTTTGTTTCTCTGTTTTGGACTTTTATATGTGATTTTGATTAAGTGGACGAGTTTAAATAATTTTAATCTAAGTATCAATTTGTGGTTCTTGGTTGCTATTTGATTTGTAGTCGTTGCTGATTATTGAGTGATGCTATCTGGTTATATACTTTGTTGGTTTTTTTTTTTTTACTCTGATCAACAGTTGTTTAACTGATTATGAGAGATTCCGAGATTAAATTAGAAAGTTATTTTGTTTATGCATTTTTCAAAAATCTGCTCATGTTTTCAGGTTTTCACTTTCTCATGAATATGACTAGATATACTAAGTTTTGTGGCTTCCCTGATTAATTAGAAAGTTCAAGCACTTCAATTAATTTTTCTGATCTCCATTGTTCTCTATTTTTGCCGTTTGAATGTTGTGTCTGTTGACTGAAATTCAGACAAGCTGTTCATGTTACATTAACAACTTTCGCAGAAAGTTGAGTTGTTTGAACTTATGGAATTTGTGTTGGTTGACATAGGATATGAATATGGGTGAACATGGTAAAATTGAGGGGAGCATTGAAGGACCAGTCAAGGAGAAGGGAGGTAGAAACAAGATAAAATTGTTATCTAATATATCGATAGACATTCCAATTGATGTAACAACCATGTCTCGTACGGAATTCCCTAGGCATGAAATGCTGCAGGAAAAATTCCGGAATTCTTTAAGCAATTTGCGTTCATTCGTTGCAATGTCTGAGGACACAAACAAGGAGCATGAATTCGAAGACTTTCAACATGCTGATTGGGACAATCCTATTGCATGTCAGCTTGAGGAACTTCTTACTAATAATTTGTTTGCTACTTTCCGTAGTGCAGTAAAGCGAATAGAAAAATGCGGGTACGCTGAGGAAGCTGCTGAGTGGGCTATTTTAAATAGCGGCCTGTATCATGGAATTAAAGATGCTGTATCCAATGTTGTCGATGGTGCTTTAGATTTACTGAGGGAAAAGGAGTTTAACACTTCAAATCATCCGCTATTCGGGGGACTACAAAACCTCGTAGATTACACAATACTAGAGATGATACATGTGCTTCGAGAGGTTTGGCCACCCTTGACCATTGCAGAGGCAATGTGGTGTCTTTTAATAAATGATCTGAACCTTGTAAACGCGTGTATAATGGAGGGAGTCACCTCTGGTAGTTCTTGTGTTTGGGAAAGTTCTGTAGCAACAATTTCTCAGTCCAAAGATGGAGTTTCTGTAAACACTCATTTAGGTTCTAAAATTTGTGATGATCCAAGACAGTTATTGCCCTGTGCTCAAAGTTCTCAGCTCAAATCCCCTATTTCTGTGCCGGTGCATCAATTACCCAATTCTAAACCCTGTGCAGGTGAACATACTAGTGTTGTGAAGGAAGGTTCTCTTTCTCCTCAAGAATTGAAGGGAAAGTTTTCAGGTATCACCAGGGAGCAAATCCAGACTTCATCCCAATCAGTGACCGCTGAAGAGAGATCAGGAGGCAGTAAAAGGGGTCCATCTGGTAGTTCAAAGAGAGACTTGCTTCGTCAGAAGACATTTCAGTTTGAGAAAAGCTACAAGGGTCGCATGTCAAAGGGAGCCTTCAAGGCAAAAGTTACTGCCTGGGGAAGTATGGTGTTGGACAAATCGTCAAAGTCACAATCTGGTTCTTCTGGTGTGGTAGTGAAGGGAACTTATTCAAAGATAACCGGAATTAATGACTCCGTTGTGGAAGAAAAACATCACCTTTCAAGTAATTCACATTATAATGGAACCGCAGGAGCCTTGCCCATTAAAGATCCTGTATTTGCATTACCTGCAATATTTTCCAAATCTTCTGCGTCACTGGTCCCAGATCCTAATTCTTTGTCAAATGGTGAACCATATGTTTCTGGCTCTACTAAGTCTACGGATTATTTTACTGCAATTCCATATGATAAGACTCTCCAGAAGTACGTCCCACAGGATGGCAAAGATGAATCGATCCTGATACTAGTACCTCATAAAAAAACACTGGAGAGAGAACTACAAGGTTGGACTAATTGGGCCCACGATAAGGTTATGCAGGCTGCCCGGAGACTTGGGAGTGACCAGGAAGAGTTGAAATTGTTGAGGCAACATAAGGAAGAGACGGAGAAATTGAACAAGGAGAGACAAACTTTGGAGGAGAATACTTTGAAGCGGCTATCAGATATGGAGAATGCATTGTCTAATGCCAGTGGCCAGATTGAAATGGCTAACTCTTCAGTTCGGCAGCTTGCAGAAGAGAATTCTTTGTTGAAGAAGAAGATGGAGGATGCTAAGTTGCATGCTTTACGGGCTGCTACTAGTTTGCAGGAAGCTGTCCAGAGGGAGCAGGATGCTCTGAAGAAATCTCAGTCGTGGAATGCAGAGAAGGGATTAATTCAGGAGGAACTTACAGATCTGAAGCAGCAAGTGACTGATTTGCATAGCCGACTAGGAAAGGCTAAAGTACAAGTGGATCAGTTCAAGGTAAGCCATATGTCCCCTTAAGCTACATATTTCAAAGTTTCTCCGTTTGTGAGCTGAAACTTGCGACGTTCCAGGTTCTGATGAAACAGGAAGAGAAGGAGAAAATCAAAGCTGCAAAACATATCAATTCCTTGAAGCGGAAAAAAGAAGAAGATGACGTTGTGACAAAAGAAGAGGAAGACAAGATCAAACAAATGGCAGAATTGAACTTGCCGAAATGCAAAGAAGCCAATAATAATCTTGAGAGTATGATCTCCGAGTTGAGATTGGAGTCTGATAAATCAAAGATAGCAGCTCTTAATGTGGGTTACGGTAGCTGCTTAACAGGTGGTGAGGATGCCTCGACATTCCATGGATTGCAGCTTCCTAAAATCACGAAGAGATTGGCAGTCTTTCGAGAGAACTTTGGGGCTGGAAGTCTTAAACCAGAAAGGGAATGTATTATGTGTATGACGGAGGAGATTTCTGTGGTTTTTCTCCCTTGTGCGCATCAGGTTCTTTGCGGGCAATGCAGTAATCTCCATGACAAGCAAGGGATGAATGATTGTCCTTCATGCAGAACAACTATAGATAAACGGATCTCTGTTTGTTACCGTGTCGATTGATTGACGGTATGAATCCAAGCTGGTGATCTGTGAAAATCAGCTATCCATTTTGGTACAAATTCGGTACATCTTACCTTTACATCATGTTTATGCCCCTTATTTTGGCTCTAGTTTACCTTTGGAGGACAGCAATTCAAAAGTTGAGAAAATGCATAGAAAAAACTTAGAAATTGATGTGTCAAGGGTGTACAGTAGTCTGACTCATTCTTTACCTGCAAATTTTTTTTAACCTTATTTGCAATATCTTAAAACTGTGTCTTCTTTCTTTGAGAACGGAGTATACCATTTTTTGTTGGACATTTACGAAGTTAGAACTAATTATCGAATCGAACTCGATAAGGACACTGCCATTTGGACACTCGTGAAAATTAAACCCCTCCGAAAAGTTTGGCACATACTGTGAAATGATGGATTGCTGATGTCTTATTTTGATTTATGTATCACCATGAACTAGCCGAATACTTTAATTTATAGTCTCTCGTGCTATGATCCCTTTGAGGTTATTATTTGTAAGACATTGTCGTTGTCGGGGTGGTGGGGGAATTACAAACGAAACCACAGCAAAATCTTGGTTTTGCAAGGTTTTTTCAAATTAAGTCATGCTTAATACATCAATGGTTATCAGTTGTTACTGAAGTCAATCATATGAAATTTCATTTAAAGACCTGTTTTTTTGGCTCGGGTGTTACAAAAAGGATATTCCGAGTATAAGTGGATGCATGGGCAAATTTATGTAATGGTTTTGGGGGAAGCTATCCCATAAAAATAATCTGTTTATTTCCTTAAGAAAAATTCAAAAAATATATTTTGCTCCCCAAAAATTGTATTTGCCCACCCTAAAATTTCATGTTGGTCCTTTATATTTTTTTCCTCTCAATTTTTATGTTCTTATTTTTGTCTCATAAACAAAAATTCTAGATTTGCCACTGAATAGATGCCCCGACTTTACAGCTTTCTTTTCTTGCGATAAAGTGACTACACTTATTTGTGCTACGATATAAGAGATAAGATGCGACGACACTAAGTCATGCTTGGCTGTTTGTGGCCCTCGGAAATTTAGTCTATCCATGTATGGCTTTGAAGTGACCCATACTTTATTATTTCCGTCATAGCTGTTGGAATTTTAAGACAACATTATCGGAACAGTTTCATCAAGGTTTGAAAACTGGAATCCATGAAGATTCTTTGCATTAATCAAGTCTTTGGATCCTCTTGATTTTCTCCATCCTTGGTTGGATGAGTTGGTTGTTCTTGATTGGGATCTTCTTACTGATAAGATTGTCGATCGAAATCTAGAAAGTGGCTATGCAATCGTTATAACCGAACCGAATAGACCAAACTTATGTCAATCGAAATCTAGAAAGTGGCTATGCAATATATGATAACAATTTTTTGTAATATTATCTTCATATATTTTTTTTGTTAAATCGAAATCTAGAAAGTGGCTATGCAATCTATGATAACAATTTTTTTGTAATATTATCTTTATATATATTTTTTGTTAAATTTGTACATCTGAAAAACTTATGTCATTTTTCTACTATTGTATATTATTAATTAATTAATTAAAAATGATAAGCGTGCTAATTTTAAGCCAAACCTTCCACAGTCAGTAAATCTTGTTAAAATCCGACATGACATCCGATCACTTATAATATTAATCATGTTAATGAAACATTTTATGGGTTTCAAATCCCAAAATCAAAACCCGTCACAGGATTAAACACAAATTATATATAGTAATAGAAAAAACGCTTGAATTTATATGATTCAAGGAAAGTGCAATCATTTGGGAAATGAAATCGATGAGAGTTGAATTCCAGTAGACGGAGCAAGACGTCTCGATCAAGGTATTTATTTATCACCCTTATTGTTTCCCCACTATCCGCGTTTATTTATAGCTCCAGAAGTCGGGTCGTTTAAGGTATTGAACTAGAAAATTTTGTTTCACACCACATCGAAATGCTTTAAGATGAGAAATTTCTCGTGTCTTTGTAAACCACTCGGTTATGGTAAGATACATAAGACTACTGAGTAAAAATTAGTTCTTGTTGTATAACTTTTGAAACAAAAACAAATAAATCTAGAAGGCACTTCGAAGATAACAAACTCTTCTCACAGGAAACAGAAGTCAGTCAATCTTGTTACAGATCAGTGAAGATTCGTGTTTAAATAGGATAAACAAACTTTTTTTGTTTAAGCACAGTACCGTAGCCACACACTGTGTCCTTTTCCAACCCTCCGGCAATTATCTATTTTTTGAAATGAGCACTAGGGGTGGAGTAATGTGTATTTGTTTGTAATTGCCGGCAAGTTGTACGAGTGAAAATTGTGTTGTTGAATATGTCATGAGATACTACTGTAGTTAAAATCTTTTTTATTTATGTCATAAGATACAATATTGAAGATGTCATCGAATGTGTCATCAAAAAATAGTGAACTTTAAATTGCTATAGTGTTGTACCTTAGTTGAGTTAAATCTTATCCCTTTTGGAATTGCAGAAAATTGTATAAACATGTAATTAGTTCAAATGTGAAAAGATACAATTATATTTTTGTTGGTGACATGTAATCAATAATACGAATCTATGTTTCTATGTTATGTATGGAGTAATAATATTGTTGAATCATGGATTTTAGTTGTATATTACGTCTATAATATGCATAATTGGATATCAATTATTGAGGAAATTTTTACATCTTTACTGTTGAGAAATTCCTAATATTTACCCTAGAATAATTTGATATTTTATATAATTCATCTTGCAATTTAATTTTATTAATTAATGAACATGTTGTTTTTACCTTGTTACAATTTAATTTTATTATTTTAATTAGTGAACATGTAAAAAGATAATTGAGAAAAAAAATCAGGGGTATGTTAGTTATTATGAGATTAATTTTTAATTTAGAATATAATTTAATGCTAAAACAAATTAGGAAAAAATTATTGCGACGGTATTTTGGTCAATATGAGAAAAAAATTAATCTAGATCGCATTCTATCAAATACATTAAACACAATATTATTTATCATACTTACTAATCATATTAACCAAACACAATATAGTTTAACCATTAGTTTACGTATCAACTCATTATCCACTTTCTAATCTATCCATCATTTATCCTATCATCGTACAAAGTGCACCCTTTTGAAGTGAATGATATGATAAGTAATATAATGATAAGGTTATGAGTTGTGATAAAATTATATTGTGATAAGTTATATGGTGTTTGGTTGGAGGATAAAATGGTGAATTAATTTTATTATTTGTTGTAATGACTAAAATACTCTCACTACTATATATATATATATATATATATATATATATATATATATTCTTTTATTATTATTATATATTATATATATTCTTTTATTATTATTATATATTATATATATTCTTTTATTATTATTATATATTATATATATTATTATATAGATATCATTATTTATTATTATTATGAATATTATTATGCTATTATTATTATATAGCTATCATTATTTATTATTATATATTTATTTATTTATTATTACATATATTATTATTATTATGTATATATATATTATATATATTATTATTATTATATTTTTATTTTAAGTTTCTTTTATTGTTATTAATTATATATTTATTTTATTATTTAATAATAATAATAATATTATTATTATTATTAATGGTTGAAAATTGTATATCTGTCATTTTGCTGAAAGTGAGATTAGAATGAGATAAATATGGTGGGATAAATTTTTTAATCTTCAAACCAAACATGTGATTACTTTTACCCAATACCAATCTCAATCCCATCACAATCTCTCACATAAAACATGTCATTAGGTACCGTTTGATTTGAATAATGAGATTACTAATGTAAAGATTAAAAATTATGAAATGTTTGTAAAAAAAATGTGCGATAAGTTATATGGTGATTTGTTTGATGATAAGATGGTTGATAAAATTTATAGTTTGATATAATGTCTAAAATGCCCTCAATATAATAATAATACTATGTAATAATTATATACTAATTATAATTATAAAATATTAATAATAAATAATAATAATAATATAATATATATAGAACAAAAATAATAATAAATATATAGTGTGTATATATAATAATTATTTTGATTGTAAAATAATAATAATAATATATATGTGAGTGTCTATATATATATAATAATAATAGATAATAATAACAAACTATATATATAATAATATATAATAATAACATTAATAATATATATATATATATATAATAATTATTATAATTATAATAATCATATAATAATAATAATATATAATATGTAATATATATAACAAAAATAGTAATAAAAACATAACATATATATAATTTTTATTATAAAATAATAATAAAAAAGTGTATATATACATATATATATACACATATATATACACACACACATATACATATTCACACACACATATATAGAATAATAATAATATATATATAAATACTAATATATATAATAATAATATATATATTATTATTATTATACTTATTATTAGTATTATTATTTTATAATAATAATAATAAAAATAATAATAATAATAAATTAATAATATATATACACAAATATAATAATAAATACTAATATAATAATAATAATACAAAACAATACAAATACAGTATACAATAATAAAGTTGTAGGAAATAAGTTGTAGTTTTTGCGTGAATTTCAGATTTTGAAATAGTAACAACTGCTAGAAGGGTATATATGTCATTTGGTGAAAAGTGAGATTAGAATGAGATAAATATGGTGTGATAGTTTTTTTTAAATCCTCAAAACAAACATGGGACTAATATTTTATCCAAAGATTCTCATCCCCTAAACCAAACACACCCTTAGTGTACTATTTATTTATGAATTGCCAGAAACAGAATCTCAAGTGAATGCTGGTATAAAAGTTGGCACTCATTTTTTTTATGGGTATAATAACAATATAGATAACCGTCTACAAAGACATGGCGAGGACAGAACCAGAGGACAGAACCACTTGACCACACCAAACGCAAATGAAAAACCAGGTACACCAACAAAAAAATAATCAAGTCACAGTTAAGGAGTGTCAAAAATAAATGTATCCCACATAGGGGAAGATATAGGAACATCTCCAAAAGTACGAGAATTGTGAAACCACTTCACCAAGTTGTGAGCAGCCTTATTGCAGTCTCTGGGAATGAGGGCGATGGACCAAGATGGATTGCGTATGAAGATGGTTTGGGCAGCAACAATTTCTGGGAGGGTCGTCTATGTGATGACCAGAGATTAGGGATGTTAATCCCGGAGTGTTAATAACCCCTAAAGTTGTTTTACGTGGCGATTTGGAGTTTAATCGAGGTGTTGGGCCTTCCGGGCTCGTCTATTTGAGTAGTTGGGATCGTTGGATCCCGAGGATGAGTTCGTATTCTCATTTCGGTGAAAACCTATGAGTTGGGTTTTTAGTGTGACTCGGAATCTCGGGTGCTTTGTGTGGGCACCGGTAAGGGGTTTTGGAGTTAGAGAGAGAATTTTTGAAAACAGATGATTTTTAATGAATCATGATGTATTTGTGGGGCTATTAGTATTTCGAGGTATTTTTGCTATAAATACCAGTTGAACCCGAGATTTTAATTATCGGAACCATTTTCCTCACCTTCCCTCTCTCTCCTCGCGCACGCTGATTTCCCAATCCCCTTTGACCCATGCAGCTTCAAGCGTCGCGCCCACCGCCGTTCGGCGCGTCCGACCCACCGGTGGCTTCATCTCGTCCAGGCGCACCTTCCCATACCATCAATTTAAAGTTTCGTCGAGAATCGCGTTCGGATTTGCCAGAAAAGCGCTAGGGTTCGAAACTGGATTTGTCCGATTTTGGGGCTCGATTTTGGTACGTTTTTGGGGCTTTTCTTCCGGTGTTTTTGGGGCGTTTTTGTGATGTTGTTGGGTCAAAAATTTCAGACTTTAATGGTTCGAAAATTTGTGGCTTATGGTTCGAATATTTCCAGTTTGTTTGAGGGGTTTGAGTTCGAAATTTGGGGGTTTTTGGCAAGGGGTGATGATTCTTGTTGTTGATCGATTAATTCATGTTTATATGAATTATGGTGTTTAATTGGGTTCGATTTGTGAGAATAGGGTTCAAAAATTGAAGGGTGTGCTTGAACAATTTTCGATATTGTCTCATTCGTTTTCCCTCCCTGCATGTACCCTGCCCCGGGTCTTTTAAATGGTTAATTGTCGTGTGTTGACAATATTTTGAGGGTTATGAGTGTGCTTGAGCATGGGTTGCATGTTCGTAAATAATTGTGAATTATTTATCGTGTTAGCACATCGTTCCTCGGGGCGTGGAACTCGAGCAAGGTTTGGCTCGGACTTCGGAAATTTAAGGTACGTGCGACGTACGAGCATTACTATATATTAGAGCATTTGTGAAATGCATAATGTATTTTGATTTCATTGAATAATTGTGCATGAGGTTATATGTATGTGTTGAGAAGCTATGAAGCGACCTAACCTTGACATCGCCGCCACAAGCGTGCGTGACACTAGAGTAGTATAACTCTCATAAGGTATATGGGGTACCGGATTTATATGACTATGGTAGGGCATTTGAGATGCCTGAGAATGATCGTGGAATCATGTATTCATTATAAGACATGTGAGATGTCTAAGTATAATGGAGAATTGGTAAAATAAATGCTAGGCATTTGAGCTATCTGTGATCGGTAGCAAAGTTGAAAATCAGTATTAGATATCGAGATATCTGTAATTGTATGTATAATGAATTTGGAATCATTAATTATTGATACTTGAGAATCAGGCATGATATGAGTTAAATCAATGTGTTGATTTACTGATTTTTGAGATTGATGAGTTTGATGATTGTGAGAACAGGGACAGTACACGGAATCCCGGATGAGGATGTTGCCATCCAGGGAGTATCGTTTAAAATTCATTAGTATTTACTTTTGTTGTAAATTATGAATTTCATTATTGTGATTATGGGATTTTGTGTATTGGTATGCTCACCCCGTTGGGGGCTGTCTCTGTTGGGGCAGGTGAACAGGTACATCGATGGCTTTGGAGTTGAGCTCGAGCTGGTTATTGGATGTACTCCCAGGATCGTGGTACCAGGGCTTGATGGAGCACGGTATCGTATAGAGTACTTGTATACACCTGAGGATTATATACATATTCATGATGCTCGCATGTGAGCACGATTATACTTGTATATGGATTGTATATAAAGGCATGAGCCTTTCTCTCTTTCATTTTGTGTTGCATGTAATTAGAGGTAGAATTGCAAAATGATATGAGAGTCATTGGTGTATTATGTGGGTGTTGAAACCCACTTTTGTCGTCATATGTGTGGTGTCTTCCATGGCTGAGAATTTACTTGGTATTGCTGTATTCTGATGAGTATTATGTTTTCCCTGGCCGGGAATTATGTTATGCGTTGTGCTTTTATTTCGGGATATCTCTATTTATGGGGAGACTCTGCCCAAATTTTTATGAAAGTCCACAATGTAAAAAGTGGCAAAAAGGGGATGGTAATGGGCGAGCTCTATGAGTCTATTTGTTAGTAGAGATGATCTTATAACGTTGAAATTTTAAAGGAATTTTGTAAGCATCATCCGAGTTTCCCGATTGACTTTTATTGAAAGCATGTGCCACACATAATGATTAATACACTAATCAAGGGTTAAGGGTTGGGGGTCCTTACAGTCTATCTAGGCACAGGGTCAAGTTTGCGGATTTGGTTCACCGTATCTTGGGAGTCGCTCTCGAATGTGATATCTAGTAGATGAAGTGATTGAGCACCATTCAGAGCAAGGAGCAAAGCTTTGGCTTCCGCTGCCAGCACATCCGAGGCCCAAGTTTGGGCAGTTTTCGCTCGAATAATCATCCCTAGGTGATCCTGAATGATCCACGCAGGCACCGAAATTCCTGCAACAAAGGATGAGTCGACATTAATTTTGAGTTTGCCAAAAATAGGGGCGGGCCATACCTTTTGCAAATCTTTCTTGGATTGAGCCAGAAACTTGAGAATTAAAGTGATCCGTTGTTTTAGTCTTGATTGTAAGGACCCCCGTGCCCTTAACCCATTATTAGTGTATTAATCCAAGCATTTAGTGCATGTAATCAAACATGTAGGGGAAAACCCACTTATCACCATAGCAAATCATGCCAATAATAAAAATTCTTTACATTATTCCATATAATGTCTAGTTTTCCCCAACCAAGTCCACATACATCTCATGCACCAATATAATACACTAACAAGTTCTCAGTTCATTTAGCAATTCAATAAATAATCGTATGCTACTCATAAATGAATAGAGAAAGGCCCTTGCCTTTTTATACATGCCATATACACATAATAGTGCTCACATACGAGCATCAAACAGGTATGTGTGTATCAATGTACAAAATACGGTGCTCAATACCGTCATTGGTATTCCGATCCCTGGTAGCACCTCCAATCCATAGCTCGAACTCATCTCCAAAGCCATCGATGTACCTAATCACCTGCCCAACAGAGACAGCCCCCACACGAGGTGAGCATACCAATATCCCAAATCCAATAATCACAATAATACAATTCATAATTTGCAAAAAAGTAAATGCTATGAAATATAAAGATGCTCCCTGGATGGTATCATCCTCATCCGGGATTCCCTGCACTGTCCTTGTTCTCAAAATCATGGAAACCATCAAATTCCCAAATGTCAGTTAATCATTACATTGATTAACGAACTAATTTGTCATATACCGATATCATAATCAATAATACCAATCATTAAACAATAGATATTCCATTTACCTCACTTATGGTTCCATATTTCTATTTCATTTCTCGCTCTACAATAGCGGCATTTCATTCTCACGCATGCTCAACAGCAGTGGCATCGTAGCCGATGTTCGCTCAAAGGCGACAACATCCCATTCATTGCTCGCTCAAAAGCGGCACCATATAATTCTCAATGCACATATATACATTTGTAGCAAATACCATCAACCATGCATTTCAATGTCGTTTTTATTGCTAATACCATATATCATGCATTTCCATACACATTCATTGCAATACAGTGTACCAAGCACTCAACAATTGCAATTATATTAAAGGGCTATGCTCGTACGTCATACGTACCTTATCATTCCGTAGTTCGAGTCCAACCTTGCCTGAGTCCCACGACCCGATGAGTTAAGTGCTAACATGCAAATAACTCCCAATTAAACATAGGCATTCAATCACGTGCACAAGCACGTTCACAACTTCCCAACCTATCGTGCATCCATGACGATTACCAAAAATAAAAGCCACCCCGGCTAAGCATGCATAATACCCAAAATATTCCATTTTAAAGGTTTAAAGGATAGCCAAAAACTCAATCGAGAATTCCGTTTTAAATAAACTTTGGCTCCAACCAATCCATTTTAAAAGTACAACATTCCCATTGGAATGTAGACATTGCCCCGGAAACGGGCCACTTAAACCTCGATTTCAAAATCCCGACATTTTTCCAAAATTTCAAAAAAAATAAAACCTTACGGGCGGCGAGCGATCGCCTCAATTAGCGCGATTGATCGGCCCTGTCCAGACGGCAAAATCGCCTACACGCGATCGATCGCCCTCCCTCACGATCGATCGCCAACATGCTCGTGATCGATCGCCTAGGCCACGCGATCGATCGTCTGCATTGTTCCATGGGGTTTGTCACACCCAAACTCAAAACCAACACCCCATATACCTTCAACACCTCAAATACACCATTTAAAATCAATAAAAACTCCAAAAACTCAACATAGGATTTTAAACCAAAAATCCCCAAAACCCATAACCAACCAAAACCTCAACCAAAAACTACCATACCACTACCAAATCGAAGATAATGGTGAGGGGAAGATGAATACCTGATTATCTTCAAGAAATCGGGCTCCCAAGACGAGCCCCCAACGATTTTGCTTCCAAGAGCAAAAGAGGGAAATGGGGGGGAAGGGTTTGAGCGTGGAGAGTGGGGAGAGAGAGAAGGGTTCCGTGCCTAATGACGGAATACCGAGTCCACTTGGTATATATAGTACCAAAACTCGAAAATACCAATCCCTTCACAAATACATCATGATTCCCAAATCCCACCAAAGACCAAACTCCAAGGTTATCACCACGATGAGAATACAATCTCATCCCTTGGATCCAACGACTCCAAACATCGGATTTAAAATCCCCGAGAGTCTCGAAACCGCAATTAATTCATAATTGCCACAATTAAAATCCATTAAGGATTATTACCACAGCGGGATTAATACCATTAATCCCCGGGTATCATAATTATCCCCCACTAATAAAATTTCATCCTCGAAATTTGCACGGCGTACCCCACGCAACGCCGAGAACACGCAATCCAAGCGGATCCACGATGTCGAATCATGAATATAACATGAACGACATACCAACCGCAAGGATACCGACCTCGCACCAAACCTAGAATGGAGTAACCTCTCCAACCGACACAAATCCACGAAAGACATCAGCATTCCCCGATGCTAACCATCTCAAAGGTAGTCAACCAAACATAACTGCAACCAAACGAATCATTCGTGATTCCTAAATAGATATCATCCCAATGATATCTCCAAGACATAGCCACCGATGTTAAGCATACATCGTTACCAAAGTGACCATTAGTACACAACAGTGAACCTGAACTACATCCCGTTCCCATTTTCCAAATCCATCTCCAACAGAGGAGTAGTTGCACCACATTGCAACACAGATTGGGCCACAACACAGCCCCGATCAACACGAAACACATCTCCAAAGATGTCTACGAATGTGTGTTCCTAGAAATCACATCTTGGTCCAAACACACTATCGAGACTCTACAAGGTCTCAAGTTCTCGAAAGGACATGCAAGAACAATCAATGTATTCTCGCCACACGTGTCAATCACGACACTAAACAAATCCAAATCCTGGCCATCCCTCGTTCATCCTGGGATTCAACAATCCTAAAACAGGGAGGCTATCGAATTGACCAGCAAGAGTTACTATGGTCCCAAAACACGGCAATCCCTCCTCAGGGGAAGTCAACCGGACCTCACGCTTATTCCTCAGAATACATCGTGCCATCGAGATTACCAATCTCAAGGTGCCACAATCTCTCATAGAGATTCACCAAAACAAACGTACTCAATGCAACAGACTCGGGTATCTCCAATCATACCCAAAGTTCCAAAACCAACTGTCAATCCCCAGCTATTCTCATCTCGCAGAGAATAATGGTTGACAGACAAACGGTCAATGGTGTGATCCCAACATCAACACCTCACAAACCGTCTTATTGAATCTCCCAAAGATTCCCAATCGGTAGGTATAATAATACTACCTTCCTCACAAGGGAAAATGTCATGTACCCATGACCCTCCAACCTCGAGCCAACGTTCGGAAAACTGGATATATTTATGCCCAAATATATACCGGAACCAAAAATACGCAATTGGTTCAGTATAGTGCATCAAACCACTATCACCAAATCGAAACTCGTATAAGCCATGTATACTCAAACTAATGATGCTCTGTACTAATGCCATAGTACTCCACGATCTCGAGCGTTACCCCGGAGACGTCTCCTCGAACGTCTCATTGGAAGTACGAAGTCATCACCTAGTCCAACAATAGTAGGGCTTCCCCCGGTTGATTCACAATCAATCCTCAACCAATACCAGCTGTCTCCATGACAGTACAATCCAAATCTCTCCAAGAGATAGAATCAATATAGTAGTGTTACCCCACTAGCTATAACCCACAAATCCAAATGTAACTCTCGTTGCATTCCATATGCAAGGATGCTCAACTATAGCTAACAACGACCTGTTGACACTCGTGTTGGTACTACCAACAAAACTGAGCTGTCCAAGTACAAGCCCCTCAAAACCATAAACGTAAAACGTCCCCGTGAGGTATTCCCTACCTCAATCATCATACCACATAGAGACTACAAGAGTCTACCATAAGTCCTCATCGTATCATCATACGATTCACCGAACTCGGTCACGTGCAGAATAATTGCCACAACCAGCATACTATAACACTGCTACAATACCTGGCTAGCAAAACGCTGCCTCCATAGGCTTATACCAAGCCCACCAACGTATCGTTCGTCCCATCCCGGTACACCATACCATAATATCCATTAGAGTAGTGGGCCATCACTCAATATTTCTCTAATACCAATGCACAAAAGGACATCCCGGTGTCCTTGCTCAACCACGAAGCAATCCTAATTCCATAGGATTTATTACACACCCTCAGGGGTGGGTGTGATCATGTCTACCACATGTCACATTGGCATAAGTAAGTAGTTTCCTCAACAACTACTCCTGTTACCAGTCACTTGGCCAAAGCCATACCAACGAGTATACCCAAAGGTACCACTACTCGTAAAATATTTACCTCAATCATGTGTTGCGGTACACTTCCTGTACGACGCACCCAATAATTCATCGAGCTACCTGCTCGGCAATGGTCTCGTCAACTAGTGACCCAGACCTTACCACGTGTTCACCATTGGCACTCAAACCATACGACTAAATACATATACATAAATGTATTAATCATCGAAACGACGCTACGCGTCTACATAGACATCCACTATGTCTTCGTCATCTAGTGACGGTACCCGTCAACATATGACATTCAATATAACATCGTCAACTCATGACGGTATATGTCGATACACGACACACATAGTCTCATCGTCAAACACATGACGGCATAAGTAAAACAACGCATGATATCCACAATAATGCTAAATAAACAGTAATATGCCATACCTCATCGCTAACAAGATAGAGGCATACTTGTCTCCGTCGTCCAACAGTGGTACGCAATCAGCACCCGTGGCTCATAGGTGGCGTAATCCAGTGTCACGTACATAGCGGTATAACCCATCGCTATAGAATCAGCGGTATGATTCCTCGCCATAGAGTCGGCGGGCATAAAACATCGCTATAGATATCCGACGGTATGAACCATCGCCATAGATGTAGCGGAATGCACCGTCGCTATATAATACCCGGCGGCATGAACCATCGCCAATAGATATAACGAAATGTACCATCGCTAAATAATACCCGGCGGCATGAACCATCGCCAATAGAATATCGGAATGAACCATCGCTATATAATACCCGGTGGCATGAACCATCGCCCACAGAATAGCGAAATGAACCATCACTATATAATACCCGGCAGCATGAACCATCGCCAATAGAATAGCAGAATGAACCATCGCTATATAATACCCGGCGGCATGAACCATCGCCAATAGAATAGCGGAATGAACCATCGCTATAATACCCTGCGGCATGAACCATCGCCAATAGAATAGCCGATCCCTAGTCTTGTTACGGTAGTGTATTTTAATGCACCTCGCTTGTCATGACCGCGGCACTAATACCCATCGCTTCGACATATCAACGGCATAGAATAACCTCGCTCAAATGCGACATGCGGCAAAATCCTCGCTTCAACATTTGGCGGCAAATATTCTTTCCTCGCTACGATATGACAGCGGCAAGTATTCTATCATCTCGTCAAGTGACAACGACAAAGCATTTAAAATCATCACTCATCCATAACAACGACTCATGAGATATTCACCAAGCATTCCATCTATACCTGCAATACAATGCATATTCCAAATCCCAACATACATCATCATGAGTGTATTTTAATGCACCTCGCTCAAATGCGACATGCGACAACACCCTCGCTTCAACATTTGGTGGCAAATCATTAAAATCATCACTCCAATATATATATATAACCACAATGAGTGTATTTTAATGCACCTCGCTTGTCATGACAACGGCAATTATTCTATCATCGCTTCAAGTGACAGCGACAAAGCATTAAAATCATCACTCCGATATATACATGAAACCACAATGCATAATCCATGATGTATATAAAATGCAGGTTACCGTTTCGTGTTTTTCAACCCTGGCCTTAGCCTTTCGTGTCATAGCGTCCCTAAGGAACAATCCCAACCATGAGCATATGATAATCCATATTCACCACAATATGATTATAATGAGTAAATGCATATACTATGAGTACAATGTACTTCCTGTATCCCAATGCATTTCAAATGCTCCCTTTGGTTGTCCCTGTGCCACAACTCACAACCATAATCAACAGGTTATATTATGATTCTATAGATGTCATGACATATAATTGTTCCACTATGATCACATATCATAAATGCACATAAGCAACATAGTTGTGTCACACAACACTAACTACTATCATGCATAAATATGTGTTACCCATTCCAATCAGCAAGTTCCAGGCCCTCAACAGCCCCAAAGAGCATACCACTGCTCTGATACAACTAATGTAAGGACCCCCCGTGCCCTTAACCCGTTATTAGTGTATTAATCCAAGCATTTAGTGCATGTAATCGCCTGCACTATTCATTGTCACCAATTTTAACAGCTGCACGTCGCGATCGATCGCCCCTCCTCGGCGATCGATCACCACCTGGGATTTTCCGAAAAACTCGAGCTTCCATGGGGTTTTTTACACCCAAACTCCAAATCAACACCCCATGCACCTTCAACACCTCAAATACACCATTTAAAACAAATAAAAACTCCAAAAACTCAACATAGGATTTTAACCAAAAATCCCCAAAACCCATAACCAACCAAAACCTCAACCAAAAACTACCATACCACTACCAAATCGAAGATAATGGTGAGGGGAAGATGAATACCTGATCATCTTCAAGAAATCGGGCTCCCAAGAAGAGCCCCCAACGATTTTGCTTCCAAGAGCAAAATAGGGGAAATGGGTGGGAAGGGTTTGAGCGTGGAGAGAGGGGAGAGAGAGAAGGGTTCCGTGCCAAATGACGGAATACCGAGTCCACTTGGTATATATAGTACCAAAACTTGAAAATACAAATCCCTTCACAAATACATCATGATTCAGTAAATATCATATGTTTTCAAAAAATCATCTCTCTAACCTCAATACCCATTACCATCCCCAGTACAAAGTACTCCGGACCCCAAATCCCACCAAAGACCAAATTCCAAGGTTATCACCATGATGAGAATACAATCTCATCGATTGGATCCAACGACTCCAAACATCGGATTTAAAATCCCCGAGAGTCTCGAAACCGCAATTAATTCATAATTGCCACAATTAAAATCCATTAAGGATTATTACCACACCGGGATTAACACCATTAATCCCCGGGTATCACATTGATACACCGGATAAGGGTTTGCATGTTCACTTCCCTATTGTTCACGCGGATCCCATTGCGCAGACTCCAAATTTCCTCCAAAGCACAGACTGAAAATATCAAGAATTCAAGGCAACTTGGACGGTCCAAAGAGCTATTCTCTACATGGATTAAGAAATCCAACCACGCCTCAAAGGGTTTACCTTCTAACGCATTTAACTTGAAGTTCAATTTAGATAGAAACCAAACTTGTTGGGCAACGCGGTAGTAGAAAAATAGGTGCTCGATAGAATCATCATGCTGATTGCACAAGAGACAACCGGACTCCTCTACATGGAACACTTTTCCAAGACGCGCCGAAGTAGGTAAAGCATTGGCAATAATTTCCATAGGAAAAACTTATGGTGCTCATGAATTTTAAGCTTCCAAATAGCAGATTTTCTGACCACGGCACTCTGGTCAGAATTAACGAACATATGGCTTGATCGGTTAAAGAAGCGCTTTTGGTGGAGACAAGTCATTTACTCGAGGGAGTCCACACCAAAGCATTGTGTTCCTCTGAAGGAAGAATCGGAACGCGCAGAATCGCAATGCGAACCTCAATGTCAAATAGGGAATCAAGTAGGGTCAAATTCCAAGTAAGCTGACCCGGAAGCATGAAAGAACGAACCTTAGAATACTTTACAATTGTTCTGCAGTCAAGGTGATTGTAAGGGAGTTTGAAGCAGGGAAGCATAGTTATCCAAGGGTCTTCCCAGGTGCGAACGTCAGAATCCATTCCAATTTTGTAATAGGCACCTTTGACAATGAGCTCCCACAATGGATAATATCCCGCATAATCCAGGAGCAGCTGGAGAATGATTTAGGGGAATACAAAAAATTCCAGTTACCTATATATTTACCATGGAGAAGATTCAGGCATATATTATCTCCCAGATCCCGGCAGAAGGCCCAAGAAAGTTTAGAAACTAAAGCTCTATTAAATTCCGAAGTGCAACCAAAGCCTATGTAATACCCCCGAAATGTTATATGATTATGTGCTACGATGTATTTAAGAGGGTTGTGGTATTTTAAGTGGGGATTATATTTATGATATGATGATATGGTTTAGGGGGCATATTACGTGTTTTTAATTGTTGTATTGATGTAGTACAATTATAAAATATCAAGGGAAGATATTTTTATACATCGTATGAAATACCGGGACACAATTAAACACCACAAACCACCCTACATGCAACCACCCCCCTAACCCATGCCAATCAAACTGTTGATAGGCTGACTTCTCACCCCACTTGGCTCAATCATTCAGCCTCATCCTTCCATCCCAAATCTCGACCCTTCTCTCCCAAAGAAACACCAGCACTTGCTGAGTAAAAACTTGAGGAGCCTTGCCATTTTCATCCCTTGGAAGTCTCTCAAAAATTGGAGCAAAGTAGGGTAAGAAACCATGCTCTGTCTGTGTTTTTAAGCTTATTAGGTTCTTGCTTTTATGTATGGTAAAAATGGCATGATAGCTTAGGTTTCTTGAAACCTTCGATTTAAATGATTAAATGGTGTTTTTATGAAGCTCTCAGTATTTTTCCTTGAGCATGTTATGTGTTTTATATGAAGGATTAAAGCATGTGAACTAGGGTGTTCGAAAATCTGGGAAGATGTTTCCCCTGTTTTCTGGAAAAATGTGGTTTGAGAGTGGTATTGAGGAGGTTATATTATGCATGTTAGATGGGTCTTAGGGTGAACCTTCGATTTGGGTACACGAATGATAAGTTGGTAAAGCCCAGGATATCTTTGTTCAAACATGTTTTATGAATTATGGTATAGTTTTTATGGCATGAAAAGTAGTGCTCAAAAATCTGGGAAAAATCCCGATTTTTCAGAGCTCTCGATCGATCGAGATTTGGTTCCGATCGATCGAGCGAGACAGTGGGTCTAATGTATGTTTTAAAATTGTGATGCCGATCGATCGAAGGATTTCTCGATCGATCGGTGAAGCTTCTCGATCGATCGGTAAAATACTTCGATCGATCGAGCGAGGCAGGAAGCTAAGGCACTGTTAGTGCACAGTGTCTCGATCGATCGAGACTTTGGGCCGATCGATCGAGACAGGCAGAAAGTTGAAAAATATAATAATGTTTTATTTTGTTAAGTTTATGACGTGAGATGGTTTTGAAGCATCTAAAATGGTATTATGTGGTCTTGTAGAACCATCCCAGGTACCGGCACCATCAAGGAGATAAAGTCTGTTGACTCCTCCTCTTTTTGAAAAGGTACGTAAGAGGCGTACGGGCATCGGACGGTAACACACATCTTTATACTACAACTATGCTTTTATTGCATGAGTATTCATGATGAAATGATGATGTTTATACGATGAGGTTTATACGATGTTTATACGATGATGTTTATACGATGCTTATATGATAATGTTTACATGATGATATTGTGGTAAGGTGCCACGGGGTAAGGTGCCCCACATGGTAAGTAGCCATGCGATGATATTGTGGTAAGGTGCCACGGGGTAAGGTGCCCCATATGCATGATTTTGAATCAGGGACAACAATAAGAAGTTAATGAATAACCAACATATTTACTTAACCAAGATTTCATTCATTTATTATAATTTTTTTATGTTGTTAAGTGAAATTGTATATGCTTATGATGTGTTGTCCCTGTAGGTACGCTTTTGGACGAAAGGACTAAGGGTCGGGTTGAGGCAGTGAGCTACGAGGGACACAGAAATGTATAGGATTCAAGTTATGATTAGTATCTACTCTAGGAGTAGTGTAAATCTAAATGACATTCTTTTGGGATGTAATGAACTATTTTTTTTTGAAGCTTTGTATTTTGGCCTGTAATCCTGTTAGCTCGTGTAACAACCGAAACCTTAAGATGTTACCTTAATGCATGGTTAGTCCTTCCTTTGTCTATTAATCACTGTTAAGGTGGGAAGACCCCACAGCCTAGGCCACCCACTTTTTTGGTAAGCAAATTGAGTCCCATGCAATGATGGATTTTACGGTGGTGCTTAGAGGCACCCAACCAAAACATACGGATCGCAGAATCAATCGCCTTAGAGATGGACATCGGGAGGAGATT
The DNA here is from genome assembly GCA_907163345.1 of Haberlea rhodopensis. Lineage (NCBI taxonomy): Eukaryota > Viridiplantae > Streptophyta > Magnoliopsida > Lamiales > Gesneriaceae > Haberlea > Haberlea rhodopensis. Next base: position 2,122,355 of record CAJQUN010000025.1, read on the forward strand.
GGTAGACATGTGGTACACAGGAGCGGCTTGAGCCACGGTCCGTATCATCGTCGCACGACCTGCTTGGGAGAGTTGACGGGACTTCCAGGAAGCTAATCGAAGAGTGAAGTGATCTTGAAGATCGTTAGAGGCTTCTTTTCTGGATTTTGGTTTGCAAAATGGTTTACCCAAATGTTTAAGATTATGAGGGCATTCCACCACATCCAGGGTTTTCAGAATATGATCTTTAAGGGTCTGAGGAGTATTACGGCTGAAGTGGATCACAGATTGTTCAATATTAGCATGAAGAGCAGACCATGTTTGGAGAGTAGTTAGGGTGTCTGCTAAGGCATATGCTTCCTCCACAGTAGCTTCAATGAAAATGATGAGATCATCAGCGTACATAATATGATTAATCCAAGGACATCGATGACCGATTTTAACACCCTTCAAAGAGCCATTGATCACCTTTGATGCTAGAATACGGGACAGGATCTCAAAATAGATAATGAAAAAAGAAGGTGTGGGGTCCTCGTTACTTAATCCGTTATGTATCAAATAATTATACATATGTGAGTAGGATTTAAGTAATAAAACACACTAATTAAGAGTTTTACTAGGTAGGTTGTTACAACAGTTACAAATTCCGTGCATAATATACACCACATGTACATAAAAACAACCTAACGAGAAGTACAACTCCTATGCAGTGGTTCAGCTCACAGTGGAATTCAACTCACAGTCCCATCCGCCCACATCTATGAATCCGTACAGAAACAATCACACAACATGAGTATAGATGAACAACTATCTCATTGTAATAAGCAATATAAAAAGATAAAGCATTATCGTAAACCATCAACTGTGATTGTTCTGTATCATGCATAATCAAATGCAAATATGTCATGACATGTCTCATCTATCACCCTGTTATAACGGGACAAGTATGATTTGTCTATCTCAGCTCAATATGTCAGTGGAACCTCCTCACCTCTTCATATTAGCAGCACAAATCATATTTCTGTCCTGACACATTATAACAGTCCGAGCATATACTCAACCGGAGTATACCTCTCATGCCAAAGCATATGTCCAACATTGACATACCTATCGTGGCAACAAGCTCAACAACATGCATGTATATCATCATGAATGTATACCTATATGATATCATCAATCATATAATCAAATCTCAATATCATCATCACAATAACATCGATACTCGTACGTCAACACGTACCTGTTATGCGACACAAAAGATAGAAATTAGGCGTCAATATTTAACCGCCTCTTTGTCCCGTCCCCTATGATGATGCTACATAAATACCAGCAATGTATATCAACCATGTTATGAAACCAGTACTACGAAAATACAACATATTCATACTTTGGGTCTTGCGATCGATCTGTCACCCTAGCGATCAATCAGTACAAAGCTAGCGATCGATCGGTATTAATATGATTTTCATACAAAAGCTACGGCGTTCGAGCGATCGATCGGTCGCATTCAGCGATCGATCGCTACATGAACCGCCTTACATTCCCCCTGTTTCAGCGGTCGATCGGTACATCTACCGATCGATCGATAACAAAAATTCCATGTTATGGCGATTTTGAGTTTATCTTCATGGTGTTTCTCCCACACCTCACTTTCTACAATTAAACCTTGTTCCATGCAATCTCTAGCATCATATAAACATCTTTCCTTAACTACACAACTCAATTCTTTCTTTTATATCATGTATAAATTGAAGAAGTACCAAATTATATTCTTCAACCCCAACTCATCTTTTACCAACATAAAAATAAGTACACAAAGTACATAATCCTTACCACACAAGCCAACTTCTAAGTTACAACAAGTTTCCTTGATTCCAAGCTCAATTCCAAGAAAAGAAAGCAAGATGAAGCAAGGGGTTTGAAGAGAGACTTGTAGAGAGTTACTAGGTGAATTGTGGTGTATTGTGTGATTCTAATCTATTTCCTCTATAAATATGCAAACTCTAATCCATCTGAAATTTCATGCACATACACATCACATTCCAAACTCAAATTCAAATGTATGTTTACTTAATAATCAACTAAATGTACTCATATCATTCCTATGCATGACATAGCTTTCTTGCTACAACCTGAACCACAATATAGAACTAACATGTTCATAACACGACCTTTTAATTTTCAATACGCAATTCCATACCAAACCGTAATGACCACATAATTACGACATACTCATAGTAAGCATATATGATTCGTATCGAGGCATGACAGAAGGTGAAAGAGGATCACCTTGGATAATGCCACGAGATGGGTTAAAGAAACCATAAGGGGACCCATTAATCAAAACCGAGAAGGACGATGTTGAGATGCAGTTATGGACCCAATTAATGAAGATCTCAGAGAAACCAAGATTCTTCATCATAGTGCATAGAATGGGCCATTCCACATGGTCATAAGCTTTGGCCATATCAATTTTAATAGCCATGATCTTGCATTTTTTCGTGTTCAAGTAATGCATGATCTCATGAGTGATGACAACATTGTCCACAATAGATCTACCTAGAACAAATGCCATTTTGAGAGGAGATATGATCTTATCAAGAAGAAGTTTAAGCCTACTGGAAATGATTTTGGAAATCACCTTATATATAATGTTGCAAAGACTAATAGGCATAAACTCTTCAACTCTAGAAAACGACTCTTTTTGGGAATAAGGACCATAAAAGTATGATTACAAGCCTTTAGGAGCAAACCCTTAGTGAAGAAATGTTGAACCGCTTGGTGATGTCTGTGCCAGTAATATTCCAAAAATGTTTATAGAACAGTGGGGGGAAACCATCCGGTCTAGGGGATTAGCTCGAATCCATTGAGAAACACACAATTTTTTTATATCATCTGGAGAGGGAGTTTTGCACAAAATGATGTTCTCCTCGTCCGAGATCATCCTAGGAAACAACTCATTCAGGTTATCTGGAAATGGAGGAGGTGAGTTCTTGAACTTTGAGTAAAAACGATTTTTGAAATAATTGACAAATCTGGAACCAACACCATCCCAAGTTTCAATCAGGGAATCATCAAAAAACTTAATGGAACGAATGCAGTTACCTTTCTTTACGATGACCAAGAGCAGATATATGAAAAACTTTGTCTCAGGATTGAAATTAGCCTGAAGGGAGTCAATCGCTTTCGTGGTATCTTTGATTTTTATAGGAAGAAAGCCAAAAGAATTACAATTCCAATCTTTGAGATGATTCTTGGTATTGGTCAATTTTTTCACCAGCTTGAAAGGAGGGTTACAGAGAACATGAACACCCCAAGCTTTGGTAACGACTTCAGAGCAGTCAGGATCCTGGAGCCACATTTGTTCAAACCGGAAAAGTTTCGGGCCCGAGATGACATTGGGAGTAGTAGAGATGAGTAATGGCTTATGGTCCGAATTGAGAGCGGTAAGATGAGACACAACAACCTTAGCGAAAGCAAGAAACCAAGAATCGATAGCAACAACTTGATCCAACCTATCTTGAATGTTGTGAATACCAACCCTCTTGTTGTTCCAGGTGAAAGGGTGGCCAACAAAGCCCAAGACTATCAAGCCAAAGGAATCTAAATTACTCTGCAAATTACAAGAAAAGTTAGGCTCAAAAGGGCGACCCACCTGCTTTTCACATTGAGCCACAATAGCATTGAAGTCACCTGCAACCAACCACGAGTCAGTGAAAGACGCCGATGAATCCCCCAACTCCTCACATAATATAGATTTTAAGGATTGGTAAGGAGGGCAGTAAACAATAGTAAGGATGAAAGAGCTGATAGGATGGGGAGACTGATCAATTGTTGAATGAATGATCCAAGGAGAAGAGTAAACAATATAGAGATTGACCGTGCCATCCCAAGCCAGACAGAGGTCGCTAGCACGGCCAGCCGAAGGAACATAGAAAATATTAGTGAGTTCAGCAGCTGAAAGGATTTTATAAAGCGCTTGATTGAGTTGAGATTTAACTTTGCAGAGAAAGATGAGGGAGGGAGAATGAGAGTTGAGAATAGTCGTGAGAGCTCGAATGGCCGAGGGATTGGACATCCCCCGGCAGTTCCAGAGAAGATTCATGATTACTCCTTTAGCTCTTCCGGGGCAGGAATATCTGCAATGCCTCGATATGACGTATACATGTAAGATATGGTTATGGCGTAATTATGACTAATTACGGTCTGATGTGGCCTCGGGTTCGGATTGAACCGAGCAGGAGTAAAGCCATGTATGAATGAAACCTAGTTGGAAATTAAGTATATGTGAGAAATCAAAGAAGGTGGGTGCATAACATAGACATATGCTATATGGACTTAACATGGAATTTAACATGGAAATACATCATATACTTGGATGTGTTCTATATTTGCCATGAATTTGAGGGGATTTGCATTTGAATTTGAATTAGAATGTGGTGTGTATGTGAATTGCATTTCATATAAATTTGAGTTTATGTTAGAGGAGCTTATATTGAGGTAAAAATCAGATTTGTAATCACATACTACACCATAAACACCTAAAAATCTCTACAAAATCTTCTTCCAACCCTTGCTTCCTCTTGCCATCTTTTCTTGGAGTTCAACTTGGAAATCTAGATACAAAGTTGTGTGAAGTGAAACTCAAGGTTATCTGGTAAGAACTACATAGCATTTGATGTGTATGTGTTGGTAGTTTATCTATGTGAAGATATGACTTATAATCTCAATTTCTTGATTTCATATGAGATGGAATTCAAAGAAATAAATTTGCAGAAGTTATGGAAATGTGTTCTTATGTTAGTAAGTATTACTTTGAACAAGTTTTGATGGTTTGTGGTGATGTAGAGAAGGAAAACCATGAGGATATGCTCAAAATCACCATGTTCTGAAACGTTCAGACATCAGCGATCGATCACGAGCCCTATGGCGATCGATCGCCGAAGACAGAGCAAAAATAAGCCGTTGAAATAACTTGGCGATCGATCGGTGAAAACATGGCGATCGATCACGAGGAAATAGAACACTTTGGCGATCGATCGCGAGATAGTGGCGATCGATCGCGATAAAACAGAATAGTTTGGCATCAGCAAGGGTGTCGTCTACTCAAGCTTTGGTTCATCCCCAAGTTCAAGCTCCCGATCGATCGGTGAATGTGGTGATCGGTCGCTAGGTTTAATATTTTGAAAAATGTATTATTTTTGTGGACTTTGTTTTCAAAGCCTCTTGTAACATGATATATGGTTGATATTGTTGTAGCAGCATCACAGGGGACGAGGCAACGAGGCGGTTAGACATTGACGCCTGATTTATATCGTTTATATCGCACGACAGGTGCGTGTTGACGTACGAGTATATGACATTATTGTATGATGATGTGGACATTGTATCATATTATTAGTAATATCATATGCATGTACATTCATGATATTCATATTTCTGAGATGGATGCCACGATAGATATGTAGCATATGCTTTGGCTGAAATCAATGCCACGATAGGTATGTCAGTGTTGGGCATATGCTTTGGCTGGGATTATTGCCACGATAGGTATGCTGCATATGCTTTGGCATGAGAGGTATACGCCGGTTGGGTATATGCTCTGGTTGTTATACATGTGACGACGGTACTATGATATGTGATGCTAATATGAAGATGTGAGGAGGTTCCACTGACATATTGAGCTGAGATAGGCATATCATATTGGTCTTGCTATAACAGGATAATGGTTGAGACATGTCATGACATATTTGCATTTGATGATGCATGATACAGAACAATCACAGTAGATATTATAGTGCTTTATCGTTTTATGTTTCTTATTGAGATAGCACTGAGATGGTTATTTATCTATACTCATGTTGTGTGATTGTTTCTGTAGGGACTCATAGACTTGGGAGGACGAGATTGTGAGTCTTATTCCGCTACGAGTTAAACCACTGCAAGGAGTTGTACTAGTCTAGGTTGTTTTATGGTACATATGATGTTATTATGACATGGTTTTGTCAACGTGTAACAACCTACATAACTCAACTCCTAATCAGTGTATGATTTACTTAATTCCTACTTACATATGTATAATGAACTGATACATACCGGATTAAGGAACGAGGACCCCACATTAGTGGTATCAGAGCAGTGGTTCGAGAATGGGGTGAACAAGGGTAGAGGAAGTGTATTAGGTAGTTGCCTAATCACTTGAAAGCATTTGTGAGTATTGATATGATGTCATACTGACATGCTTTATATATTTGTTTGTTGTTAGTAACCCTGTATTTGCAGTAATGGCAGACAAAGTACCTCACGGTGACATTGGGGATGCCATGTGTGGCAATGCTAGTGTTGGATTGGCGCTTGTGCCACCACCACCACTTGGGAAAGGGCCGGTAGAACAGGTACTATTACTTGGAGAATTAACATTGACCCAGTTTCTGAGTTATCAGCCACCTCGGTTTGAGGGTACTGAATCGGGGGAAAAAGCAGAGGAATGGTTGGAACGTGTTGAACAGATCTTTGTGTCAGCACCATTTGCCAAGTCCGTCTGCTTACGATTGGCTGAGTTTCAGTTTGCAAAGAAAGCTAGGATGTGGTGGAAAGCCATATTGATTGAGCTGAGAGCTCAAGGACATGGTGGATTGGGATGTCTTCAGAACTCGTTTTCTTGATCACTATTTCTCTGTGGCTGCGAGGCAGAGGAAAGAAGATGAGTTTACTAATATGAAACAGGGAACCATGACAGTGTCTGATTATGCTTTGCAGTATTCTTTTGTGTTGCGGTATGTACCGCATATCGCTGCAAATACAAAGGCAAAGATCAGACAGTTTGTAAAGGGTTTAAGGCCTGAGTTGTTTGATAGGGTGATTTCTAATAACCATACTTCATTGGAGGAAGCGTTGACTAGAGCTGAGATGGCTGAGATTGCAGTTGGAGTGTATAAGGATGTAGGACACTCTCAACCACCTACATCAGAGAGCATGAGACCTAGAGGAGAACCGCTTAAAGCATCACGAGGAGGTGCATCTTCCTCTAGATTTAGTGGAAAACGGTTTGTTATGCGGAAGGGTGGTGAACGAGGTACTAAGGGATAGTCCCAAGGCTGTAGTGGAAGCAGTGGGCGAGATTTACAATGTTTTAAATGTGGAGGACCACATTTTAAACGAGATTGCCCACAACTTGATACTTTGGTTGGTTTTCGTTGTAGGAGGGTAGGACACATGATAATAGATTGTCCTAAAGCTGGGGGACAACAGATGAGAGGGAATATGTCAGAAAGTACAGTGCAGCAGAGACCACAGGGTGCTCCACGAACTAGTGGAGGACAGAGAGCAGGACCACCTCAGGCTCAGGTGTATGCACTAAACAAGGAGCAAGCAGAGGCAGCTTCTGATGATGTGATTGCGGGTAAGTTTAGTTTATTTACTTATCCCGCTTTACTTTTGATTGATACTGGTGCATCACATTCCTTTATTGCACAAACGTTTATTGACCGATATCATATATGCTCGTCTCCACTGTTGATGCCTCTGTATGTCTCGACACCCATGGGAACTACTGAAAGGACTTGCCAGAGTGTGTCTGATTGTGTTATTCAGTTTGATACTGATTATGGGATACATGCCGATTTGATTGTGTTAGATATGATAGATTTTGATTGTATTCTTGGTATTGACGTGTTGAGCAGATATAAAACTGTTGTAGATTGTTGTCAGAAGACAGTGAGATTTCAGTCTGATACTGGAAATCAGTGGCTCTTCTATGGACAGGGATCACGTGTAAGGATTCCTTTGATATATATTATTCGAATGTCCCGTTTGTTAGAATGTGGACATACGGGATATGTGATTTATGCTGTGGATGTAACAGATAAGAAAGTAGAAAGAAGAGTAGAGGATATAATAGTGATTGCAGAGTATGCAGATGTATTTCCAGATGATATTCCTGGATTTCCACCAAGTCAAGAAGTGGAATTTGGTATTGAATTGTTACCTGGTACTTATGCAATTTCACGAGCACCATATCGAATGGCACCACCTGAATTAAGAGAATTGAAAACTCAACTACAAGACCTATTGGACAAGGGGTACATATGTCCTAGTGTATCGCGTTGGGGTGCTCCGGTATTGTTTGTCAAGAAGAAGGATGGTTCAATCCCACTGTGCATTGACTATAGACAGTTGAACAAGGTAACCATAAAGAATAAATATCATCTTCCTCGTATTGATGATTTGTTTGATCAGTTACAGGGATCTATGATATATTCGAAGATTGATTTAAGATCTGGTTATCATCAAATACGTGTGAGGGAAGGAGATGTACAGACGACAGCATTCAGAACTCGCTATGGACATTATGAGTTCCTAGTGATGCCATTTGATGTGACGAATGCTCCAGCTGTCTTCATGAGTTTGATGAATCGAGTTATTCAGGAATACCTTGATCAATTCGTCATTGTGTTTATCGATGATATACTGATCTATTCTCGGAGTGAAACAGAACATGTCCGCCATTTGCATCGGGTATTGCAACTATTGAGAACACATCAATTGTATGACAAACTCAGTAAATGTGAGTTTTTGTTAACTAGTGTAGGATTTTTTGGACATATGATATCTAAAGATGGTATATCAGTTGATCCGAGAAAGATAGAAGCGGTGTTAAATTGGTCAGCACCTACTTCTGTGCCAGAGATTCGTAGTTTCTTGGGTTTGGCTGGATACTATAGACGGTTTGTTGAAAGATTTTCAACATTTGCTAAACCGTTAACATAGCTGACACATAAGGGAGTACCATTTAGATGGTCAGAGGCATGTGAGCATAGTTTTTAGGAATTGAAACATCGGTTAACTACTGCTCCAGTGTTGATTATTCCATCAGAGCATGACAGGTTTGCTCTTTATACTGATGCATCATTACTTGGGTTAGGTTATGTATTGATGCAGGATAAACATGTGGTGGCTTATACATCAAGACAACTGAAGCCACATGAAATGAAATATCCAGTGCATGATCTGGAGTTGGCAGCCATTGTATTTGCATTGATGATATGGCGACACTATTTATATGGTACGTCGTTTACCATATATACTGATCATAAAAGTTTAAATTTTTTATTCAGTCATACATAGTTGAATATGAGGCAAATGAGATGGATGGATCTCTTAAAAGATTATGATTGTGAGATCGAATATCATCCAGGAAAGCTGAATCTGACAGCAGATGCCTTAAGTCGTAAGGTACAATACTGTTGATGATATGATTCATTTGTCAGCCTTGATAACTTCTTGTTGTACACTGGGATATGAATTTGATGTAGAGACAGTGCCAGTAAGGGTATCAACATTGTTGGTTGAACCCGATATCTTTGAGAAAATCAGAACGGCACAAACCACTGATGATGAGGTACAACACTGGAAAGAAAGAATATGTCAAGGACAAACATCTCAATTTGTGATAACAAGTGATGGAAGTTTGAAACATCAAAACTGTTGGGTAGTACCTGCTTCGTTAGGACTACACCAAGAAATACTACAACGTGCTCATTGTAGTAAATATAGTATACATCCTGGAGGAAAGAAAATATACAAGGATTTGCGTACCCAATTCTGGTGGAAACGCATGAAACAGGATGTATTAGACTTTGTGAAACGTTGTTTGATCTGTCAACAAGTAAAAATAGAACGACAAAGACCATGAGGTGAATTGATGAGTTTAGAGATTCCTCAATGGAAATGGGAACACATTACCATGGATGTTACCCATTTGCCACGGACTTCTTCTGGCTTTGATGCGATTTCGGTAGTCATTGACAAATTAACAAAGGTAGCTCACTTCATACCATACAATATGACATTTACATATTTGAAGATGGCTCATTTATACATTCAAAATGTAGTGAGACTACATGGCATACCAGTTTCCATTGCATTGGACAGAGATCCGAGATTTGCTTCTCATTTTTGGGAAGGATTACAGTCAGCACTGGGAACGGAAGTACGATTGAGTACATCGTATCATCTTCAAACAGATGGACAGACAGAGCGTACAATACAAACGCTTGAGGATATGTTACGGGCATGTGTATTAGAGTTTGATAACTCTTGGCAAGAGTTGTTGCCATTGGTGGAATTTTCAAAAAATAATAGTTATCAAACTAGTATACAAATGGCACCATTTGAGGCATTGTATGGGCGACGATGTAGATCGCCATTATATTGGGATGATGTGGATCAGTCTTCACTGAATGGGCCAGATATAATACGTGAAATGGAAGAGAAAGTGAAACTGATCAGATTGAGATTGCAAGCTGCTCAGGATCGACAAGCTGCTTATGCCAATAAGCGACGTAGACCACTTGAATTCCAAATTGGTGATCGAGTATTCTTGAAAGTCTCACCTTTTAAAGGTGTGGTACGATTTGGTATGCGTGGAAAGTTGTCTCCACGGTATGTTGGTCATTATGAGGTGTTGCAACATATTGGTAAGTTGGCATATCGATTTGCACTACCACCAGCATTGAGTAGTATCCACGATGTGTTTCATGTTTCGCTATTGAGGAAATATGAATCAGATCCGAGCATGTATTGCAACCGTCTGAAGTACAGCTGGATACAGACGTGTCTTATGTGGAACGACCAGTGAAGATTCTGGATAGAACTGAGCGGACATTGCGGCATAAAAGGATACCAATGGTAAAGATACAGTGGGATCAACGGGGTGTCGAGGAGGCAACGTAGGAGACGGAGCAACATATGATACAACAGTATCCTGAATTATTTTTTGGTATGCTTTTACGTTTTTATGATACTGTTGGTAAGTAATTCCTGCAATGTTGCATATATGATTATGTTTATTGCCTTATTGCAGTAAGGTGGTAGGATTGAGTATATGTTCATGGCTATATATGCAATTTCGAGGACGAAATTCAATGAGTATGGGAGAAAGGTAATGTCTCGATATGATGTATACATGTGTGATATGGTTATGACGTAATTATGACTAATTACAGTCTGATGTGGCCTCGGGTTCAGATTGAACCGAGCAGGAGTAAAGCCATGTACGAATGAAACCTAGTTGGAAATTAAGTATATGTGAGAAATCAAAGAAGGTGGGTGCATAACATAGACATATGCTATATGGACTTAACATGGAATTTAACATGGAAATACATCATATAGTTGGATGTGTTCTATATTTGCCATGAATTTGAGGGGATTTGCATTTGAATTTGAATTGGAATGTGGTGTGTATGTGAGTTGCATTTCATATGAATTTGAGTTTATGTTAGAGGAGCTTATATTAAGGTAAATATGAGATTTGTAATCACATACTACACCATAAACACCTAAAAATCTCTACAAAATCTTCTTCCAACCCTTGCTTCCTCTTGCCATCTTTTCTTGGAGTTCAACTTGGAAATCTAGATACAAAGTTGTGTGAAGTGAAACTCAAGCTTAGCTGGTAAAAATTACATAGCATTTGATGTGTGTGTTGGTAGTTTATCTATATGAAGGTATGACTTATAATCTCAATTTCTTGATTTTATATGAGATGGAATTCAAAGAAATAAATTGTAGAAGTTATGGAAATGTGTTCGTATGTTAGTAAGTATTACTTTGAACAAGTTTTGATGGTTTGTGGTGATGTAGAGAAGGAAAACCATGAGGATATGCTCAAATCGCCATGTTCTGAAATGTTCAGATGTCGACGATCGATCGCGAGCCCTATGGCGATCGATCGCCAAAGAGAGAGTAAAAATAAGCCGGTGAAATAACTTGGCGATCGATCGGTGAAAACTTGGCGATCGATCGCGAGGAAACAAAACACTTTAGCGATCGATCGCGAGATAGTGGCGATCGATCGCGATAAAACAGAACAGTTTGGCAATCAATCGGTGAATGTGGTGATCGATCGCTAGGGTTAATATTTTGAAAAATGTATTATTTTTGTGGACTTTGTTTTCAAAGCCTCTTGTAACATGATATATGGTTGATATTGTTGTAGCATCATCACAGGGGACGGGCAACGAGGCGGTTAGACATTGACGCCTGATTTATATCGTTTATATCGCACGACAGATACGTGTTGACGTACGAGTATATGACATTTTTGTGATGATAATGTGGACATTGTATCATATGATTAGTGATTTCATATGCATGTACATTCATGACTCATATTTCTGAGATGGATACGATAGATATGTAGCATATTCTTTGGCTGAAATCAGTGCCACGATAGGTATGCCAGTGTTGGGCATATATTTTGGCTGGGATTATTTCCACGATAGGTATGCTGCATATGCTTTGGCATGAGAGGTATACGCCGGTTGGGTATATACTCTGGTTGTTATACATGTGAAGACGGTACTATGATATGTGTTGCTAATACGAAGATGTGAGGAGGTTCCACTGACATATTGAGCTGAGATAGACATATCATATTGGTCTTGCTATAACAGGATAATGGTTGAGACATGTCATGGCATATTTGCATTTGATGATGCATGATACAGAACAATCACAGTAGATATTATGGCGTTTTATCGTTTTATGTTTCTTATTGAGATAGCACTGAGATGGTTATTTATCTATACTCATGTTGTGTGATTGTTTCTGTAGGGACTCATAGACATGGGAGGACGGGATTGTGAGTCTTATTCCGCTGCGAGTTGAACCACTGCATAGGAGTTGTACTAGTCTAGGTTATTTTACGGTACATATGATGTATATTATGACATTGTTTTGTCAACGTTTAACAACCTACATAACTCAACTCTTAATCAGTGTATGATTTACTTAATTCTTACTCACATATGTATAATAAACTGATACGTACCGGATTAAGTAACGAGGACCCCACAATATCAATATCAAAAATTCAGATAGTTGGACTGATGAGGATGTTGATGATTTTGATTTGGTATCTTTCTCGGGAGATAAATGTTCAATCTCAATTTCTTGAGTAATAATTTGGACTGACCGTCGAATATGAAGGATTTTTCTTTCGCTGGATTTAGTATCTATGCCAGATAGCGGATTAAGAGAGATCACATCATCCGGATTGATCATAACCGTGGCAGAGCGGAACGTAGGAAGAGATTTATATTCTTGGGAAGTCGATAAATTAATTTTCTTAAACGGCTGGTATGAGATAGGAGGCATATGTCTTTTCAGATTAGTTAATATCGTCTCCAATGTTAATGCTTCAACAAACGGCAGAAGAGCTTGAGTTTCAGAATTTTGGGGATCATCAGTAACTGGAATTTTATCAATCTTAGGATCATTCATTGAAGGAGTAACCCATTCCAGACCATGTTTTACTTTGTGGCACTGTTGGGTTGGGAGTGGTATAGGCGTATAAAGAGCGGTCTGTTTTAAACTCGGGTTAATGATTTGTTTATTAGGTGAAATATATATGATGGGTTCTTTGATTTTCAGACCATGGGAAGGCTTTGGAGTAATCATAATTTCTTGAGGAATATGAAGGGGTATTGAGTTCAGGGTATTAGACGTGTTCGTGGAAATAGCAGGGGAAATAATTTTCTCATTAGACGTCTCAAGAGTAGTGGCTATGGATGAGTGTATATTTTTATTCAGAGCAGGACTAACAGTTACCGGAGGGATCGGCTGAGAAGACTGGTAATTGGATTGCGCCGACCAGCTGGAAGCGCACGAAGCCAAGGTTAGATTGTCTGGTTCCGCATCCGGAACTAACACACTGCATAACTCAAAACTATGATTCACACATCCACAATTATAACAAAAGTCAGACAATCTTTTATAGCAAATATCGATATTCAGATTACGGGAGGGCGAGATATTGATTAAAAGGTTACTCTTGAGAGGAGTAGATAATGGGATCTCCACTCGAACACGTAGGACGGGATGCCATTTTTTGGCTTCGGAAGATATGTCATCAGCCAGATCCAGAAAATCACCTGAGTCGAAGTTGAGTTCTTGGAAGGCTAGAGCTGGAGGCCAAATTTGAAGCAAGAACAGTGACCCTGTGAAGTTCCATGGGGAGGTTGAAATGACTTTCTCCAAATCAGATTTGTTGGAGCAAATGAAAGCCATGGAGTTGGAATCCATGAGATTCACAGTGACCTGGCCGCGAGGAGCCCATGCTTTGAGCAAGGTTTCCTTAGCTGCCAAGAGATTGGGTTTGGGATAGCAAATGTGTGCAGCAGCAACAAAGGATGAGGGTTCGATGGGGTTGGCATATTTTCTGGGTCTAGGTTAGAAATGAGAGTTTCCAGATGGATTACGTTTGGGTTATCAGCATCCATGGGGAGATAAAGACGAGGAGAACAAAGTGACGGCAAGGCGGAGAGACGCCGGAGAATACGACGGAGAAACACCAGGAGGGGACCGGGAACCAAGGGGAGAACTACTCTCCGGAGGAGAGAGAACAGAGCAAAAAAGACCCTTTGGGAGTATCTTTTTTCAGTTGGCACTCAGTTGCCCATGATCCTTACATGACATTTACTCAGTAGCCACAAAATATATCTTTATTCATTTACTATATTCCAACAATATTTTTTAACTTAAAATTATATCTTTCCTAAAAAATATTATATTATATTGTATTCTAATATATATTACATAATATTTGGAATTTTAAACTATACTACAAACTAACAAAAACCACAATGAAAATTTTGATGCCAACTCCCACATTTGAAAAAATAAATAAATAAAATAAACATGCATCACATTTTTTGAATATAGTCTCCATAAATCTTCCAAAAATCGCACTTTTGAAATGAAAAATTTGATGCTAACTCCCACGAGCAGTACTCCTATAATAACAGTAATGATTGATTTTCAATCATGGGCAGAGGTATTATGGGGCAAGGCGGGCAAGGGCAAGTGCCTGTCCTTGCCCCCAAAAAAAAAATTACCTTAATCTAAAATAAAACAAAAATTATTATTTTACTATAGAAAAATTTAGTTGCCCTTAGAAATTACATCTTGTTCCTCTTAAATTATATTTGGCCTCCTGAACTTTTTTTGGTTTAAAATTTTATTTTAAACTTTTTTATCACCTTTTCCCAAAATCATGCGTCCGTCACTGTTTTCATTTTATATGGAATATTTCACATCAATGATAGGGACAATATCAAACTAACCCTCTGGGAATATAGGGGAATAAAAGCAAGAACCTCCATGATTTTTTCTAAAACTGGAACAAATTTTTTCTTTAAAAAAAAAAACGTATCCATGAAAATACAACCCTCTCCCAGCTATGTATTGTGAATCCATAATTGACACAATGGTTCGCCGTCGCGGGAACGGTGCCCGGAACGGAGGTCACCGTTTCAGTTTCAATGACATTTCACGGAAAGGTCATGATGCGGATTTTTTAAAAATAATATTAAAATCGAATATTTTGAAAAAAAAATATTGTTCATCTTCTTTAATTCATAAATAATATTTACAAAATTGTTTTTAAGAAAATAACAATTTTTTTCTTCTAAATCTTATATACACTTTAATAAAACATAAATTTATCCTCAATATTTATTAAAATTACTCTATCTTATGTACACTTTATTAAAACATAAATTTATCATCAATATCTCAAAAATATTGTTAATTTACTTACAAAAATTAAATCATTTCACAAATCATTTAATTATTCTTAAAATCTATTTAAAAAGATAATATAAAATACTGTGCACATTGCTTACTCTAATCTTTTTTAAAAAAATTATTCAACTAAAATACTTTAAAAATATATATATATGTATAAAAAATAAAAAAATAAAATAACAAACGTGTATAGTATACGTTTCTTTAAATACTTAGTTTCATAACATTTTTTCTTTTAACAATTTTTTGAATTTTTTTATTAATTTATATATATTTTTTAAAATCAGTCAATCTCTCTGGGTTTTTTAACAAAATATTCGAAAAAATTAAAGTATTTAACAAAATAATCGTTTTTTTTTTCTATTATTAAAGTGACCTAAGTCGCCATGTGAGATGGCGACTTCATTTGAAGTCGCCATCTCACATGGCGACTTCTACAAAAAATATTAAAAAAACTATTATTTTTTGATGTCGCCATGTCAGATGGCGACTTCATTTGAAGTCGCCATCTGACATGGCGACTTCAACAAAAATTATTAAAAAAAAGTATTATTTTTCCGATGACGCCATGTCAGATGGCGACTTCAATTGAAGTCGCCATCTGACATGGCGACATCCATAAAAATCTTAAAAAATATATTATTTTCGGAAGTCGCCATCTGACATGGCGACATCTTTTAATTTTTTAAAAGATGTCGCCATGTTAGATGGCGACATTATATTAAAAAATAATTGTTTTACCGATGTCGGTATATAAAGACAGATTTTTTTTTTGTTTTTAAATATTGTCGCCATCTAAGATGGCGACAAAAAAAAAATATTTTTTTATTTAATGTCGTCATTTTAGATGGCGACAATAATCAAAAACTTTGTCTATAAAACGGAAATGTTACTCCTTTTGAAATATAACAAATTCTCTTCGGCTTTCGAACAAATTCTCTTCAGAATTCGTGAAAATTCAAATTCTCTTCAGAATCCGTGAATATTTTCTCTGCAGGTATGTTGTTATACAAATAATTAAATTTCATAATATTATATATAATGTACTAATTTATTAAATTTGTGTTTATTTTAAGGTATGTCAATTAAAGTTTTATTGTATTGGGGAGGCAATATATTACAAGATTCAGAATCTGTTAGATATGATCGTGGTCCGTCGAAAGGCATGACAATATCTCGCACTATTAATTATTTGCAGTTAGTGAACGACGTATATGATATTACTGGCATCGACCGTAACCAGTTCATTCTGAAAATATATTGTAAATATATATTTAGTGATTTTTCTGGGATAAAACAAACAATTTTTCCCGTTGACAGTGATTACAATTTAGCATGGGTATTGGATTCTGAACAAAATTATAGTTGTTTGGAGATGTATATACAAACAGAACGGAGAGATTATGATTTTATTACAGAAATGCCAACAAGTGGTAGTGGTCCATTTGTAGTAGATACAGAAATGCCAACTACCTCTAGGATTCAAGATGATGCTCCTATAGTTGCTGACAATATTGTTCCCGAGCCATTAGCAGACAGTTTTGTGGATTTTGGAGATGATTTTCAGACTGAACCGGAGGGAATTCCATCTGAGGATGAGTCTGATGACGATGAGGTTGATATTGAAGAAGTGCCTGATAATGTACCAGACACAACCACAACAAATACTCATGCCCTTTATCCAACAATTCCATTCTTCTCAATGACACATCCCGAAGTATTTGGAGACTCATTAGACATTCCAACAGGTAGATGGGGGAGTTACTACGACTACTCGAAAGGGGATATCCATCTAGATATGGTTTTCAAAAATAAAGCTCATTTGCAGGCAGCTGTAAAGGATTACTCTGTACGTGTTGCGAAACGGGAGTACCGCGTTGTCAAGAGTACAAAAACATTGTGGAAAGTGGTGTGCAAACACAGTACAGAAGATATGTTCTGTCGATGGTACCTGCGGGCCTCGTTGAAGACAAAAGTTGGTTTATTCAAAATAAACAAGTATGGAGGTTCTCACACTTGCCTTTTGAGTGAGCTGTCGGTCGATCATGCAAATTTGGACAAAAACATGATTGCTAGCTTGTTAGTGGGAATTGTTCGGCGTGATCCAGCTTACGAAATAAAGTATGTAATTCAAACAGTGAAAGATAAATATGGATTTGAGATCTCCTATGCAAAAGGATGGTTTAGTTTACGACGTGCTGTTGAGAATGTGTACGGAACATGGGAGAGCTCGTGAGGAAATTGCCTTACTATATGGGAGCTTTGCAAAAATGGAATCCCGGCACAGTCGTTGAGTGGGTTCACCTTGAAAATGCCAGACCAATAGAAAAGACTTTGAATTACGTGTTCTGGGCCTTCCATCCATGTGTACAAGGATTTCAGCATTGCCGCCGGGTAATAAGCGTGGATGGAACACATCTGTATACGAAATATCAACATAAGATGTTGATTGCCGTGGCAATGGATGCGAATAATCAAATCTTACCTTTGGCATTTGCAATTGTTGATGAAGAAAACTTTGTGTCATGGAGATGGTTTTTGGAGATGATTAGCAAGCATATTGTGAGAAGATCTGAGGGTGGTGTATGTTTGATTTCTGACCGTCATCCAGGCCTCATTGCTGCAGCCGATTGTATTCCTGACTTCAAATCACCCCTTGGAGTACATCGATTTTGTTTGAGACATGTTTGTTCAAACTTTAATAGTCGCTTCAAATCCGTTCATTTGAACGACTTGTGTTGGAGAGCGGGATCAGAAAATCAGGTCAGAAAATTTGATCGCACAATGGAAGAGATTAAACTTATAGAACCAAGGGCTTTTGATTACTTGAGTCGTATTGATAAGTGTCAATGGTCGCTTGCTCATGACGGAGGCTGGCGTTGTGGTATCATGACCACAAATATGTCAGAATGCATAAATGGAGTTATGAAAGGTGCACGTCGACTTCCAATCACCGCCATTGTGCAATTAACTTTTGATCGTTGTGTGCTCTATTTTTTCGAACGGCTTAAGAAGACGGAGCGAATGATTCAAAATAATCAAGAATGGCCAGATTATGTGTTCGAAAGATATGGTCGTGCTGACTATCATTCCATCCATCATGATGTCCAGATGTTCGATCGTAGACGTCTAACCGCTTCTGTTATCACAAGAGTACAAGCAGGACGTGGGGGTAATACGCATGTTGTGTATTTAAAATCCGGGGAATGCTCTTGTGGAAAATGGAAAGAGTTCGGAATACCTTGCTCGCATGTGATCCAAGTGTGTCGAAAGTATGGCTTAAACGCTAAAACTTTTGTGAAGCCATATTACAATATGAATGAATATTGGAGCACATATCAAGGAGAATTCGAACCAATGTGGGGGGAGGAGCATTGGGACACCCCATGTTTTGAGTTATACCACAACTCCACTCTGCGAAAAAATAGAAGAGTAGGTCGAGATCGAACAACGCGCATTCCGAATGAGATGGACTGGCCAGAAGCCCGTGCAAGACGACAAAGTGCTTCAACTTCTCGAAATCAATAAATTTTTGAACGTGTAATTGATTGTATGTTTATTGTGTAAATGATTTTACGTTATTGTGACATTATTGTACGTTTAATTACGAAATTATTGTATGTCGAATGTATGCTCAAAGAAACAAACATTTTCTCAAATTTAATCTATAAAAATCGGTTACTATTTACAACATAATGATGACTTCACCGACGACGACGAGGAGCTAGATTTCCTCCCGTACCACAAGGAGGAGGATTTGTCTGTCTTCTAACTCTTCGTTGTTGAACGACTTCTTCGCCCCTTTCCCTTGCCACAGGTGTGTTGGCAGGCTCCTGTATTGGCGTCAACTGAGGGAATAGAACGGGCAAGACATCGAAAGGTGAAGTCCTAGCTGCATATGTCGCAAACCCAAGACTGACATCTGTACCCATGCTGCTGAACTGGGGTTGAGTGGACATGGGGGGATATGGCGTGAAGGGAGATAAATCATATGATTGTACAGGAACAGGAATATAATAGTCCGTAGTCATATCTGGCTCTGTCCACGTGGATGGACCTGCAATATCTGTCTGCATATGTGCAGATGGACCTGCAATATCTGTCCACGTAGATGGACCTGCAATATCTGTCCACGTAGATGGAGTGCCTGCATGGAACTGTCGTGTATCAACAGGCTGGACTTCATTGTATGGCGGGAAGTTTCTGTCTCGTCGGTCACGAGCCACTCGCACCACATTGTCGAACATAGTCCTGTGTTGCCTCATCGACTCTGTCGTAATAGCACTCCATCAGCCAGATGTCGGTCATAGCTTGTAGATAACTGTTCCATCTGCTCAATCTGCAAAGTACAAATGTCCATATAAAATTTATACATCGAAACACAAATATAAAATTAAAATTTCACGTAATTAACGTACCACATGCTGCCATGCCGGGCCATCACCATGTTGATATCCTGTCTGTACAAAGTATTCTTGACGCCCAATGTATCTACGTGTCACTTGTTCATACCACTCACTGTATCCGCCAACAACGTAGTAACCACCGTCAGTAAATCGTGGTCTGTCGACACGTAGATCATTTGCCCTCTCCCAGCAAAGTATGTGAGCTATATGCCTAGTGCTCCAGTTTTTGTTGACATTTCCCCTTCTACCAACATTATGCAATGCCTCATCCCCCGATGGTGGATCTTCTGGGATATCTTGTAGCATCCCAAATTGTCGCAGTACTCGATCAGACCGTTGCATTTCAACTATGTCGAAGAATATCAACGGTCCCTTATATGTCCCCAACTCAGTGATTCCTTCAGTGTACTCATCAGGGTACGGCTGCCAATTAAACTGCAAAACAACATTGCTTTTACATACTATGAAAAGAGTATATTTTTGTACAAATTAATTTAACAGCATGCTTACTTGAGTTACTGGCTGGTCATCGAGGATGTCCCTTATGATGCGTATGGAATGACTCCCAGTTTCTGTAAAGATTAAATGACACGACCACCTGTATATATTGAAATAAATTATTAAATGCATTCACACATAAGATCAATTATAAACAATGCATATTTGTACTACCTTACACCATATGGAGCAGAAGGTAACACATTGTTTGGGCCGACAATTATTGGTCCAATATCAGATCTATCGCTACCCAATTGCGGAGTCAAACTTGGGATTCGTGACCATGCCCGAATCTCATTTATTGTAGTGACATCAATAACACAAGTTAGATTGACCAGAAACATATTTTAAATATTAAAAAAAACAAACATATTATTTACCTGTAAGAGTTGCACTGCACCACCTATAACTTTTTTCCCTTTCTCTGATGACGTGCACAACTCACGATATAAGTATGCCAATACAGCACTGCCCCAACTATATGTACTGGCAGAGTCGATATCCTCCAACTTTTGTAAATATAATAATCTAACAAAATTGCCTGAGGAATCAGGGTACATAATCCCCCCTAACATCAATAACGCACAACCCCTTGTGAACTTAACAACATCATCTGCTGTACTATTTGCATCCAATGGATTGAGCAGCAAATGATTATGCAAAGCAACTAATTTCAAACGTGCGCCCTTAAGGTCTGTGATGGCTGGTAAGAAACCTAAATATGTATGGCAATATTCTTGCCAATCGGGTAGAGCCCTATCAATATCAATCCCCGACACTACGATGCCATCTACTGGCAACGCCCATATTACTGCAATGTCTCGCAGTGTGATGGACGCTTCTCCTGATCTAAAATGAAACGTGTGTGTTTCACGGCGCCATCTCTCAACTAAAGCCGTGATCAGGTGCATGTCAAGTTCAATCTTACCACACCTATAGATACCATAAAATCCAATAACGTGCAATAAATTAACAACACGTATATCTAATGGACACATATCCCAAAAATAGCTATCTGGGTTTCTCACACGAAGTATACTATCCATATCACCTGCCCATACATCCTCAGATCGATGTGTAGGTTGCAACGACAAAAGATGTGTGTCAACCGGGCCTGGTTGTCTCATTTGATCCATCCTGAAATATAATACAAAAATTAACAACATTAAACTCAACATTACAAAAACAACCCGTCTGTCGCCCACCGCCGCCGCCCACCACCTGCCACCGCCGCAGGCCACCACCGCCGGTCGCCGCCTCCATCTTCGTCAACTTAAATTTTTAATATTTCACATCACAAAAATTTACTCCAACAAGTAATTCCAACAAGTAATATACTCCCACTACATATATTAAAATCATAATTTATCTACGATACATAAATAACAAAATTAAAAAGCTTACCTTAAATATTTTGGAAATAGCTTGATTTTTGCAGAAATGTTAGGAAGAAAATTTGAGAACGAACGGACGAAAGAATTTGCGGCGGAGGCTGAAGAACGAAGAAGAAACGAAGAAGAAGAGAAAATGAGAATGGTGCGGCGGCGTGTTTGTTTTTTAGGTTAAAATTCATTGGTGTCGCCATCTGAGATGGCGACACCAATAAATATTATTGATGTCGCCAACTGAGTTGGCGACATCAATATAATTTAAAATTTAATGGTGTCGCCATCTCAGATGGCGACATCCATATAAATTAATAGATGTCGCCAACTGAGATGGCGACATCAATAAATTATATTGATGTCGCCAACTCAGATGGCGATATCATAAAAAAAAAAAAAATTTGTTAAAGTCGCCATGTCAGATGGCGACTTCAATTGAAGTCGCCATCTCACATGGCGACTTAGGTTAGTTTGATAATAAAAAAAAAATTCGGTTAAATTGTTAAATTATTTTTTAAAATCGATTATTTAGTTAAAAAACCCCAATCTCTCTCCTATCTCTCTTCTTCAACACCACGCTCAAAACTTTTTTTACAGAAACGGCGTTCCACCACCGTGAAAGCGCCGTTCCACCTCCGCGATGCATATTTATCGGCGATTTCTGGTTGCAAAACGCTGTTACAGTGCAACCACCTTTACAAAGTGGAACTGGGTCTCGTTCCGGTTCCGGAACACTAGGCATGACTCTGTTTTCATTTCCTCGGCTGCCGAAAATTACTTTCTCCGCCGATGCTAAAATATTCAAAACAGCAGTAAGTACGAAATGAAATGGAAATTTGATACAATTTTCCACGATTAACAAGGCTAAATAACCCGACGAAGAATACCCAAGATAGCAGCACTAGATTTGACAGCCATTTTCCCAAAAACAGCAGGAAGATTCGAACGCAAAACCCAAAATGTAACCATTAAAGAAGCAAGATAAACTTACATACATACTTGTTGAAATAGCTTAACAGAATTCTGGAAGATCACCGTTTGAATCGCTGCTTGGATAGAGCTTTGCTCTGGTCTAAATAAAAGAAAAGAAACGGGGAGGAAAAGAACTTATAGGTTGATGGTTAAAGGTGTGAAGGGAGAGAAATAACCATTGAGTCACAATATACTGTTTACCATTATATCTCAGATTCTCACACAAATTCTATTCAAACTTATATTAACGCTTTTTAATTATTAGATGATATCATTAATTTTTTTATTTTTATAAATAAATATTTATGAAGCAATTATACATATAAGTATATATTTACTATTCAATATTCGTTTCAAATTTAAAAATATTTCAATTGAGATAATTTTTTTATCATAATAACCCAAAATCATATGTTTCGGAAAACATAGTGGGTAATAAAGTGTCTATTTTGGCAAAATGAGAAGGAATTAGGGTTAGTAAAAAGCTATGTTGCACCGATACTCCAAAAAATTTTACGGTCAAGTATCGAATACTTCTGGGTAGGGGTGCTTACCGGGCCGGGTCAAACCGGACCCGGCCCTGATTCGGACCGTTAAGTACGGTCCGAAATCGAAAACGAACTTAACGGTTCCGGTTCGCCCCGGAACCGGTTAGAAACAGGTCCGGGGCGGTCCCCAAGAACCAAACCGGTAGCACCGCCGGTTCCGGTGCTACGGTTTGGTTCCGGTTCCGAAACCGGAACCGGTAGTTTTTTTTAAAAAAAATAAAATAAAATAAAATAAAATAAAGAATGAAGAAGGCAACGGATGTATAGCCATTGCCTCTTCAACGTTAAATGTTAACGTTGGCAACGGCTAAGAGCCGTTGCCAACGTTAACTTTTTTTTTTTTTTTAATTTTTTTAATAAAAAATAAAAACTATAAATAGGGGATGTTGTGTTGTGTATTTTTTCATAACAATTCTTGTAACGAAAAATATTTCACTCTCATATTTTTCTCTCAATTGTGCTATCTACAATTTACTTATAGTCTTATATAATAATGGCATCTTCATCTAGCAGTGGTGCTGGTCGTAGCCGGGGTCGTAGTCGGGGTCTCGTTCCGGGTCGTCTATCACTGAGTTCATCTTCTGCAATGAATTTGCCTGTGCCAATTCCTGAGTTAAATGAAAGTTATGATTTTTTTGCTGACCTCAATGTTGGTGGTTCTTCTATGAATGTCGAACCACAACAACCCCAACAACCTGCCGAACCTGTTGCTACCCAAGCACAAGAAAGACAACATGTGGAGTCATCCGGAGCCACTACAGCAGCGAGTAGACAACCGACTCGTGCCAAAAGAAGTAAGATATGGGATCACTTTGAACTCGCTCAAAAAGAAGGTACTAATGAATCTGTTGCAATATGTAAATTATGTAAGATCCAGTATTCATATAAAGCTGGTGTTTCCAGTGGAGGCTTGATGGTATTTTTTTTCATGTTAGATGTGCATGTCATGTGATTAATTTGGCTGTTAAAGTTGGTTATAAGGACAATCACTCAGCATGTATTGAGAAAATGAAATACTGCGCTAAATGGTTACGCACGAGCCGTGTTAAGCGTGATTGGAAACAATTATGTTTATCTAATGGTTAAAGCATCTTCTTTTTCCATCACCAATAGAAACTAGGTGGAATTCGTTGTACAATATGTTGAATGCTATGTTACCTTACAAAGATATTTTAACTCCATTTTATAATTCATATCAAATGCCTGATAGCGATGAAAGTATTTATTTGACTAATGAGGATTGGGAATTTGTTGAAAATTGTGTATCATTGTTAGGTACTTTCAAAGAAGCGACGGAACGTTTCTCTAGTGTTACTTATCCAACTTCCGTTTATTTTCTTCCTTTAGTATTTAACATGTTTGATAAATTTATAGAATTTAGAGATGACTATGACTTGCATGCTTTTGTTAGTGCAATGGAAACTAAATTTATAAAGTATTGGGAACAAATCCCACTCGTGCACTGCATCGCAACATTGCTAGATCCTAGTCAATGTTTATCTTCATTTGAAATATTTTTTGAATATTATGCTAAATTTTTGGGGAAGGTTGTTGACGATAAAAAGACGTCTACAATGCAATCTCTCCAAAATATGTTTCAATTGTATTATAATCAACAGGCAAGTGAATCATCGCAACAAAGGCCTGTTGAAGAACAATCTCAAGCTCAATCTAAAGGTGGGGGCATCAATTTGCTTAGAATGCTGGGCAGGAAAAAACTTAAGGGAAAAGGACCTTCTACTAGCACGTTGACTGAGTTGCAAATTTATCTGAATTATCAATTTCTAACCGAAGACAACTTCGACGTCTTACAATGGTGGAAGTCCAATGCAGCACAATTCCCTATCTTAGCCAAAATGGCTAGAGACGTGTATGTTGTACAAGCTTCAAGCGTCGCTTCTGAATCGGCATTCTCAACATGCGGCCGTATTATTGGAGACTACAGAAGTAGTCTATCAGCTGATTCGCTATGCATGCTCACGTTACTTAAAGATTGGTTTGAAGCAGAATGCAAAAATAGAAGAGATGGGACGGTTGACGAATTCGTAAATCATTATGACGAGCAAGAAGAAGATAACGTCAAAACAATACTTATCAATTATGAAGACTGCTAAGTACTAAATTGTAATATTTTTTTATTTAGATTTTCAATTGTCATGTCTTTACAATTATTTGTATGCATCTATATTATGAAATGAAGAAGAAATATATTGAATTTGTGATGAACATCATTGAAGAAACATTTACAACATAAAAAAAAAAAATCGAAAAACCGTTAAGGAACCTGACCAAACCGGAACCGGTTCGATCCGGTTCCTTAACGGACCGGACCGGTTCCACCCATAACGGGTTCTGAACCGGCCGGTTCTGGTCCGGACCGGACCGGTTCGGACTGGTAAGCACCCCTACTTCTGGGATACGGATACGCGCAGATACGGCATCGATACGTATCGGATACGCCACGTGGCGTATCCGAGGATAAAAAATAAGTTTTTATTTCGGATACGTTTCGGATACGGTCAAGATACGCCGTTGACCGTATCCGATACGGGTAGGATACATGAACTTTCAAAATTTTTTAAAAAAATAGGGTTGAAACTGTAATTAAAATTAATTATTTAACTAAATCCCTATTTCCTAACCATTTTAATGTGTTTATGTCGATTATATGCTTGAAATTTTTAGATCTCCTGGATTAATATTTTACCATTTGTCGTGAAGTTAGTGAGTTTGCAACTTTATTCTGATTTCTAATGTGTTTAATATTGATTATATGCTTGAAACTTGATTTATTACAAATATTATTAATTATATATTTATATATATAAATAAATTAATAAAATTTGTCGTATCCGGACGTATCGTATCCTCCAAATTTTGAAAATCCCATGCAGTCGTACCCATATCTGCGTATCCACGTATCCGCGTATCCGTATCCGTGCAACATAGGTAAAAAGTGAAACAAATGATATCAAATATATTTTAATATTTTATTAATAATTAAATTAAATTTGTTTTAATTTATGTTTAATTTTATTTAGTCAATTAATTAAATAAATTGGATTTATTAGATAATTTGAATTTGATTAAATAAATTAATAATTTTATTTATTTATTAATTTAAAAATATTTAATATGTAAATATATTATTACATTCAAGTGTATTTTTGCGGTTTTTTTTTAAAAAAATAATTAAAAAATTAAAATTTCAAAAATATCGTCTTTTTCAAATCTTTGCAAAACTACTATAAAACGCCAACGAGAATGACAACCAAGTATTCTTGAGCGGCCGCCTGCATAGAAGTCGGCCACTCCTTCACTGAGGGGCCGCAATGTATTAATGTCGTTAGTAATAATTAAATATAATAATTAAAAAAATTTAATAATAAATATTATTATTATTATATTAATGCATTAATGATAAAAATAATAATAAATATATATATTAATTAAGAATTTTAAATAATAAATAATAATATTATCTAATAATATATATAATTAATAATAATATATAATTAATAATAATAATATATAATTCTTTAATTTTTATTTATTAATTATATATATTAATTACGATATTAGATATAACCAACTTATTTAATAATATTCCGCCTGAACATAAGGCGGACACTCATTTATTGGCGGACCCCTTACTTTTAATTTTTTTTTAATTTTAATTTTTTAAATTAGTTTTTTTGGTTTAATTTTTTAATTAAATTTATTTGGATGATTTTTATTTTTTTTAAAAAATGATGACTGTTGTTTTTAAAATTGATTACTCAAATATATTAAATTGATACTCATATTTTTATCTATTTAAATAGTCGAAATATTAATTACTTAAAGTATTCTTAAAAAAATTATAACTCCTCAAATATATTAAATTAACACTCATATTTAAATTAGTATTAAATCAATACAATTTTGATACTAGTTACACATAAAATTGATATTAAATCTATATAATTTTGGTATTAGGTATACATAAAATTGGTATTAAGCATATACATTTGTGTAGTAATTAATATCATGTCCTAAACATTTATAGCCCATGATAGAAACTATGTACATATTAAAAACTGATCAATAGTTTAGTAATTCGTTTTTTTAAAACTAATTTGGTATGCATCCAAACAATCAAACTTTTATTGAACATCTTTTTGGTCTTTGAATCTAATCACATTAATAATAATTAAGAATTAAATTAAGTCAACTAAATTTAAAAAATAAAAAAAAACATTTATTTGAGTAATCAATTTTAAGAACATTCATCATTTTTTAAAAAATAAAAATCATCTAAAAAAATGTAATAAAAAAATTAAACCAAAACAAAAAAAATTAAAAATAAAAAAATTAAAAAAGTGAGGGGTCGCCTGAACACTCATTATATTATTAAATATTAATTATTTAGTTATATATTATTATATTATTATTTGTTATTAAAAATTCTTAATATTCTTAATTATATATATTATTAGATAATATTATTATTTATTATTAAAAATTAAAAATTCTTAATTATTATAAATATTTATTTTTATTATTAATGCATTATATATAATGATAATAATATATTATTTATAAATAAATAATTTTTTTTATAAAAGTGAGGGTGATGGCGGCCACTCAAGAATCTTTGGCCATCGTTTTTATTGGCGTTTTGTAGTAGTTTTGCAAATATTTGAAAACAGCCGTATGTTTTTAATTTAATTTTTTTTTTCAATTATTTTTTTAAAAAAAACCTATGTTGTCATTTTACAAATATACCACATATTATCACGTAAATCAAACACATTTGTTTAATCAACTCATAATCAAGTCATTATCTATTTTTTATTATATCCATCACATATTCTCACACACCTACCAAGCGCCGCCTTAAATTTGATTATTAAATTAAATCTTCGTTATATAGTAAATTACTTAAATTAATAAATCTCGATTGCCCTCGTTATTACTTGTCATGCAACTCCTTATCCACATTAAAATTAAATACTAATTAATTTTACGAATACAACTTATTAAGAGAACATAGAATAATTAATAAATCACTCAATTAACTAATCAACTATAAATGTTAGGGAATGACAATGGGCTATATATTTCTTCACTCTTGTAGTGTTTCTTTCTATTTTTTGAGGTTTTTCATATGATATTGTCTTTAAGGACGATACCCTTGAGAGTAATATGAAACAACACATATTTATATTTGTAAAAATAAAAAATTAAAAAACAAATGTCGTTTGATGTTGTTTCAAAGACACTGTCCCTAAAATGCGGCAGCAAACAAAATCTACTTTTGATTGTAAAGTTGATTTCTTCATATCTTTATATGGGATGACAACTGTGTAGCATACATAGCACGTATTAGAAGTGGCAAGTTATATATATATATATATATATATATATATATATATATATATATATATATATATAACTAAATAAGCATAAAGATATTTCGTTATGATTCTCAGAAAAACAAAAAAATCAAGATTAAATGTGGTAGCTCGTTTATATATCTCTAACTATTTTATTGTGTGAACATAATAATTATAGTATTATACTAGTAAATAAATATATAATTCCAATTAGTGTACCATGAAATGGTGGGAAAGCAAGAGTAAATGAAAATGTGACACACTATTAAGTTTAATAATTATGGTATAAGAATTAAGACGGTTGCAAATGTCAATCAATTTATGTTCCTTTCACCATTACAAGAAGTGGTTGACGAACTAAAAGGAATTGACGGGCTCCAGGCCACCTTATCTACCAAATAGAAATCGGAAATCCAAGATAAGGCTCACAACTCAATCATCTTGAGCCTTGGTGATAAGACACTCCGAGAAGAAATACACATTTAGTGGATTTAATTGTCCATGATTAGATATGTTTTAATGATTAATTTGATGCATATGTTACATAATTGAATTATTGTGTGAATGTAGTGGAATCGAAGAAATCGAGTTAAAAATGGTGAATAAGGATTAAGAAATGCATTGGAGATGAAATAGGATCAAAGTAGACCAAGAAAAATACATAAAAGTATACGATAAGTGCACACCAAATTTTGGCGCCGTTGCCGGGAAAGGCATTGTTTATTTTTGTGTTAATTATTTTTTTACTATTCTACACCGCAGCTCTGGTTTGTTCATGAGTATATGTGAATCCTCATATTACGAAGACGATTTTCAATACGACCCTAAAATCGAGAGGACACTGCATAGGAGAAGAAGAGAAGCCATGAGATTTGAAGATGACAAAGAGAGGAACACGATGGCAGCAAATCAAAGTCTGAGACAACTAGCGAATCTCACCTTGGATCAGCAACCCTTAATTTTGAGTTTAAAACTGGATTGATTCACTATTACCTAATTTTCATGAACTTGTAGGGGAGGATCAACATAAACATTTGATGGAGTTTCACGTGGTTTGAACTACAATGAAACCGACTGGAGTAACTGATGAACAAATCAAGCTACGGGCTTTTCATGTCTCCTTAAAGGATGTTGCTAAGGACTGACTGTTTTATCTACCTCCCGAATCTATAACCACATGGACCGATTTGCAAAGAATCTTCCGTAAGAAATACTTTCCAGTGTCAAGGGCTACGAACATAAGAAAGAGATATATGGAATCAAGCAATACCAAGAGGAGTCACTTCACGAGTACTGAGAGCGATTCAAGAAGTTGTGTGCAAGCTGCCCACAACACCATATAAATGAATACCTTTTGATTCAATACTTTAATGAGAGTCTCCTTTCTATTCACAGGAATCTAGTGGACGCTGCTGGTGGAGGAAATTTTATTGACAAAACACCGGAGGAGGCAATTTGATAGCAAACATGACAGCCAATTCCCAACAATTTGAAACAGCTCGACATGGACAGATGCCAAGTACGCAACACGAGGTAAATGTATCTAACATTGAGCAACAACTGATTGACTTAACATTTCTTATGCGTCACACGCAGAAGGTAATGTGCTAAAGGTGAAGCCATGTTGGATTTGTCTAGCCAAGAATCACTCTACTGGAGTTTCTTTATTTTAAGCTATGCTTCAACTTCAAAGCAAATTATGCGTATAAGATTACACAATGTGTCCGAAATATATTTGAATGTGTTGAGATTTTAGGTCAAGGTTTTGGGATCCTAAATTTACTTTTGACTGTTGATTAACAGTCCCTACTTTTTAATTCCAACTTAAGCACACGACCTGTGGTCACTAAACAGTACATAAACAGGTTTATGTCAATTTAACTTAATTATATAGACACAATTATGTATGCAATCTAAATAATAAAATCATATCACAAAATGGTGAAGGTCCCTTGCTTGGTATAATATCCTCACCATTTTCTTGGTTGCAGGTGCTGGCGCCTTACCCACTCCGAGGGAATTCCCATTTCACGATGTCTCCGTCCCAAGACGAGCTCACCAGCATTGGGTAAGTCGGATGCCAACTACAATCCCTCACTGTTGATTTATGGTGCTGTAGCTTCGCAACTTGTGCTCCGGACACCTGAAACTCGAAGTTACCAATGTTCATTTCCCACAGATTAAGAGCAGAAGCATCAGACTAAATATTAGTTTTTGTCATTTTAAGGTAAATAATGTCAGCAGACAGAGAACCTACCAAGTCATAAATGTAAATGAAAGAATCATGGGATCCCGTGTAGATGTACTTCTGGCCGGTGCTGTTAAATGATGGGGACAAAAAAATCAAGATGCAGACTCATTTTCTTCGGCAATTAGAGAGGAGAAAATGAGGAGTAAACGAGTTGATCTATGCATAGCACTCACCTATACTCAGGTGAGAAGTAACAACGGATCAAAGTACGCAAGACCGAGTGCCCTTTGTACGTAGAAACTGATTGATCATATGGATGCTTCAAGTTTCTGGCTTGAGTAGGATAGTTCATCCATCTGTAATCCCATTCATAATTTCTGTATCCTTGATAGCTGAGGGTCAGGTCAAAAAAAGGTTCAGTTCATTAGGTGGATCTGTGAAGAAATGAAAACATAAGCCCATTCATCAAAATATCAGGTAGTAGACTATCAGAGAC
The DNA here is from genome assembly GCA_907163345.1 of Haberlea rhodopensis. NCBI lineage: Eukaryota > Viridiplantae > Streptophyta > Magnoliopsida > Lamiales > Gesneriaceae > Haberlea > Haberlea rhodopensis. The sequence goes on from CAJQUN010000025.1 coordinate 2,153,799, forward strand.
TCGAAAGAATCGTACCAAGTAGAGTTCGAAGACATTTTTCGTATATCCCACAGTTTGATGGCTTGATCTTTACCGTTGGATATCATGTAACGACCATCTCCACGGCTATCAATGAACGTAATGCCTTCAAGATGGCCCATTAAGATCCCCAGAGGCTTGTTTTTGGCTACAATGCAGCGTCTGTCCCAAACCTACTCGGAATAGCTATATAAATCAATAGTTCATTTGGACATAGTTATACTTTGGACTTGGAACTCCAGAGTACAAAAAAAAGAAAAAACCATTTTTTCTCTACTCTGCTTCAAAAGATAACACAAAAGAAACACTTGAGCAAGCATAATGAGGTGAGACATCTTTCAAATAACACATTCATTCAATTCTGAATACGATTCCGTTTTAATGTGATTCTGACTTTGAAAGTAAAGAAAACTACACTAACATATTGATTCCAAGTTCTGGTTTCCATCTTTTCTATTAAATCATGGATTAAACAATGCATTAAGGACAAAGGTGTCTTTAAAGAAAGAAGACTGATGATGTTATGGTAATCAGAACACAGTAACACAATGAAGAGAAACGAAAAAGCATGAAGCTCAGCTGTTTTTCACATACAGAAGGGACATTATATCGTTACAGAAGCTGGCTAAATTTATATGTTCATCTATACGTGTGCTAATATATGGGAATCGAGACTCAAGGATGTGATAGGCATTCAATTGCTGCTATTTTGTACATTGGTTTAACATTATGGAACCTTTGAAAATACATGGCGTAGGACAAACAAAAAGTTAAGATACAGTAATGAATAAAGATATTACCTTCACAAAATTGTCATCACTTCCAGAATAAAGTATATGACCACTTTCATCAGCAAAACATACCGTGTTGACATCAGACTGCATAAAAAGGGGAAATGATCGACGGCAACCATTTAAAACCAAAATACTATTAATTACATGAATATGTTATGATGACTAAAACCAATCAGAAACCACTATATAAAAATAGAAAAATCTATTGAGAATGTGTGCAACAAGATAATCATTTATCATAGAGTGGCTTGCTTGAACGAGAATAGAAAACAAAGGGTTTTTGGTTAGCAATGAAAACACTACCGTGTGGGCTGAAATTCTAAGAGATACTTTTTTGGCTTCAAGGTCATAAACATATATATCCTCATCGCTGCTTCCAGCAACAATTTCACGTCCATCAGTTGAAAATTTCAGAGAGAAGATTCCAAAAGAATATCCCCCATCATCGGGCAAAGAGAAATCCAAGCCATCGTGGACTTCCTGCAGAGTAAAGAATCTAGACTTGAGTGATTCATAAGCTTAAAATTTCCAGAACATCCAATCTAATGATGCAATTATAAACGAACGAACATTAGCAATTAGGCATGATAAGGATGAGATATGAAAAACACAATGGAAAAATTTACAAAGAATATGACTCGTTTCATTTGCATTTTTTTCTTTTGTTGGAGTAGCCCAAGCTGTAACTACTTGTGATGAACCTGATATGGAACAAGATTTTATGAAAATAGTTCATTTATTAGCCAAGATAAACAAAACTAATTTGGAAGATCGCTAAAAACAACCACCAATAGTATTTAATACAATAGGAGCAATGCATACATTAAACATGATGTGTGACATTAGCATTTGGAATACCAAAAAATAAAGTAGTACTTGAATTTCATACAGTTATGTTTGCAAGAGATTCTTTTGTTGAAGATCCAACATCGACAATATGGACAACAGGTGACATGCTAGCATAGATCTGCAATAGCAACATTTAAAAAGAGAACGAGATTAATGCCAACAAATCAGATGTGCATGAAAATTTCAATACAAAACAAAATCACCAAAAATAAAATGTTAGCTGCATCGGACCTGAGATGGAATACATAAAACTAGCTATCATCAACTCTTAACAACAATGAAACCGCTCGAATACTTTGTATCTGATTTATACAAAAGTACACACAGCTCAAATTAACGAGAGAAAGCAATTCATTGGTTCTCATGCGAGGAAAATGTTAAGAATTAATATTATTTGGTTAATATATTATTAAGATAATATCAAGAATATTTAATCCAGAATATTTAATCCAGAAGATTGCGCACTATCTGGGTAACCACCCCTATTTTTTAAGTGGAGTAACTGTGTCAAACTCTAAGTCTTTGATGGCAAAACTTATATATAAAGGACACTGCGGGGGGTCCTTAAGCCAAGCAATTCACTTCATAAAATACACCATCTATTAGAATTGCATAAGGTTTAGAAGCGCCTTCTTGCGACTCAATTCTTTAGATCTGTTTGGATCAAACTGCATACCAAATGGCTGGAAGTAACACTGATCTTGAACTTTTATTTCCGCATATTCGATTTTGTGTGCCATATGTTTAGGTACATTGAAAATCGATTTAGTATTCATGTAAAAATTCTAACATTTGGTATCAGAGCAGTTTTTGCCTTTGCCTTGATACGTTTGAGATTTTCGATCTGGGCAAAAAATTCTGAAAATTTATGATGATACAATTTTCATTTGTATCATGAATTTTAACACAATTTTCGAAATTAAAAAAATATATCAAAAATTCATTTGAATTAAAAATTCCCAATTTCAATTTTGTTGGAACCCTAGTTTTGAAAACCTAGCTTTCATAAATTGCCAAATTGTCCGCCGTACGGAACCCAACTCCGGCGATGAAGTGTACCGGTTGAACCACCATGAGAGGACGACCATCGGATGCCGCTGGACGGAATCGCATATAGGAAAATCGGCCGGGATTGGATCGCGTTTTTCGTGCGTGCGATCTCTCTTTTGAATCGATTTTGATCGATTTCCGACCATTTGGACTGCGGCTCTGTACATTAATCGTCAAATAAGGTGTAACCATCGCGTGGGTGGTGGTTTTAGAGGTGGTTGACGGAAAATCCCGGATTTGGCCGGATTTCGGGCAGAAAGGGGGTGAACCGCCCAACGACTGGATAAGGGATGCTTGCAGGTGTGCGCACTCTCGGAATTAGGGTCGAAAGAAGAAGTCACGTGATCTCACTGAATCAGTGGTTAAAATCGCGATTTGGATGGCCGAATTCCGACCTATTTGTGACCGGCAATGGCAGGATGTTGGTCGGCCGTAATCTGTTTGCGATGGTCGGACATTGGTCGTCCGTGATTTGATCGGAGTTGGCGGCGGCGGCGTGAATTGTATTAGGGTTAGGGTTTTTGGTGATTTTGGGAATTAGGGTTGGTTCAATTTAAGGCCTTGTTTGGTGATTTTTTTCTTATTTGGCATGTTTAGTTCAAGACCATGTTTGGATCTGGTGCAATTATGAAATTCGAAATTCTGCTTTATTTTTAAAATTTATTTTATGCAATCTTTATTATAATTTTGATTGTTTTATTATGGATAAATGCACCATAATTTATGTAAAGCATAAAATATTTTTATGCATGAATAATTAAGATGTCTAAGTAATTTGTATAATTTAATTGATTAAAGTATAACCACAACAGCTTTAATTAATTAAATTATTTATTAATAATGTGAATTACATAAAGTACAATAGACAATATTTATATGAGTTAAGATATAGCATAAAATATTTTATGCATTCAGAATAAATGTCTAAGTGATTTGTATAGTTTAGTTAATTAAAGTATAGCCGCAACAGCTTTAATTGACTATACATTAATTTTGTGGATCACTTAAAGTATAATAGGCATTACATTAATTCAACTATAGCATAGTTTTATGCATTCAGATTAAATGTCTATGTGATATGCATTATATGATTGATTAAAGTGTAGACACCGCAGCTTTAATTAATTAAATTATGCATTAACTTCTCTAACATCACATAAAGCTAAATAGACATTACTTGTAAGTAATTATATTTGATATAATGGAATTTATCCCACAGGAAATATTATTATATTAAATATGTTTAATTAGGATGAGATATTGAATTATTTTCTTAATTTGCCCACAAATATTAAGAATATCGGATAATTCGATAGTTTTATCATAAAATTGTATGAATTTATTTGAATTAGAAATTTAGCCCACAGGTAATTTCTATGTCAGCGATTCATATGTTAATGCATGATTTACATGGGTAAAACATGTCATTTGGTTATTTGCTTCGAAAATTGTGATATAAGCATGTATTTTGGATTTTCTTGCAGTTATTCAACCTGTTAATTTATCTGATATGAAATGTGAAGTTCCTGAACTCAAAGGTGATAATCAAAGGTGATAACTATGAGGTGTAGAAAGAGAGGATTCTTCTCCATTTAGGCTGGATGGATATTGATTATGCTATACGGAAAGCTGAACCACCTGCTATTACTGAAACCAACATTCCGGATGATGTTGATCTTTATGAGAAATGGGAACGATCTAATAGTCTCTGTGTCATGATCATAAAGACCAAGATTTCTACTGGGATCAGGGGTTCTGTCGATCAGCATAATAATGTTCGTGATCTGCTGAAGGCTATTGATGCTCAATTTGAGTCTTCGGATAAGGCACTGGCAAGCACCTTAATTTTGAAGTTTTCATCGATGAAGCTCACTGGTATTAGAGGAGTGCGTGAGCATATCATGCACATGAGGATATAGCAGCTCAGCTTAAGTCACTTGAGGTTGAGATGTCTGATACTTTCCTGATGCACTACATTCTAAACACTTTGCCTTACCAATACGGTCCATTTAAGATTTCCTACAACACACGTAGGGACAAATGGTCAATAAATGAACTTATGACCATGTGTGTTCAGGAAGAGGGCCGACTGGCTATGGAGCAACCTGAAAGTGTGCATGTAGCTACCCATGGGGAAAGGCAAAATGCCTATTCAGCTGGACATGAAGAAGGAAATCAAGTGTTTCTTTTGTAATAAAAAGGATCACATTAAGAAAGATTGCCCCAAATTCCAGCAGTGGCTTGAAAAGAAAGGTACTCAATTCTCATTTGTTTGTTATGAATCCAATATGATTGATGTTAATCATAACATAATCATAACACATGGTTGATTGATTCTGGTTCTACAATCCATGTTACCAATTCCTTGCAGGAATTGCAAAACCTAAGGAAGCCATTGGGAAGTGAGCAGAGCATCTATTCTGGAAACAAGATGCCCTCACATGTGGAGGCTGTTGGGACATGCAAATTAGTTTTAAGTAGTGGTTTCGTTTTATTTTAGAAAAGGCATTTTATATTCCAAATTTTTCTAGAAATTTGATTTCAGTTTCAAGACTAGTATATGTTGGATTTTCATTTAATTTTTCGGATTTGTCATTCAGTTTATTGTATAGATCTGAGATTATTGGAATTGATACTTTGTCTGATGGTCTTTTTCGATTGAATTTACAAAATGATACCACTAATTCTATAATGCATGCTCAACAAAATATTGGTATTACAAGATGTGTTGTGAATGAGAATTCCTCTATTTTGTGACACCGGAGAATTAAAAGATTAGTGAATGATGAAGTACTTAGTGCTTGGGATTTTACTGATTTTGACACTTGTGTGAACTGCATTAAGGGTAAGCAGACCAACATGTCAAAGAAATGTGCTAAGAGGAGTTCTGATATATTGGAGATCATGTGATGTCCAGAATAATTATTAATTGTTAAATTGATTTAATTATGATATTTACATGATGTGTCGGGATTTATTCTTGGGTATCAGATTTCGAAGCGGAGTTGGGATAAATGATTCCGGGATTGAATTTAGAATGTTAGTTAAATTCAAGGAGATTCTTAAATTCCCCGGAGTTGGAATGATTAATCTCGGGTTGGAAGAAAGGAACCGGAGAGAATGATAGTAACTAGTCTACTACCTTTATTAAAATTCAAAGAAATAATATAAATGATGGGAACTGGATGGTCAAGATTTAACCATGGGTTAGGTTAAAACAAACAAGAAATCCTCTCATCCCTCTCACTTACACCTCATGTCCCCCTCATTCTTTCTCCTCCCCTTTCTCTCGAACAAAACGTGCAGCAAGAGGGTGACGATTCCAGGGAAATTCTGAGAGATTTTCATCGGGTTTAGAAGGTAAGATTATACCTTAATATTGTGATTTCTCTTTTCCCCTTAATGTTTCTTGTTTGGCTCGATGTTGGTCAAGGTTTTGAGGGGAAACGGTGAGTTGGATTTTGATTTCTGTTCGAAAATGGGTCCTTGTGTTTGGGTTGTGTTTTAGCTTGATTAAATCATTTATTGGAGGGTTGTACAGTTCGTTGTTCAATTGCCTCCTGTTTAGTCGAATTGTTGCTACGATTATTGAGGGATTTTGCTGTCGATTTCTTGTATCCTGCTGCTTGTGACTTTAGCCTCAGGTTTACTCGATTTTAATTAGTTGGGCTCATGTTCTAGCATGGTTGATTGGTAGTTGGAAGGTGGTTCCTCTACTTTACTGCAATGTGCTTTCCCTGCTGCGTGTTGATACAATTAGGTCTTGCATTTGGAGATATTCCTTGCTGCTGATTCTTGCTTGTTACCTCTTTGAATTTGTTATATATTAAGTTTGTTGTTCCAGCCATATTTTGTAGCTATGAATTGCTAGTTTCGATTATTCTTCCTTGCCCTTCAATTCTAGCTGTATTTTCGTGGCCTTGTTGTTGTGGTGAGCTGCAACATGTTTGTTTTCTCTTTTCTATATGTTCACCATGAGTTTGAAATAGGAAAAACAAGTAAAATGGTTCTTGACAGAAAATTCATGGAACATACCAGCTGTTCTACAGATTTTTGGATGTGTATGTTCGTTTTATGAAACCAGGGTATGAATGAAAATGGTAGTTCTATGGAATATCTTCGAAATGAATATAGAATCGCTTTATTTGGATTTATTATGACAGTGTTATGGCTTTGTGTGAGTTTTTAGTTGCTGCATATGTGAATTGATAATTCCAAGTTCAAGTGGAGTTTAACTTCTAAATGACGGGAATGTTGGATAAAATTGTATGAACAAGATGTATAATGACATGAGAAAGTGGAACGAGTTTTTATTGGTTTAAAGTGATAAAATAACCTCATTAAAAGATTGAGTATTCTATTGGGATAAATATACACTACTAGTTCGATTTGTATAAGTCCTTGTGTGTGAGATTAAGGATTCTAAATACTAATGGAATGTTTAACTAGTTGTTGAGAAAGTTGAGTTAAGTATACAAGTGAGATATATGATGACATGAAGAAGTAGTATTAACTGCCTTGATTTGTAACCAAGATATAATATTGAATTGTTGAATTAAGATATTGAATTGATATGAACGATATCGTTGGATTGTAAATGAGCTAATATTGAGTGATGATTTCAATATAGATTCTTCATGATTCTCCTGATGGCGGGTTAGCCTACCATGTTGTCGATTTAATGTACGTAGTAACGTACGAGCAGGTATGATGTCAAGTAATTATATACTTATGATTACGTGTTTTGTCCACTATAAAGTGCAAGGTAAATTGTGGAATACTGAGTTGAGTAATGTTGATGGTTATGGAAATAAAGTAAATGAATACTTGAATAGACTTGTATGCCTAGGGCATGATGAGTATGAGAATCATCTTGGATGAGGGGCATATTGACCTTGAAATGGTATTGGTGAGGAATGAGTACATGATTTTGTATTGTTGGTCAACGATGAATATTGCGTTATTATCATTGATAATGAGCTTAGTAACTTCTGAAATTATGGAATTGTGATACAGGAACAGTTTGTGAAGATCTCTTTCTATTTCAGGAACCAACAGGAAGTATTTCCCTATGACATCGTATCATTTACTTCGTGAATCTTTAATTGTGCATTTGATATCTGTATGTTTCTCCTGTTGGTATGCTCACCCTGTGTGGGGTTGTTTCTGTTGAAACAGGTAGAACATGTAATACATTGTTCAAGAGGAGTAAGCTCGAGTCTCAATGGATAGTAATGCTTTCAGAAGTGTTGTGAGAGTACAAGTTGCTGACATATGTTATTTATGCATTTAGCTTTGCATTCATATATTCATTGCTCATCTGTGAGCATTCTGACGCCTGTATATGGTTTGTATGCATCTCTTGAAGTTCTCCTTTGATTTAAGTATTATAGATGCCTGAGTTTTTGATGAGACATGATGCATTATTAATTGAGTATATGAGTGATGCATTACCTTGGTTAATTGTGGGGAGTTGATTATGTTGTTAGATATTGATTGAGGAATATGTGGTATTGATATATCGGTGTTAATGTTCTTTTGATATTTCTGGGAAGTCGAGTTTACGGGGAGACTCTGCCCAAATTTTTATAAAAGTCATGGGGAATATAAGCATGTAATGACTCTTTATAGAAATGAAAATTTTCACATACATACGACGTCATAAATTCTTAAATGTCGTCTTTTAAGAGTTGGGGTCTTACAGATCATCATACATACAGACATCTGACATCTGTAGTCCTGATATGGATTCGTATGGTCAGAAATACTTCATCAACTTCATTGATGATTATTCACGATATATGTATCTCGACTTGCTTCATAATAAGTATGAAGCGTTGGATGCTTTTAAAGCATATAAGGCTGAAGTAGAGAAACAATGTGGTAAGCAAATTAAGATCGTGAGATCAGATAGAGGTGGTGAGTACTATGGTAGATACACTGAGAGTGGACAAGCACCTGGTCCGTTTGCTAAGTTTCTTCAGGAGCATGGGATTGTTGCCCAATACACCATACTGGTTCTCCGAGTCAAAATGGTGTAGCTGAGAGAAGAAACCGGACAGTAATAGACATGATGCGTAGTATGCTTAGTAGTTCTAAACTTCCTAAGTCATTATGGACTGAAGCTCTTAAAACGGCAGTGTATATATTAAACCGAGTTCCAATCAAGGTTGTCTCTAAGACACCTTTTGAGTTATGGAAAGGTTGGAAACCGAGTTTGCAATATATACGCATTTGGGGATGCCCGTCTGAGGTAAGCGTTTATAATCCACATGAAAAGAAGTTGGACCCGAGGACCATTAGTGGGTATTTCGTTGGATATGCCGATAGGTCTAAGGGGTATAGGTTCTACTGTCCATCTCACGTCACTAAATTTGTGGAATCGAGGAATGCGAAATTTCTTGAGAATGACTTGATATCAGTGGGAGCGATCGATTTCAGGATATTAGTTCTGAAAAAGATCATTATGATGTTCATCCATCCACTGTAAGTGATCGACTGATTGATGTTTACAACTGCCCTCAAGTTCATAGGCATGTTAATGAACCAGTCTTAGAGATTCCACAAGTAGTTGATCATGATCTAGTAGTTCCTGATGATTGGCAGATTCCAGATACTGTCGAGAACCCTGTTGAACAGCATGATCCTGTCTTAAAGGAAAGTGTTGATGCAACATTGAGAAGGTCTAGTAGAATGAGGAGATCAGCAATTCCTAGTGATTATATTGTCTATCTACAAGAATCTGACTATAATATTGGAGCTGAGAATGATCCCGAGACGTTTTCATCAGCGATGGAAAGTAATGAATCCAAGTTGTGGTTCGATGCCATGAATGATGAGATAGATTCAATGGCACATAATGGAGTCTGGGAGTTGGTTCAGTTGCCAGATGGTGTAAAAGTCATTGGATGTAGGTGGGTCTTGAAAACAAAGAAAGATTCACTGGGCAACATTGAACGATATAAGGCTAGACTCGTTGCCAAAGGATTCAATCAGAAAGAGGGAATTGATTATACAGAGACATTTTCTCCTGTATCTAAAAAGGATTCTCTCCGTGTGGTTATGGCATTGGTAGCCCATTTTGATATGGATTTGCATCAAATGGATTTGAAAATGGCATTCCTCAATGGTGATCTAGAGGAAGAGGTTTATATGAAACCACCTGAAGGATTCTCCTCTAGTGATGGTGAGCATTTGGTGTGTAAGCTTAAGAAATCTATATACGGATTGAAACAAGCCTCCCGTCAGTGGTATTTAAAATTCCATCACGTTATCTCTTCATTTGGTTTTGTTGAGAACGTCATGGATCAATGTATATACCAGAAGGTTAGTGGGAGTAAAATTTGTCTCTTGGTGTTGTATGCAGATGATATATTACTTGCAACCAATGATAAGGGATTTCTATATGAGGTGAAACAATTTCTCTCTAAGAACTTTGATATGAAGGATATGGGTGAGGCATCTTTTGTAATTGGTATTAAGATCCATAGGGATAGATCCAAATACATTTTGGCTTCATCGCAAGTAACCTATATAAACAAAGTTTTGGAGAGGTTTCGGATGAGTGACTGTTCACCAAGTGTAGCACCCATTGTGAAAGGTGATAGATTCAATTTGAATCAATGTCCAAGAAATGAGTTTGAAAAGGAACAAATGAAAACATTCCATATGCTTCTTGTGTTGGAAGCCTAATGTATGCTCAAGTCTGTACTAGACCTGATATTGCATTTGTTGTGGGAATGTTGGGAAGATATCAGAGTAACCCGGATATTGATAATTGGAAAGCTGCAAAGAAGGTTATGAGGTACCTTAAAGGTACTAAGGATTACATGCTTATGTATAAACGGACTGATAATTTGGAGGTGATTGGCTACTCTGGTTGCGTTGATTCACGTAAAGCAACATCTGGAATTCTGGATACATATTCATGTTCGCCAGCGGAGCTATATCTTGGAGAAGTGCGAAGCAGACTTTGACTGCTACTTCCACTATGGAGGCTGAGTTCGTTGCTTGTTTTGAACCATCTTCACATGGTGTATGGTTGAAAAGTTTCATATCTGGGCTTAGAATTGTGGATTCTATTTCTAGGCCGTTAAGGTTATATTGTGACAATTCAGCTGCAGTTTTCATGGCTAAAATAATAAAAGTCGAAGTCGAAGTAAACACATCGACATAAAGAATTTAGCAATTCGGGAGCGTGTTAAAGACAATAAATTGGTTATTGAACACGTGAGTACTGAATTGATGATTGCCGATCCTTTAACAAAAGGCATGCCACTTAAGGGGTTTAAGGATCATGTGGTTAGAATGAGACTTGGTTCCATTATGTGATTTCATGGTACGTACATTTATTGTATAGTTAATGAAACTCTTTCAGTTATGATATTTCTTTTATTCAGTTGTGTACATATTCAGTTATTTTGAGAAATAGTAGTTAAGTTGGACCTAGAATAAGCATTGGTTTATTCATTCAGTAAGGTTACCGCATTTGGATTTAAGAGGCATAATACATCGTGATACATGGAAGATACTACTCAATATAAGAGGACACATCGCCATGATTCGTGTATTTGTTTCTTGATATGATGAAGTATTCTCGATTATTTGGTTTGTGAATATATTAACCAAGTGGGAGAATGTTATCAAATGGCTGGAGGTAACACTGATCTTGAACTTTTATTTCCGCATATTCGATTTTGTGTGCCATATGTTTAGGTACATTAAAAATCGATTTAGTATTCATATTAAAATTCTAACAGAAAAATGGTGTCAGAATTCTGAATATAACTTAATGCATAAATATTAATCGGGTTCATGGGAACCTGCAGTCACCGGCAGCCAGAGAACTTACAAGGTGCCGTTGATCAGGTGAAAGGGAAGTATCAGTAATTGTCCATCTTAAGCTTCTGGCAAGAATGTTCTTCCGAACTTTCCACCCTCTTTCAACATCATATATTCTAATTTGACTTCCCTGCGCCAGAATAATCAAATACCTCGAAGTTGATATTTGAAGACTAGAATATATATTCATGAAACTTCCTCAGAAGACAGAATCAAGGCAATTTATGTATAGATATACCATAAAACCTTTCTCGTAAACCAAATGTTAGAAGCTCTTTACCTCAAAAGCTATAATACCTGAAACGCAACAACAAAAAGGGAACCGTCGGAAGAAAACTGTGATGCATATGCCCTAGTTGACATCTGATCCACAACCCACGGATCATTGACAGGCAAATATTTACTCACAATATGACGGCAATCTCTGGATGAGAACCTTCCTCTTCCCGAAAGATTTGCCTCCCGTCCGGCCAACATCTTCACTGTAGAAACGGGAAACTCATTCTTCCCTGGAAAAACTCGCCTCAACTTCTCGTGGGGCCCTGATTGAAGCTTTGTTAGCTGAGCAATATCATTATCTAAAGTGTTCGACTCTTTAATCGGTGGAGAAGTATCACCAACAATGTTAATGGTACTCGAACCATCAAGAAGTCCAGTTTCTACCTCCAATTTACTAAAAGCATACCCCATATCCTTGGTTGCAGGCTCGTTAGCTACAAACAACATTTTACACAACAGTAGCTGCAGAAAACTCTAGCGTTGGAACTACCAAATACAGTTGCCTCTTCATATCATTCACAACTGAATTTCGCCAATATCGAGCAGAACTCAAAGACCTGTGAATTGAGAGCCCCAATGCCAAAGATATTTCATTTCTATGTATAAGCATATGTTGTAATCATAATCTACGCATACTTGTGTAATATATATATATATATATATATATATATATATATATATATATATATATATATATCTGCCCGTGGGATCATCTATCAAAAGCTCAGGGATTAAATGAAACGTTAGCTTGTTTTTATCATTTTTTTTGTTTAGAAAAAAAAAGAATAAAACACACTACTGCTGGTTAAAGTTATCACCTATCCCAGTAACACATGAGTTTACAATACTTCCCAGCTGGCTTGACCAGAACCAAATAATTTCTATTCTAAGAATCGTAAAATCGCATAGTTAATTCCATAAAAATCAAGAAACTGTATTTCGAGAAATTCAATAAAAACCCAAGTAAAGAGGCAGTGGGCAAAAAAAAAAAAAAAACCCACAATATAACTCAGCGAAGAAGAAAACTAACAGAATCAAATACAAAATTCTAAGTATGGTTCAAATTTTCATAGTAAGTTATTTCACTAACCTCTAAAAAGCGCCTCTTGAATTTGGGTGGAACTCCGAAGAGGGGTTATTTACAAAGAATTTGGATTTATCCACTTTAAACAGAAATGCAAACTTCCTACTTCCTTGTGTGGAAAAATCAATTCAATGGATTAAAGGATAAAGATCCTTTCACATACTGTACAAGAAAGACTACTGTGCGACTTTAGCATTCTTGCGTCATCCGAGGATTGAGCGTGGGGAGTTCTGGTTGGTTCTACGTATTTAGAATAGAAAATTGGATGAGGATTGAATAGGGCCAACACAAAGTAACATTGATCATTCTTGGGCCAAGAAGTTGAGGTCCAATTACTTGAAAATTCATACATGCCCTGTTTATTCGAGTTACATACCAATTTCCATATAAATGTAGCTATGAGACAGGAACTTCGGAGAAAATTATGGTATATATATATATATGATTCGCAGCGGTTGAGCTCTTCATACAACTGGCGGAAGCGGAAGCGGAAGCGGAAGCGGAAGCGGAAGCGGAAGCTTGAGGTTAATTTTTTTCTATTCATTTTTTCTTCACTATCCTGCAAACATCTTGTTTATCAGTTTATGTTATGAGGGGTCTGCCAAAAAAAATAATTAATAAAAATATTATCCTAAAAATTTTGTTTTAAAAAAAAAATTAACATTCTGCCTCTCAAAATTGTATTTTGCCTCCCAAATTTGACCTACTAAACTTATATTTTGACCCCCTACTAATTTATTTTTTTGCTCTGAATTTTTTTTTGACGAAAATTCTAAATTTGTCCATGTTTGTATACGGATAAAAAAAAAACTTGTATGCACACTTCGCAGGTGAAAAGGGATTGAGTAAATTGTTGTGGTTGTGTTTTGCTTTCTTTTTTATTTTTGGGGGAAATTATTAAACGTGGATAAAATGCAATATTTGTAGTTTTAAAAATATTATTCCAAGCCCCATTTAAAAAAAAAGAAGCAGAAGAAGAATATTATTCAAACCCCAGTAATTTTAATTAATATGCACATCTTTATGCATTTCTTTTGCTTTTTACACATTTTAAGTATTTCAAAGTTTTTGAAAAAATAATGCAAAATGAACATGACTTTTTTTTATTATTATTATTTTCATAAGTCAACCCCCAACATTTCATTATTGGCTTGAATGAACGTTGCTTATATATGTTCGTTGCTTATATACATGTTCGTTGAGTGGAATTGATCATCTAAATCCACCCTAGTATCTTCACAAATAAATAAATAAATAAATAAAGCAAAATGAGAAATAGTACCGACACAATGATTTGAAATGAAAAACTCTCAAATCAGTAGTAAAACCACCAGGACCAAAAAAGAAAATACATTATATGAAAAATTATGACAACCACATAATTTCTCTCATCACCTCAATGTTAGCATAAATGCTCAGCAAGCCAAACGTTGGCCCGTTGGGCTTTATGAACCATAGCCCAATTGGCTTAACTCATAACCACTATAAATATAACATTGATTCTAGGGTTAAAAAATAATTCCATTCAATAAACAAACTCTCATAGAAATGCCAACACCAAACTAGCACTGGTGTTGGCTTGTAGATCTGGTCAGGTTGATTGGACTCGAGGGACTACCGCTATCAGATTCATGTCGGTGAACGGTAATCTCTTTTCGTGCATTTATATTCGATTTATGCATGTTAATATATGAATCAGGCGCGATCGACCGTCCCCGGGTCAGATCTGTTTATTGTATTATTTCCGCTACGTTTGGATCTGGCGCCGGGGTACGGAAACCCAACAGTGGTATCAGAGCCAGGTTGTCGCTTTGATTCATATCTGATAATTATTTTTATTAGATCGTTTCCCATCGATATTAATCGTATTCGAATTTTCAGAAATTTTGTGATCCGGAAAAATATAGAAAATGAAGTAAAAATTGTTTTTAACAATGTACATCGCCGGAAATCTCTCTGTCGCGGCGGCTGTTGGAGCTCCGCCGCCCGCGCCGCCTGGACTGGAATCTAGCAGCAGAGGGTGAACCTCTATGTCGATCTGCGCATGTGACTCGGGCGAATTTCTGCAATTGTTGCAGAAGCGTCGCGCGAACACCATCGTGAATGTGCAGAGGAATCGCAACCAATTTTCGGAAATTGTTTCCGGAAACCTGTGACTGCCGCCGCGTCTTGGTTGCATCGGGAAGCCGTCGGCGTGAAGGCTGGCGGCGAGAGGAGGAGGTGGCGGCGCGAGCAAATTTCTATAAACCCTAACCCTAATTTTCGAAATTTGGGGAAGATAGTGAACAGTATTTTTCGGGAAAAATTTTTAATTTAAAAAAAAAAAAAAAAAATTTAATTTTTTAAATCCGAAAATTAAGGATAATTTTTGGGGTTGAAATTGCATTTTTAATTTTGGATCCAAATTGTTTGGAGTCCATAAATTATTTGGGTCATTTTAGATGTTTTATCCGGATATTATTTTTGAAATAAATCATAAAACTTAATTTATTAAAAATATGATTTTTAATTTATTAAATGTAAAATGGAGATTTTACAATTAGTTGAAAATTTAATTAATTGAAAATTGAATGAAAATGTTTCATTTAATTTATTAATTTTATTTTTGACTAATATTATGATTTGGGGAAATAGTGATTTTACCAAGTAATTAAAAATTTAATTAACTGAAAATTAAATGAAAGTGTTTCATTTAATTGTTAATTTATTTTTGATTATCATTATGATTAAAAGGTAAAATAGTGATTTTACCAATTAATTGAAAAGTAATTAATTAGAAATTAAATAAAATGGTTTTATTTAATTTGTTAATTTCATTTTCAACTAATGATGCGATTAGTGGGGAAACGATAGAATAAATTAATTATTATGCTCTAATTACATGTGATGTGATTAGTACAATTACATGTGATGTAATTGATTAGTTTAATGTTTAATTACATATGATGTTATTGCATGGTGGATGATTACGGGCCTTGACCAATGTGTTTAGGTGAATGTTTAGGTTTTTATTGTTTCATTATTATTGTGATTTTTGTATCGAGCCTGCTCTCTCTATTTTCTGATGTATCCCACCCCCGGATTTGTATCCCTATTCTCTTGTTTGCACGATTTAAATGTAAAATCTTTAGAATTAGTGGGAGATCGAGATTGAAGATGGAGCACCAAGAATCAAGACATGTATAATGGAAGCAAAAATGTAATAGAATTGCATTGCATACCTGCATCACCTTAGACAGACTTGTGATCCACGTATGGCTCACGTGGATCAATTAGGAAAAGGCCGTAATCGTCCATATTTTTTTTATTATGCATATGATGTATGATAAATGTTTGTTTGTATGTTTTATTAGTACATATGACTGCATGAATAAAACATAGTTGCATGAATCCGGCAAACAAACAAACAAGTACTTGATGAGATTTGAAAATTGTTAAATCCCTCTTTTGAATATGATTCAAAATTTTTTAATATCAAACTGTAAAGGGAGCTCAAAGGAGTTTGTTGTTTCCTGTCTTCCATCAACAGTTAAGCCATGAGACGCTACTTGTGTCAGTTGTCTTGTCTCACCCTCGTGGGGGGCATCTGGCATGAGAAAGCTGTGTGTTTAACTGCCACTTAATTATGGATAGGGTTCTGTTAACCTTTAAGATTACTCACCCTCGTGGGGTCTTATTGGCGGACATTACCATCCGTGGGATGGGTTAGTTTGACGTGAGAAGGCATAATTGGCCTGCTTCCGTAGGGTTATGCCAATCACGAGACGAAAATCTTGGGGGTTGCATATGATGCAATTGTGAGCTACCTTTAGTATCATGAGGTCGGCTGGACCCTCGCCAGGGGCTATCATGAGCTAGTTGGACTCTAAGCCCACTAAGAAAATACGATTTTCCGTTCATTTGTCATGAGGGTGATGAATTCGAAAAATTTAGTGGGAGCATTCAATAACTAAAGTCCATAGTTTTTGAATTAATTAATAATCAAACGGTTTGCATGTATTTTCTGTTTATTCTCAGTATTGTGATTGTCGTGAATCCGATTGCATCAATTCTCGATACAAACAAAGTAACAGCACCAAATTATTCTGATTGACTATTAATTTTAAAATAGTGCTTGCTTCTAAAAGATTGCTATATACCCTTGGTAGGAGCCTCCTGTTGAAGTGTCTCCTGGTTCGTCTCATGAAGAGATTGCCACACTTGAGAAGTGATGGGACGAATATCTCTAGACTATGTGATATATGATAGCATCAATGTCACCAATGAGTTTCAACACAGATATGAGAAATTTGTTCACATTGCTGATATTTTCCAACACCTACAAATGTTGTTTGGTGAACGGACGCGATTACTGAGACTCGTGACTTCAAAAGAGCTATTTTCATTTCACATGCGAGATGGGGCTTCGGTCTATGAGCATAGTGTAAGAAAAATATCTCTTGTTGAGAAATTGGAAAATCTGAATGTGACAAATCCTCATTAATTGGCTGTAGATTTGATCTTATAGTCAAAATGTTGGAAACTCATGTATCCTTGATTCAAAGGAGAAACGTGTTCTTTTTATTGATTCTTCTACCAATGGTATTTCAAGGATAAAGAAGAGGAAGGGAAATGGTTCCCAACCTTGAAAGACGAAAAAGGATATAGTAGCAACTAAGAAAGGAGATGCATCTATGTTTTCACTGCTGGTCACTAGCGCAAAATTGTAAGGAATACATATACTAGAAGCGTTCTAGAAATGGTATGTTATATATTAAAATTAAATGTTTCTATTGGTTCTACTTCTTTGGTATATGATGCCAATTCTACTTCTACTTTTTTGCAAAGAGTTGCATGTGATGTGAAGAAGTAGAGAGCCCTAGGAAGGTGAACATGCCTGAGGCTAAGCATTGTAGCAATGGCCGTTTGAAACATTTATTTAATATAAAATCTTGAACTGGTTAGGAACTGGTTTGAGCAATTATTTATTTGTTCTAGATTTAATCATGAACATTGTTCCTATTTTGATAGAGAATGATATTCTTTTAAATATGCGAATGTGATTTGCATTATTTTTAAGAATGTATGTTTTATTGAATCTGGTAAAGTTATGAATGATTAGTATGATTATATTCAAAGAATATAAAAAGAATGATAACTTAAATCCAACATATATTTAGCATGTGCTGAATGTCCATTGAATTTGATTCATATGGACGTATGTGGAGCACTAAATGTTAGTGCAAGATGATGTTGAGTTATCTTAAAGAGAATGTGATTCTCTCTGAGTAACTCTCTAAAGTTACATATTTGTTGAATATAATTCATACCAATGCAGTGATCAAAACTCCATATACGATATGGATTGAAAAATAATCCAAATTTATATTTTGAGATTGTTCTGCTTATGTGAAGCAGCCAGTGGGAGATGAGTTGGATAGTTGATCCATCTTATGTTATGTTGTGGAAATTTATATTATCAATTGCAGGCAAAGAGTTTGTTTCGCAAGTGCAATCTTTCTAGAGAAAATGTTTCTATTAGAAAGGATGACAACATAATATAACTTGAAAGGGTTCAAGAACCACAAACCACTAGAAAAGTGAAAACGGTGAAATTAATTGAGTCAATCATAACCTTTGATTTACACGCACGAAGGAGATTTGAAAATGTTTCAAGAACTCCTGATAAATTGAATTTACTCCTAGAAAGTAGTCAAAATGATTTTGACCATGGATGTGATCCTAGAACTTTCAAGGAGACGATGTTGGACATCGTTTTGGGATATTGGCGAGATGCCGTGAAATTTGAAATAGACTCCATGTACTCCAATAAGGTATGGGCCTTAGTAGATCTTCTTTGGGAATTGTTCCCATTGGCTGCATAGATTTACAAGTGAAAGCTTGGAGTGGATGAGAAGGTAGCGACCTTCAAAGCTTAACTGATGTAAAGAGATTATTCTCATAGGCAAAGAGTTGTCTGTGAGAAACTTTTAATCAGTTGTGATGCTATAGTCTATTTGAATTTTATTAGTTATATCTTTATATTATGAATATGAGATATGAGTAATGGATGTAAACACAACATTTCTCAGTGGTGGCATTGAGGTAGAAATGTAGCAGCCAAACGTGTTTACAACTTCTTGGAGTGAGAAAAATGTTTTCAAACTCCAGAGGTCCATTTATGGGCCTAAGAAGGCATCTCGAAGTTTGAACTTCCGTTTTGATAACATCATCAAAGTGTTTGGTTTTGTTAAAAATCTGGAAGTGACATGTGTATGCAAAAGGGTTAGTGGGAGCATGGTTATATTTGTGATGCTTTAAGTCGATTATATCATGCTCATTGTGAATGGTATTGGATTAATCAATTAAAGCATGATTATCTACTAATTTCTCCATGTAAGATTGGGAGAAGCGTCATACATGCTTAGCATAAGGATCTATAGGGATAGATCTAAAGGATGCTTGAGATCTCTCAATCTACGTACATAAACACTGTGCTAAAAGGGTTTAGCATAGAATAGTCGAAAAATGAGTTACTTCATATTATGTCATAGTATTCATCTCTCGAGTCAATGGGCCGTAAGATTAATGGAGAGAGAAAAGATGGCATTGGTACCTTATGTTTCGACTTTTAATAGCATATTGTATGCTATGGTATGTACTTGGCCTGATGTATGTTCTTAGAGTAATGAGCAGACATCAGACAGATCCCGGTGAAGGTCACTGGAAAACTGTGAAAATAATCCTCAAGTTCTTATGAATAACTTATGATATGTTCATGGTTTTTGGATCTGTAAGTGGAGAAATAAAAGTTGAAGGCTAAGCTGATGCTGGTTTTTAATTTGGATGTAGATGATATCATATCGATGTTCGGATTTGTATTTAAGCTCAATGATGGTGATGTCTCTTGGAAACGTTCCAAGCAAGACACCACATTGGATTCCACCAGTGAAGCTGAATACATTGCAGCATACGATGCAGCAAATAGGCAGTTTGGATAAGAAATTTCATCCAAGAGTTGGGTGTAATTTCTAGTGCAGTTGACACACTCTCTGTGTACTGTGACAACATTTGAGCTATTATGCATAGCCAAGATCTCATAAGGATCCAAACATATATTGAGAAAATACTATCTAATGAGACAGATGATAGACGCGACATTATTATCGAGAGAATCGCTTCAACAGAAAATATAGTGAATCCACTGACAAAGCATTTACAATGATTGGTGTCTGATAGACATCTTGGGAAGATGGTATTAAGACACATGAGTAGTTGGCTTTGGAAAGTGAAAGATATTGTTGTCATACATGATTAAGTAAATCAATAGTTGATTGATTGTACTTATAATCTTATTATGACAAATCTTTGTTTGAATATTAATATATATGGCACTTCTTCATCTGTTTACCCATGCATCTTGATGCATTGATGAAGTCCTTGAGATTGCTATAGTCCATAGAATGTGGTTACGCATATGATGGTGACCATGAAATACATTCTCGACTGCGATTTCTAAATGTTCCTGGTCGATGAGCCTTCGAGAATGGGATATCGATATATGCTCGTTAGAGACTGGTATTCATGATGTGTCTAGTGTAGTGCGCCGCGTTTCATCGGCGTTGGCTTGGAGAAGTCAGCACACATGAATAGGTGCTCATTAGGAATGAGTTCACTGAACGACCCTACTCGGAATTCTATAAGTGGTTACCACTTGTCGAGTATAGAATTTCTAGTCATAGTTGTGCACCATTACTCCTCATGACCCGAGGCATCATTGAGGTCTTGACAGATAGCTGTGTACTTTGATTTAATGACTGATCACATGCGGGTCATAAAGTTGTTATTTTGGGTATTCAGTGATGCTGTCAGAGGCCTATGATTGTCGTTGGGGATTCACCACTGGTCTTGATGAACCAGGATGTCCTATGTGTTTTTCTATATATGATTCGAGGAATCTCTGGCCAGAGTGGGTAGTGTTTGTGAAAAATGAGTTTTTCATATACGCACACAATGAATCATATAACGTGAAACATATACATAGTTATTGAAATCATAAAGGGTCTCGATCAACCAATGCCCTTGATTCAGTCGGGACATATGTATGAAAGGAATGTACTGCACGCTAACTATGGCTGACAGGTTCTCGTACGCTGCTAGTCATTTGTATCTAGGTCTTTGTGAAGCGCAGATGCTAGGCACTACCCACGATCGGTAGGTTGTTGCTGAAATTGTATTTCGGTCATTGTCTATTAAAGGAGTTTAATTGACAATGAGGCATTCAGGGTAAGCCCAAAGAAGTTGTTTAACTTCTAAAATCACAAAGGTTGTGATCCTACTGCTATGATACACTTGAGCCTCGCTGGGTCACAATCAACCGGCCGCCGATCTATCGATGAGAATTGAGACTTAAATGTTAAGTGCTCAAATTGAGTGATTTAGAATAGATGAATTTAATTTTTGAATGCTCCTCAATTTAGTGGAGTTTCTATATTTGAAAATGTTTCATTTATAGAAAGTTCTAAAATTAAGTCGTTTGATATATTTATGTCTCATAATTATGTACATGGATAGTACATCAAGTTGTTCAATTAGATTGAGTTACTTGGATTATGAGTTTGTAGTTTTGTGTTGGCTTTTGGGCAAGTGAGAGATTGTTAGCATAAATGCTCAGCAAGCCAAACGTTGGCCCGTTGGGCTTTATGAACCATAGCCCAATTGGCTTAACTCATAACCACTATAAATATAACATTGATTCTAGGGTTAAAAAATAATTCCATTCAATAAACAAACTCTCATAGAAATGCCAACACCAAACTAGCACTGGTGTTGGCTTGTAGATCTGGTCAGGTTGATTGGACTCGAGGGACTACCGCTATCAGATTCATGTCGGTGAACGGTAATCTCTTTTCGTGCATTTATATTCGATTTATGCATGTTAATATATGAATCAGGCGCGATCGACCGTCCCCGGGTCAGATCTGTTTATTGTATTATTTCCGCTGCGTTTGGATCTGGCGCCGGGGTACGGAAACCCAACACTCAACACACATACAAAGCTTTTCTACTAGTCATACTTTATAACACACATCTCCCCTTTACAGAAAGCCACTTGATAAAATCGTTTTTGATGTGGAAGCACAGTCAAAGCTGCAACTAGGGGTGCTTATCGGACCGGGTCGATCCGGACACGGTCCGAAATCGAACCGGTTAGTCCGGTTCGACCGGAACCGGACTAACCGGTTCCGGTCCGTCCCGGAACCGGTATCAAACCGGTCCGGGGCGGTTCCTTTAATCCAAACCGGTAGCACCACCGGTTCCGGTGCTACCGGTTTGGAACTGTTTCGGAACCAGAACCGGTTAGATTTTAAAAAAATATAAATAAATAAAATAAAAAGTTAACTTTTTATTCAGCATGGCAACGGCTAGCCGTTGCCATGCTTAGCCGTTGCCAACATTCCTTTTATTTATTTATTTTTATTATTATTATTTTTTTAAATCTATAAAAATGTGAATTTTTTTCATTCTTCTCCTCACAATTCATTCTTCTCACAATTCTATACTTCAATCTCATATTTTCCTCTCAATTGTACTATCTACAATTTATATATAATAATGGCATCTTCATCTAGCAGCGGCGCTGGTCGTAGCCAGGGTCGTAGTCGGGGTCTCGTCCCAGGTCGTCTATCACTGAGTTCATCTTCGGCAATGAATTTGCCTGTACCAATACCTGAGTTAAATGAAAGTTATGGTTTTTTTGCTGACCTCAATGTTGGTGGTTCCTCTATGAATGTCGAACCGCAACAACCCGAACAACCTATCGAACCTCCTGCCGCCCAAGCCCAAGAGAGACAACAAGTGGAGTCATCCGAAGCCACTACAGCAGCGAGTAGACAACCGACTCGTGCCAAAAGAAGTAAGATATGGGATCACCATTTGAACTCGCTAAAAAAAAAGGTACTAATGAATCTGTTGCAATATGTAAATTATGTAAAATGCAATATTCATATAAAGCTGGTGGTTCCAGTTGAGGCACTGGAACATTTAAAAAACACTTAGTAAAAAAATATAATTTTGATGAGACAACATTACAACCATTAGGTCGAGAAGCAACACAAGCACAAATTAATGTTCTCACTGTCACGAATTTTATTTTAACTGCTGAAATTAACCGTAGGTCATTTGTTAGATATGTGATTAGATGTGAACTACCTTTTATACAAGTTGAACATGCTGGTTTTATTGAATTTGCTTCGTCTATACAACCCATGTTCAAACATATTTCCAGGCACACACTAAAAAGAAATTGTATGGACGTATTTGTTGAATATAGAAATACATTGTTTCAACATCCTTCTAGTATGTCTTGTAGGGTTAGCTTAACAAACCGATATTTGGACAAATGTAAATTCAGATTCATATCTTGTTGTCACTTGTCATTGTATTGATGATATTTGGTGTATGCAAAAATGGATTTTGTCTTTAGATGAGTTAGATTGTGCACATACTGGTTATGTAATTGCTAAATATGTATTCAACACTTGTAGACATTATGGAATTCAGGATAAGGTATTTTTGATCACATTAGACAATGCAGCGAATAGACAATGCAGCGAATAACAATGCTGCGATGCGTGATTTAAAGACCTATCTGAAACCAATGCTTGATGGTGTTTTTTTTCATGTTAGATGTGTATGTCATGTGATTAATTTGGCTGTTAAAGTTGGTTATGAGGAAAATCACTCAGCATGTATTGACAAAATGAAATACTGCGCTAAATGGTTACGCACGAGCCGTGTGAAGCGCGATTGGAAACAATTATGCTTATCTAATGGTTTAAAGCATAGGTGGAATTCGTTGTACAATATGTTGAATGCTATGTTACCTTACAAAGATATTTTAACTCCATTTTCTAATTCATATCAAATGCCTGATAGCGATGATAGTATTTATTTGACTAATGAGGATTGGGAATTTGTTGAAAATTATGTATCATTGTTAGGTACTATCAAAGAAGCGACGGAACGCTTCTCCGATGTTATTTATCCAACTTCCGTTTATTTTCTTCCTTTAGTATTTAATATGTTCGATAAGTTTATAGAATTTAGAGATGATTATGACTTGCATGCTTTTGTTAGTGCAATGGAAACTAAATTTATAAAATATTGGGAACAAATCCCACACGTGCACTGCATCGCAACATTGCTAGATCCTAGTCAATGTTTATCTTCATTTGAGATATTTTTTGAATATTATGCTAAATTTTTGGGGAAGGTTGTTGACGATCAAAAGACGTCTACAATGCAATCTCTCCAAAATATGTTTCAGTTGTATTATAATCAACAGGCAAGTGAATCATTGCAACAAAGGCCTGCTGAAGAACAACCCCAAGCTCAAGCTAAAGGTGTGGCATCAATTTGCTTAGGATGGTGGGCAGGAGAAAACTTAAGGAAAAAGGACCTTCTACTAGCACGTCGACTGAATTGCAAATTTATCTGAATTATCAATTTGTAACAGAAGACAACTTCGACGTGTTACAATGGTGGAAGTCAAATGCGGCAAAATTCTCTATCTTAGCCAAAATGGCTAGAGACGTGTATGCGGTACAAGCTTCAAGCATCGCTTATGAATCTGCATTCTCAACATGTGGTCGAATTATTGGAGAATACAGAAGTAGTCTCTCTGCTGATTCGTTATGCATGCTCATGTTACTTAAAGATTGGTTTGAAGCAGAATGTAAGAATAGAAGAGATGGGCGGTTGACGAATTCGTAAACCATTATGACGAGCAATAAGAAGAGAACACAAAAACAATACTTATCAATTATTAAGAGTGCTAAACAACAATAATTTTTTATTTTGATTTTTTAATTGTCATCTCTTTACAATTATTTGTATGCATCTATATTATGAAATGAAGAAGAAATATATTGAATTTGTGATGAATATTGGGGAAACATTTACAACATAAAAAAAAAAAAAATTCTAAAAAAATTTTAAAAAAAAAATTGGACCGGACCGGATCGGCCCGGAATCGGTTGGAACCGGAACCGGGACTGATCCGGTTCCTTAACGGACCGGACCGATTCCGTGCTTAACGGATCCGGAACTGACCGGTTCCGGATCTGACCGGACCGGTATGTTAAGCATCCCTAGCTGCAACCACATAGCATACTAAGAGTTTTACAAGATTCTAAAATAATAGAGGA
The DNA here is from genome assembly GCA_907163345.1 of Haberlea rhodopensis. Taxonomy (NCBI): domain Eukaryota; kingdom Viridiplantae; phylum Streptophyta; class Magnoliopsida; order Lamiales; family Gesneriaceae; genus Haberlea; species Haberlea rhodopensis. The sequence continues at coordinate 2,178,902 of CAJQUN010000025.1, forward strand.
ATTTTCTAAAAGCCAATAGTTACTAGATAAACTATTGACTGGTGCACTTAAAACAGAGAACCTGGGTCTTTTTTTATAGCAAGGCGATGTGTGATCGAAAAGACACAATTCCATCATTATCTATATTCCAAGATCTCAAAAATTTTCTTAGAATCAGTGTGCATAAGTTAATACGATCTATTAATGTTGGGTACATAAGTTAATACCATCTATGCATTCATAAAATTTTCAAGAAATTTATTGAAGGATAAGTAATACATGGGGAATAGAGATACTACCAACCAAAAGATAGTGGGCAGTGGCCTAAGTGTAAGTAGACCTGATCACGGTTCAGAATTGTCGGTTAGACGGTGTAAAAAATATTGACCTTAACATTAACCTTCCTTGATGGTTTCGGTTACGATTCATGAATCGTCGGTTATGGTTAACCAAAGGTTACGATTACGGTTATACAACGGTTACGGTCACTGTCTGGTGTTTAAAAAACAATAATATTATTAAATTTTGAAAAAAAAAAGTGTAAAAAGTATTTGAATATGTTTTTCCATAGATTAATTATAAAATAACGTTAAATAAGATATATTTGTTTGATTAATATATATATATATATAAATTACAACATTCTATTTAGATCAACAAAGCTCTTATAGATTAGTGGTTGAAACTAAATATTCAAATTGGAGGTCATGAATTCAAATCTACACCATAACATATGTTCTAAATTTAAAAATGTAAAAAAATTAACATAAACCCGGTTCACAGGTTAGAAAATTATGACTCTTAATGAGCCTGTCTGTAACCAGTGGTTTACGGGTTAGAAAATTATGACACTTGACCGACTCGCCTATAGACAAGCCGGTTACGGCCCGACCCGTCGAACTGTTGACACGATTAATCGATCCATTGACCACGGGCTGGTTCAGGGTCATGTATGACCCTTGGTCTAGTCTAATTGCAAGTGTCCCCAAATGTGTCCAATCTAATAAAAATAAAAAGTCAATTTTTTTTTTCCAAAAAAAGAAGCATTTTATTGCCTATGATTTTTTCTTCTACTTTTGATAGAATTTTAGTTCGATGGAAACTTGTCTGTGTATATTTGTAAATTTATTATTATTCCTGATTTGTTTTTGGAAAAGTCAATGTTATACATGAAGCGTGTATATCTCAGAGTGGTCCTTGGAGTATATTACCTCCCTATAGGTGCTTTCACTTTTTGGCTACGAGCACATGGCAAATTACTTACTAATATGGATGGGCGGGACTCGGATTTTATTGGGCTCGGACAATTCTAATTGGGTACGTGATATATCGGTTTGGAAAAAAATACCCGATCATAACTCGATGAGATCGGGCACCCGATATTATAACTTATTGTTTAGAAAAATCATAATTAATTTATAACTGTTCCTAGAAAAATTTGACATATTGTTTCACTTACTAATGCATTTGAATCAATAGTTTACAAATGAACTAGTTTTTCTTTGAACTAAATTGATCACTTTATATTGCATGCTATATGAGTTTTATGACTATTTGTACTTTAAAATTCACTTCTTCAAAATCTCATTAAATGGCCAAATTATGTATGGATCCATTTTCACACTAATTTTATTAATTATAAGATAGAAAGTGAGATAATATCTTTAAGTACCTAAAGAGTTTGGGGTGTTCAAATTCCTGACTCCAACCCCTCTTGAGAAAATTTGCATTTGGTGTTAGGTATTAAAAAAAAATTAATTAACTTCAATTTTATTACAAAATTATTACCGCTCAACTTAAAATAGCCAGAAGCATCTCATGATTTGCTTATCTATTTCTAGTGGTTACCTGGTTTTTTTGTAGAGATTCAATTCCATGAGCAAAAAAATCAAATACCCAATATATATATATATATATATATATATATATATATATATATATATATATATATACAAGAAAATAAGACAAGCATTTCAAGAGCATTTGCAAACACGACTATGTCCTATTTGTTCATTTTGCTTTGTTTATTTACGCTAGAAATTTTCAACTGTCAAATAACAATTTGCAAGTTGATTCCTACCAAATATCTAACTCAGGATCAAGGAAAGGCTTGTTGGTTCTTTGATTATAATGATGATGCAAAATAAATTATACTGAAATAATAAACTTACAACATCAGTATATGTATAATGTTCAAAGTCTTCGCAACAGGAAACTGGAACTGGACGAGACCACAGCAAGTCGCTTGCCCGTAAACTCAAATTTTTTTCTTTTGTACAATGATGATACAAAATAAATTATACTGAAATAATAAACTTACAGCAGCAGTATATATATATTGTTCAAAGTCTTCGTAACAGGATCTGGAACTGGACGAGGCCATAACAAGTCGTGTGCCCGTAAACTCAAATTTTCTCGCCTACAAGCTTCTGGCCTCCTGGACAAGAGAGTTCCAAGGTATAACACACAATCGCCTCTATTCGGCTTGAAGCAGAAATCCGAGCAGACTCTCTCGAACACTTGTTGTGTGTGTTGGGATATGCCCTAAGACATATCATTAGATGATTGTTTATGACATACAATGTAATATGATTTTATGAATGACAATTCATTATTATATATTATTATTCTTTTAACTGTGCAATATGAATTAATATATATGTTAATGTCCTTAGAATAATATTGTAGTATTCTTAAAGATGTCCCTAGTCAAGTATTATCATGAATAGGGATAATGATAATACGTAGAGACTAGTATGTGTTGATTGATGAATTGTTCATTGATATGAGATATCAAATCAATACATGGGTACATGTTAGAGAACGATGTACTGGACAGACCCACCATGAGAATGCAACATGGATAGTTATATGATTGTCATATGCAATTCTCATAGTGATAATAATGTATGTAATCCTTACGACTTGTGATCATCAGAGATCCCAACATAAGGAGTTATGTATCTTGATATTGTCAAACGTTACCCGTAACAGGGTATACTATAAAGGCGACTATTGGATACACTACGAATTATGTAGAGGGATGTTGACTGATCGAGATAGGATTTGTCCCTCCTATATAACAGGAGATGTGTTTGGCCCTTGATCAAGTGAGAACTAAAATGCATGGCCATGCTCGAATGAGACGATATGAGATATCGAGCTTATTCGTTTATTCTAGTTCTACTTGGGGATCAAGAAATAAAGATTGAATAAACGAGTATGACTATTCCATGACTCGTGTTCAATCTAAACACATGGACAAAGGGATTAAGTTACATGATTAATATTATCACAAGTTCTAAAGGTTATGTCGAGTCATTGACATTCTTGTAATTTGGGTAGCATTGATGTGTTGCTAGATATCGCTCAATGCTTGCGACATAAAATGAGATTTTATGTCACTGCCAACATTACAAGATCCTATCGGGTCGCACAAAAGATTAAATCGAGAAGGGAAATTAAATTCATTGGATGAATTAATTAAATTAAGAAGAGTCTTAATTAAAATATTATAAGGATTTAATTAAATCATGGGTTTGGGCCCATGAGGCTTTAAGAAAGCCTTAAACCTTAATTAAATCTTATAATATAAATACAAGGTTATGATTAATTGTTAGAGACAATTCATATCATTCCAACCAAAACCCTTGAAGCACACGGTCGCCCACTTCACAAGGTGCTCTCGGTTTTCTTGATAACCGAAGGGTGCTCTTGGTGTTTCGTACCATTAATCGATTTGGAATCGAGTGTGCTTCTTGTTCCAGTCTAAGAACTTGTCTAGCAACTTATTCTTAAACTATCCCTTCACCCGATTTGATCGTGTGGATACCGTTGAGGCAAAACTTGTTAAGTTTTGCTAGTGACTCGGAGGAGGCGTTGGACGTGGTGCTGCTCCGTGGAATCTGCTCAAACACGCTACAAGGGTGAGACCTTCGTAAAACTTTTATCCGATATGAACCCCTATGTATAGATCCGCGGTTTAGTAATCCGAAATTTTATTCCGCTGCGTTGTATGCTTTAAGGATTACTTACAGTGTGCAGTACTCTCAAATGTATGAAATGTATGAGTGAACAATGTTTTTTCCGGATCCTAAAAGACTGAAGCTGGTGCAACTTATATAGCTGAGCAGCAGACCTCCCAACCTTAATCACAGATTTAAATCTCTCACTTAAATCAGATTAACTCAATTTAAATCTCACATTTAAATCAGACTAACTCAGCATTAAAACAGGAGGTGAAAAGTCAGGAATATGAATAAGACACTTCTTCCCAGAAATTCAAGTAGTAAAAAGATAGGTTGCCTTCGCGGCAGCGGCACGCGACGTGCCGAGCCGATCGGACGAACGAACGGCGCGCGTGGGACACCCTTCTTTTCTACATTACTACACTCCAATGATTTGTTTCTCAAAACAAACCTCGAAGGTTTCAAAAAACCAATGTAGGATTTCTAGCAATTTCAATTCACTTACCATTGACCCAAAAATTTGGGCTTGGGCTTTAACCTACAATCCCCTACATGAATGCTAATGGCGAAGAAATTGAACAATGCACCAAAATGCAGATATGAGAGTACTTCGAGAATTTACTGTATCAGGATAGGTGGTGTTTAACATTGAATATTCCTTAGTGAAGTATCATCGGTGATGCGTGTAAAATGTATCGCAAGTGTACGGTGTCAAGTTTTAGTATAAGAATTTGAAAGTACGGATATCGAACCCACAGGGAATGAAAATTAGTATATAGTCCTAACTTTATCTAGATAATCAATAGTAAAGTAATGACCTAATTAATCTATTAAAATAAAATAATAAGATGAAGGAATTAAGTGGAGAAAATCAATGAGAAGGATTCTAGAGGTTCAACTTCACTCAACTATCCATTATGTCGTATTCTTCAATTTATTAGCCAAGAATCATATGTTATTCTATTACCTCTCTCGAGTGTTAAATAGAAACAATCATTCAATAATCATCTTGATGTGTCCATCTAAGATAATCAATTAAACAATTTAAATAGCACAATGATTTGTTATATGGCTTCGTAGGAGTTATACGCATGTCGACTGTCTAAATTTTCAACGATGTAAATTCCTACAGTCATATTCAAAACATAATCTCTCGAGTGATAGATTCTAAATAAATATGACGATTCAATTAGTGATCAATTAACTGAAACGCAAACAAATCAGGAATTACACATAAACCTTATTTGTAATTGCTCGCAAGTTGTGTGAGTGAAAATTGTGTTGAATATGTCATGAGATACTACTGTACTGGAGTTGAGTTAACTCAACTAAGGTACAACAATAAATTTCTTGTCTCTCGGATTCCTACAAAATATCAAAAACAACTACAAAATGTGTAATTCTGCTAGAATACCAAAATAAAAGTATAAGAAAAGAGAATAAAATATAAATGTAAATATGCACTTATCAATCGGATATACTTGTCAACCAGTGGACACGATGCCTTGAACTGTTCGACGTTTTATGTATACCAAGACAACAATACTCACGCAGATTTATCTCCATACTATTATTGGTTCTTTCGTTGTCCATTTTGGCCCTGGACTGCTTTGCATGTTTTATCAAATGCTCTAGAGATTTAGCCCTCAGGTCATCTCATAGAAGCGACCCACTTCATATTCGACATAGGCGATTCCTTCTAAGGAGTATCCTGTTATACCCCACTTTACCATCTATAGATAGAAGAATCATTAAGAGCATGAGCTTAGCCTTCCCAAAATACAGGTCTATCACTCTTTCGTCACAGGAACAAGTAAGGAACTCAATTTCCCGAGTGCTTTGTTCGATCCCCCCCCCCCCCCCCCCACAATTTGGTTTTCTCATTGAACCTGCAAATTGGATTTTACAATTCAGGTTGGGTTGCCATCATGGTTGGAAATCAATTTCATGGGCTTCAACCCCATTCCCCTCGATGAAATCTCTACCCGGTCTCTCGTTAGACCTTTCATAAATGGGTCCGCGATGTTTTGAGAAATAACATCGATTCTCAATAAATTTCTCACGTATTTACGTATGTATCTAGATTTCTCATTATACACATTGTTTTGTGCTCTTCCCATAGCTGACTGACTATCACAGTGCTCGGTAATGAGTGGCACATATTTTGACCACATTGGAATGTCCTCCAAGAACTCCGAAGCCAATCAGCTTCTTCTACTGCAAGATCTAAAGCTATGAATTCAGATTCCAAAGTTGATCTGGCAATACACGTCTGTTTTCATGATTTCCATGAACCAACTGCACCTCCAATTATAAAGATATATCCACTCGTGGACTTTATATTCTTGGAGTCCGATATCCAATTTGCATCTGAGTTGCATCTGAGTACCCTTCAATTACTGCTGGATATCTCGTATAATATAGTCCGTAGTTAAAAGTGTATCTTAGATATCTAAGAACTCGAACTACTGTCTTCCATTGCTCATAACTGTGAATACTCGCATATGTGATACCCGAGAATTATTGGTGTTAATCTCGGAGTGGTAATGATCCTTAATGGACTTTAAGGGTGGCAATTATGAATTAAATTGCGGTATTGGGACTCCCGGGGATTTTAAATCCGATATTTGGAGTCGTTGGATCCAAGGGATGAGATTGTATTCTCATCGTGGTGATAACCTTGGAATTTGGTCTTTGGTGGGATTTGGGGTCCGGAGTACTTTGCACTGGGGCTGGTAATGGAAATAGATTTTGGGATGTAATTTTTGAAAACAGATGCTTTTTTAATGAGTCATGATGTATTTGTGGAAGGATTGGTATTTTGAAGTTTCGGTACTATATATACCAAGTAGACTCGGTATTCCGTCATTTGGCACGGATTCCTTCCCTCTCTCCCCTCTCTCTCTACGCCTAACCCTCCCCCATTTCCCCTCTTTTTCCCTTGGAGGAAAAATCGTTCGTAGCTTGGCTCGGGAGCCGGTTTTCTCGAAGATAATCAGGTATTAATCTTCCCCTCGTCCTTGTCTTCGATTTGGTAGTAGTATTGTTACTATTGGTTAAGGTTTTGTTTGGTTTTGGATTTAGGAATTTTTGGTTAAAAATCCAAAGTTGAGTTTTTAGAGTTTTTATTGGTTTTAAATGGTGTATTTGAGGTGTTGATGGTGTGTGGGGTGTTGGTTTTGAGTTTGGGTGTAAAAACACCATGGAAGCTCGAGTTTTTCGGAAAATCGCAGGTCGCGATCGATCACCGAGGAGGGCCGATCGATCGCGACGAGCAGCTGGATTTTTGCTGATGATAAACAGTGCTGGCGATCGATCGCAAGGTCTCAGCGATCGATCGCGAGTGGGTTGGCGATCGACCGCGGAGACTCGCGATCGATCGCGATGAAGCACTGGTTGGCCACTGGTCAGGGGCGATCGATCGTGATAAAAATTTGCGATCGATCGCCCCTCGAAGGTTGATGTTTTTTCGAAAATTTTAGAAAATATCGGGATTTTGGAATCGAGGTTTAAGTGGCCCATTTCCGGGACAATGTTCACATTTCAATGGGAATGTTATACCTTTAAATGGATTGGTTGGAGCCAAAGTTTAATAAAACTGAATTCTCGGTTGAGTTTTTGGCTATCATTTAAACTTATAAAATAGAATGTTTTGGGTATTATGCATGCTTAACCCGGGGTCTTTTAAAATGGTAAATCGTCATGGATTGACGATAAGTTTGGGGGTTATGAACGTGCTTGGGCAGGTGGTTGCATGCATAGGTTTAATTGTGAGTTATTTATGTGTTAGCAAATAATTCATCGGGTCGTGGGACTCAAACGAGGTCAGAGTCGAACTATGAAATTATAAGGTACATATGGCGTACGAGCATAGCCCTTTATTATAATTGCAATTGTTGAGTGCATGGTACACTATGTTGCAATAAATGTATATGGAAATGCATGGTATATGGCATTAGCAATAAACGGATATTGAAATGCATGGTTTATGGTAATTGCTATAAGTGGATATATATATATATATATATATATATATATATATATATATATATATATATATATATATATATATATATATATATATATATATATATATATATATATATATATATATATATATATATACACACACACATATATATAATGAAGACGATATAAGGAATATGTTTGTTCTGTGTAAGATTATAGACGTCCGGTTGTTGACAGTTGATGTTGATGATGAAAGAATTGTGTAAGGACCCCCGTGTCCTTAATCCGTTATTAGTGTATTAATCCATGCCATTATTGCATACAATCATACATGTGGGGGAGAAATTGGTAGGGCTTATCGTGTATGCCCAAATTAACCCCACTCAATCCTCAAGATTGATAACAATAATGTAGTAGTGTGAGTAGGGATCGATCCCACGAGGAGGTGTGAATCTTTGTGTTAATGAAAATCAAAACAAAAGAATAATAAAGGATGGGGTTGTGAGGTTGAATTATACTAATGAAAATTAAAAACAAAGATTAACTAATGAAAGCGATTCTTGGTATCGGTCGACTCTACCTTGGATATTATCATCTATTTCATCGATTCACAAAAGACTCAATTTTACTTGAATATTCATCAATTGGAAATCTAATTCCTCCCTCACCTTTTCATAGTCAATTAGTCCAAGCGTTCTAATTTAACTTTCACCAATCAATCAATCTCTATATGCATATTCAAGATTAAAATCATGACATCATTCAAAACTAGTGAGCGATGAATCTAAACAACATAAACACAAGCGGTTTATATAATTTAGTCAATGGTTTTCTCTAAGAATTTAATAACACCAACAGCAGGCAATTATCGATCTTAGTTGCTTCTTCAATTAGATTACTCAAACAATCTCTTATTTGATATCCAATTAGCAATAGATTATATGCAAGTTACTAGGTTGTCAATCCAATAAACAAACATCAATCATATCAACAAAATCAGAAAAACAATGAATTCAATAAAATCGATAAACAAAAGCGTATGAATCTCCCCAAGATAAATAAATCCAAGGTTTTGTCTTCCTCAACCAAGAATTAAGACTAGCTACACATAATTAAAACAAAACTATAAATAAAAACAAGGGAAAGAAAACTAATCAGATCTCCGCTCGTCGAGGTGTCAATCCCGCCTTCGCTTTGATCTTCGTAGCCGTTCTTCAACAAAATTGAAAAGAAAATATAAAACTAGTCTAAAATTATTCTACCCTAACTATCTAGATCATTCAAAGGTCTGAAATTCGAGTTCTATATGTAGGGAGGCTAGGAGATAGGTTAGAATCCATGTAGGAAGGAAAGAAATCAAGAATTCAAGCTTTCCAAAACTCTGCTGGCGATCAATCGGCGCTGGCTGGCGATCGATCGCCAGCCTTTATTTTTCAGGCAGAATGTATCGCCGATCGATCGCGGATTTTGCCGATCGATCGCGGATTTTTAACGTTTTCTGGCGATTTTAGTATTTTGGCCATAACTTTCTCATACAAACTCCGAATTCGACGAATCAGCTGTCCACGCGAAGATAACTCAAAGATCTACAACTTTTATATGGGCCACATTTCCAAAACTTGGCTTGAACATATATAAATTTGAGGAGAAAGGAGCAACATGTGTCTTTGGTTCCGGTTTTTTCCTCTTTTCTTGAACTTTACTCCTTCTTTCATCATTTTAGCTTGATTTCTTGACATTTTCCTACATTTACACAAATATACGATTAGGTAGCATATGTATCAATTTATTCATCAAAATATACCAAATCGTAGACAATTAAGCGCAATAGATGTGTCTATTTCTAGCCATATCAAACACCCCCATACTTAATCTTTACTCGACCTCGAGTAAATCAGACAAAACTACAATTTTTTTTTTTTGCTTGGCTCATAGCATCATAACAATCTAACTTGTCCTCACTTTTATGCCTCAACAATTATAAACATGCATAGTAATGAAAGGCGGTGAAAAATTAATAATGGAACAAGTTCAATCTCTAAACAATTCGTACCCAACAAAGTAGTGAACGTGTGTGGGTGGTCATAAACAAGTGTCATGTACAAATTATAGATCCAAAAGAAGTAAACCCACAATAGTTCAAGTCATACACTAACACAAGTATAAGCTCACTTGCACACTCTTCTCCACTATCTTAGCCACTTTGCAAACATAAATCAAGTAGGTCTTTATTAGCTTGTAGTGTGGCCTAGGTATTGGCTTATGAAAGAAAGGTAAGGATATATCAAGTAAGAGAGTATGATGATATGCACACTAAAAGCTTCTCTTCTTGCTTGAATTTTTCAACTTTGTTTCAACATTTTTCTTCTTTTGTGCCTTGGCTCCCCTTGGAGTCATATTTTTATCTATTTCCTCAAGGCATCCCTTTTCTTTTATGTATTTCATTCTTTTGACAATAAAGTTCACAAATATACTTCAATGATTCCCAAGTGCATTTGAATGAAATACATCATACTCCCTTAAAAGGTATGGATTGAAATCATATTTAGGCTAAAAGGGTAGGATGATAAGCTAGTCAAGGAATGTTGAATGGGGGTCTTTAGTATGCTTAGCATACTACCATTCTTTTACATTAAAGCTCAAAAAGGGTACTAGAGATTAATTTATTTAAATGGTAGGCTTGAAAGGCTCAAACGCATCAAAGATTGCCTATATCACTTTCATGTTTGCAAGTAGTCTAGACATACGCCTCAAAGAACATGTAGTTAAGTTCTAGCATGTATTAGAGACTTCTTAAGACTATCATAAAATTTACACAATCTTCACTAAGCTATGCACACTTCACAATCCATGACAAAAATGTGCTCAAAATATTCACTACTAAGTTAAAGTAAACTTTGCATTAGAGTTCAAAGTGTTCCAAAGTTAACAATTCACCTATGTTCAAAAGCATGCATGATATCAATTAGGTTTCATCATGGGCTAGTGAATTTAAGCATGTGTTCATTACTAACTATGAGCTCAATTCAAATTTTCGATTTTTTTGTATTTTTGTAATAGAAAAGCAATAACACACTAATCCCTCCCCCATACTTAAATCTTACATTGTCCCCAATGTAAGACAAAAATACAAGAAAAGAGAATCTAACTACTAAAGGAAAAAAATAAATAAAAGGGAGAAAGGAAACTAACTCCCCTTGGGTTGCCTCCCAAGCAGCGCCTCTGTTTAACGTCGGTGGCCCCACGCCAGTTCTCTCGCTTAAGGCGATGCCTATACGCCTTGCACCTCTTGGAGGGTTTTTGTCTTTTCACTATGTCGCTTTCCTCCAAAGAAGTCAGTTGAGGTCGATCAAGATCTACCTCATGGCATCCTTTAACTTGTTGTCCCCTATGCTCGCCTTTGGGAATCTCATTCTGGTGTGATTCCTTGTTATCCACATCGATCTCTGTTTGTTGTTCAAGTATTGATGGCCTCAGGACCATCATTGCTAGAGTTTCTACCTCTTCGCCACTGTCCAAGGTGATGTTGTCTTTGAAAAAATAGTCCCAAGAATCCATTTCATCACAGTATTCTTTCGCCGACTCCTCTTCCACAGCACATGATTCATCTAAGTAATCAACATAGCTCTCAGTTGGAAACATACCATTCGGAGTTGTAGGATGTACAAACTCCTTTTCTTCTATTGGCACATGTGTCTCCTCTTATAGCTCGGGTGGCATCAGTACCACCTTCTCCATACTCTCCTCTTCTTCATCACTCCATGATTCGAATGCAATCATGGTCTCCTTTTGTGCTGCTATCCTATCGGCCGATCTTATTAGTTGCTCCATTTGGTTACCCAAATTCTGAGTGCTAGCCCTGAATTCCTGTTGAAATTGCAAAGTACTATCATTAAGTGTTGAAACAAGATCCTCTAAAGACTCACCAAGGGTATGGTATTGAGGTTGTTGTGGCCATGGCGGGTATTGCGGTATGTATGGCGGTAGGGTGGACTTCATGTAAGGTGGAGGTGGGCTCATCCATTGATTGTCATAGTTGAGATTGGGATGATCACTCCAACTTGAATTGTATGTTCTTTGTCCACTCCCTACGCCAAGTTGGTGCACAAGATACTCCAATTCGTGCAAGCTACTATACTCCGTCATGGCAAGATTTGATTTTTCAGAAATTCACCTATAAGCACGAACAAACAAGAGTAGCGGTGGGGGAAAAGAAAGAGAAAGAAAAAAAAATAAACAGAAAATATTAACACAAAAATATACAACGCCTCCCCGGCAACGGCGCCAAAATTTGGTAGCGCTTATCGTGTACGCCCAAATTAACCCCACTCAATTCTCAAGATTGATAACAATAATGTAGTAGAGTGAGTAGGGATCGATCCCACGAGGATGTGTGAATCTTTGTGTTAATGAAAATCAAAACAAAAGAATAATAAAGGATGGGGTTGTGAGGTTGAATTATACTAATGAAAATTAAAAACAAAGATTAACTAATGAAAGCGATTCTTGGTATCGGTCGACTCTACCTTGGATATTATCATCTATTTCATCGATTCACAAAAGACTCAATTTTACTTGAATATTCATCAATTGGAAATCTAATTCCTCTCTCACCTTATTCATAGTCAATTAGTCCAAGCGTTCTAATTTAACTTTCACCAATCAATCAATCTCTATATGCATATTCAAGATTAAAATCATGACATCATTCAAAACTAGTGTGCGATGAATCTAAACAACATAAACACAAGCGGTTTATATAATTTAGTCAATGGTTTTCTCCAAGAATTTAATAACACCAACAGCAGGCAATTATCGATCTTAGTTGCTTCTTCAATTAGATTACTCAAACAATCTCTTATTTGATATCCAATTAGCAATAGATTATATGCAAGTTACTAGGTTGTCAATCCAATAAACAAACATCAATCATATCAACAAAATCAGAAAAACAATGAATTCAATAAAATCGATAAACAAAAGCGTATGAATCTCCCCAAGATAAATAAATCCAAGGTTTTGTCTTACTCAACCAATAATTAAGACTAGCTACACATAATTAAAACAAAACTATAATAAAAACAAGGGAAAGAAAACTAATCCGATCTCCGCTCGTCGAGGTGTCAATCCCGCCTTCGCTTCGATCTTCGTAGCCGTTCTTCAACAAAATTGAAAAGAAAATATAAACTAGTCTAAAATTATTCTACCCTAACTATCTAGATCATTCAAAGGTCTGAAATTTGAGTTCTATATGTAGGGAGGCTAGGAGATAGGTTAGAATCCATGTAGGAAGGAAAGAAATCAAGAATTCAAGCTTTCCAAAACTCTGCTGGCGATCAATCGGCGCTGGCTGGCAATCGATCGCCAGCCTTTATTTTTCAGGCAGAATGTATCGGCGATCGATCGCGGATTTTGCCGATCGATCGCGGATTTTTAACGTTTTCTGGCGAGTTTCGTATTTTGGCCATAACTTTCTCATACGAACTCCGAATTCGACGAATCAGCTGTCCACGCGAAGATAACTCAAAGATCTACAACTTTTCCATGGACCACATTTCCAAAACTTGGCTTGAACATATATAAATTTGAGGAGAAAGGAGCAACATGTGTCTTTGGTTCCGGTTTTTTTCCTCTTTTCTTCAACTTTACTCATTCTTTCATCATTTTAGCTTGATTTCTTCACATTTTCCTACATTTACACAAATATACGATTAGGTAGCATATGTATCAATTTATTCATCAAAATATACCAAATCGTAGACAATTAAGCGCAATAGATGTGTCTATTTCTAGCCATAGCAGAAATCACTTATCATCAATAGCCATTCATGCCTAAATAAAATTCTTTACATTATTCCATATAATGTCTAGTTTCCCCAACCAAGTTCACATACATATCATGCACCAATATAATACACTAACATGTTCTCAGTTCATTTAGCAATTCAATAGATAATTGCATACCACTCACAAATGAAGAGAGAAAGGCCCTTGCCTTTTTATACATACCATGTACACATAATAGTGCTCACATGCGAGCATCGAATAAGTATATGTATATCAAATGTATAAAACGTCGTGCTTAATACCGTCACTGGTACTTCGATCCCTGGAATCACCTCCATTCCATAGCTCGAGCTCAACTCCAAAGCCATCGATGTACGTAATTACCTGCCCCAACAGAGACAGCCCCCACACGGGGTGAGCATACCAATATCCCAAATCCAATAATCACAATAATACAATTCATAATTTACAACAATACAAAATATACTCCCTGTATGGTATCATCCTCATCCGGGGTGTCCTGTACCGTCCCTGTTCTCAAAACACTGAAACCATCAAATTTCCAAATTCCAGTTAATCATTACATTGATTAACATATCCATTAGCCATATACCGATATCATAATCAATAGCATCAAATCATTAAACCATGATTACAGACATTCCATATATCTCACTTATGGTTCCATAGTTCTATTCCATTGCTCGCTCTACAATAGCGGCATTTCATTCCCACGCATGCTCAACAACAGTGGCGTCATAACCGATGTTCGCTCAAAGGCGACGACATCTAATCATTGCTCGCTCAAAAGCGGCACCCTATGATTCCCAAAGCATATATATCCATTGTAGCAATTACCATAAACCATGCATTTTCATATACATTTATTGCTAATACCATATATCATACATTCCCATACACATTCATTGTAATACAGTGTACCAAGCACTCAACAATTGCAATTATATAAAAGTGCTATGCTCGTACGTCATACGTACCTTATCATTCCATAGTTCGAGTCCAACCTTGCCTGAGTCCCACGACCCGATGAGTTAAGTGCTAACATGCAAATAACTCCCAATTAAACATAGGCACGCAATCACGTGCCCAAGCACGTTCACAATTCCAAAACTACCGTCTATTCATGACGATTACCAAGATAAAAGCCCCCTGGCTAAGCATGCATAATACCCAAAATATACAATTTTACAAGTTTAAAAGATAGCCAAAAATCCAACCGGGAATTCCGTTTCATTAAACTTTGGCTCCAACCAATCCATTTTAAAAGTATAGCATTCACATTGGAATGTAGACATTGCCCCGGAAGCGGGCTACTCAAACCCCGATTCCAAAATCCCGACATATTTCCAAATTTTTTTTTTAAAAAACATTTCCTACGGGCGCCGATCGATCGTCGCTTTTAGCGCGATCGATCGCCCCTGACCAGTGGGCAAAATTGCCTACTCGCGATCGATTGCCATCCTGCTCGCGATCGATCTTCTAGACCAGGCGATCGATTGCCTGCACTGTTCATCTTCACCAATTTTAGCAGCTGCTCGTCGCGATCGATCGCCTCTCCTCGGTGATCGATCGCCACCTGCGATTTTCCGAAAAATTCGAGCTTCCATGGTGTTTTGACACCCAAACTCAAAACCAACACCCCTAACTTCCTCAACACCCCCAATACACCATTTAAACTCAATAAAAACACTAAAATCAACATTTTAGATTTTTAACCCAAAACCCCCAAATTTCAAATCCAACCCAAAACTCAACCATTTAACACAAAACCATAATCAAATCGAAGCTAAAGGTGAGGAGAAGAAGATTACCAGCCTTTCTTCAAGAAATCGAGCTCCCAAGATAAGCCCCCATCGATTTGTTCCATGAGAAGAAGAAGGGAAGGGTTTGGGGTGAGGGAAAGAGGCGCGAGGGAGAGGAGAGAGGGAAATGATTCCGTAATGACGGAATACCAAGTCCATTTGGTATATATAGCACTCAGGCTCCAAAATACCAATACTACCCCAACTACATCATGATTCACTAAAAATCATCTGTTTTCAGTAAATATCTCTCCAACTCAAATTTCATCACCAGCTCCAGTACAAAATACTCCGGACCCCAGATTCCACTAAAAAATCAAATTCCAAGGTTAACACCACAACGAGAATACAATCTCATCCCTTGGATCCAATGACTCCAAATACGGGATTTAAAATCCCCGGGAGTCTCGAAACCGCAATTAATACACAATTGCTACAATTAAAATCCATTAAGGATTATCACTACACCGGATTAACACCAATAATTCCCGGGTATCACAATTATCCCCCACTAATAAAATTTCGTCCCTGAAATTTGCACGGCGTACTCCACGTATTGCCGAGACTACAAAATCCAAACGGATTCACATCGTCGAATCATGAACATAACATGAACGACACACCAACCGCGAGGATATCGACCTCGCACCAAAACCTGGAATGGAGTAAATCTCCCAAACCATCACAAACTCAAAGAAAGACGTCAGCATTCCCCGATGCCGACCATCTCAAAAGCAGTCAGCCAACCCTAACTGCAGATCAAACGAATCATACGTGATTCCAAAAATAGATATCGCCACAATTATATCTCCAAGACCTAGTCACCGATGTTAAACATACATTGTTACCAAAGTGACCATTTGTAGGGTCTTCCTACCTTAAGATCATTTAGTACACATAAATTGGATAAAACATGCATTCATAACCTCTTAAGGGTTCCGGTTGCAGCTTGAGCTAAGTAGGTTACAGGCCAAAATAAAGTTTCCAAAAGCTATTTAATTACATTCCCAATAAAGAATGTTAAAGCTATAGATTTACACTACTCCTAGAGTAGAGACTATCAAAATCCTGCATTCTACATTCATCATGCTCCCTTTAGCTCACTTCCTCAACCCGACCCTAGGCCCTTGGTCCAAAAGTGTACCTACAGGGATAACACATCGTGAGCATACACATATTTACTTAACATTATATAAAAGCATACAATAATGCATAACATCTTAGTTAAGTAAAGGTTATTGGTCGTCCTTCGACTTCCTTGTTATCCCTGACTCTTATTCACATATTAGGGCGTCTTACCCCATTGTATGGCATCTTACCATATCATCATCATCGTGTGGCATCTTACCACGTGGGCGTCTTACCCAATCATATGGCGTCTTACCATATCATAAACATTGCGTGGCAATTACCACGTGGGCATCTTACCCACTCGTATACTTGGGGGGGGGGGGGGGGGGGGGGCATCTTACCACATGGGCGTCTTACCCAATCATACACGTCGTATGACCTTATCATAAACTTCGTCATTATAGACGTCCTCATAAACATCATTATAAACATCATCATCATAACATCATCGTAAGCATCATCATCGTAACATCATCATAAACATCATCATAAACATCATCATCGTAACCTCATCATAAGCATCATCATCATAAATATCATCATGGACATCATCATCATAAATATCATCATAGACATCATCATCATAACATCATCTTAAACATCATCATAATATGTAAGGGTATGGTTTACCGTCCGATGCTCGTACGTCTCTTACGTACCTTAATTCCAAAAGAAGGAGAAATCGTAGACTTTATCTCCTTGAAGTCGTGGGTACCTGGGACGGTTCTACATAACCATACAAATTGATATTAGAAGCTAAACAATAGCCCAATACCAAATATTCAACAAAAATCAATTTCATCTTTTGAACAGTGGCGATCGATCGCTCAAAACGAGGCGATCGATCGCCTGATTTTTCACTTAGCGGCGATCGATCGCTCAAAATGAGGCGATCGATCGCCTGATGCTTATTTGGCTACTGGACGTTGGCGATCGATCGCGCCATTTGAGGCGATCGATCGCCTAAGCTCTTCTTCGCGCACTGCTTCTCGGCGATCGATCGCTGCTTTTGTAGCGATCGATCGCCACTTACAGTGGCCGCGATTTCACCATTTCCATGTGCATTTTGCAAGCTCATCTTCAACCCTTTCAACACCAAACCTCCCAACAACAACAATAACATCATAACCCACTAAAACCCACATAAAACACTTCAAAAATCATACCCCAACCATAAACAACACATACCCAAACAAACCCATAAACATAAAAAACTTAACCCATTTCAACACCAAACATCATAAAACTTAAAGGAATGGTTCCATACCTCTTGTAGGCTCCAAATCCTAGCAAAGATCACACAAACAAAGTTTTTGTGGAACTTTTCTTCTCCTCTTTTGGTGGAACTCGAAAATGGGTAGGGTTTGGGGTTTGGGAAGTGATTTGGGGATTTTTAATAAAGTGAAGGGTAAAGGGGTTAAAGTGATGGATTTAAAAAAAGGGGGGTTTACTTTAACTTAATTAAAAATTGTACCCCAAACTTAACATGATGTATAAAATGCTCCAACATAGTATTTTAAAAGCATTTTACATAAATGCTCCAAACTTCATCTAAAATCACATCCTCCTCATATTTAATAATTAACACAATTAAATCATGTTAACACCTTAATACCCAACACATAAATCCATCAACACATGCTACATCATATAAACATAATTAATGCCTTACTTGCAATTAATTAATTTCGGGGCATCACATTACTCCCCTACTTACAAGATTTCGTCCTCGAAATCGCATGCACTTACCCAAAAGAAACTAAACATAAATCATACCAGAAAATAGTTCGGGGTAATGCTGCATCATATGCCGCTCCGTCTCCCACGTAGCCTCCTCGACACCCCGACGATCCCACTGAACCTTGACCATCGGTATAACTTTGCTTCGTAGTCTGTGATCCTCACGATCCAGAATCCTGACCGGTCGTTCAACGTAGGATACATCTGAGTCTAACTGCACTTCAGTAGGCTGTAAAACATGAGACGGGTCTGGCTCATACTTCCGTAGCATAGAAACATGGAAAACATCATGAATCCCAGATAAAGACGGCGGTAGAGCCAATCGATAAGCCAAAGTGCCGATACGCTGTAACACCTCATACGGTCCAACATACCTTGGGGATAACTTCCCCCGCATACCAAACCGAACAACACCCCTGAAGGGTGAAATTTTCAAGAAGACCTTGTCTCCCACTTGAAATTCTAGCGGCCGTCGCCGCTTATTTGCATAGGCTGCTTGCCTATTTGGGCCGCTTTCATCTTTAAGCGTATCATCTTAATCTTTTCCTCCATGTCCTTAATCAGATCCGGTCCTCCGACCGCTTTACTCGTCAAGTCCTCCCAATACAGCGGTGACCTACATCGTCCTCCGTAAAGAGCTTCAAAAGGGGCCATTTGAATGCTCGCCTGATAGCTGTTATTGTATGAGAACTCTACCAGTGGTATAGATTCTTGCCACGGAGTATCAAACTCTAAAACACATGCCCTTAGCATATCCTCGAGCGTCTGTATCGTACGCTCCGTTTGGCCATCTGTCTGAGGGTGATAAGCTGTACTCAGTCTCACCTCGGTGCCCAAAGCGGTCTGGAGACCCTCCCAGAAATGAGAAGTAAACCTTGGGTCTCTGTCAGACACGATCGAGACTGGAACCCCATGCAACCTCACTACATCCCGTACATATAATTGGGCCATCTTTAGATACGTGAAAGTCATACTGTAAGGGATGAAATGAGCCACCTTCGTCAGCCTATCCACGATCACCCAGATCGCATCAAATCCAGAGGCCGACCTTGGCAAGTGGGTCACGAAGTCCATAGATATATGCTCCCACTTCCACTTAGGTACCTCCAAGCTCTTCAGCTCGCCACCAGGCCTCTGTCTTTCCGCCTTTACTTGTTGGCAGATTAAACATCTCTTAACAAAACTGATCACATCACGCTTCATGCGTCTCCACCAGAATTGACCACTCAGGTCCTTATACATCTTTCTTCCTCCGGGGTGAATACTGAACCGACTACTGTGAGCCCGTTCTAAAATTCCTTTACGTAACTCTGGTGTATCTGGGACCACCCATCGGTCGCCCAGTCTTAATGAATCATCTTCAGCCACTCTAAACTTTGTTGGCTGATCTCGAAGTACTATTGATGACCATCTCTGCACTTCACCATCCGACCTCTGGGCTTTCCTGATAGCCTCAAATACGTCTGGCTCGGCCAATAAGGTCGACACTCGCACCGGCGACGTGTCTACATCGAAGTCATAGCCCAGATGGCAATAGGAGGTCATCAAAGCTGATAAACACATAACATCCTCAGCAGTGCTCTTCACCTTCCGACTTAAGGCGTCTGCTATTAAATTTGTTTTACCAGGATGGTACTCAATTTCACAGTCATAGTCTTTGAGTAAATCCATCCACCTTCTTTGCCTCATGTTCAGTTCAGCCTGAGTGAATAGAAACTTTAAACTCTTATGGTCCGTAAAGATGGTAAACGTAGTACCATAAAGATAATGACGCCAAATCTTTAAGGCGAAAATGATAACCGACAGTTCCAGATCATGGACTGGGTACCTGGTCTCATGAGGCTTCAACTGTCGCGAAGCATAGGCTACCACTTGTCTGTCTTGCATCAATACGCAGCCCAAACCCTGCAATGATGCGTCCGTGTACAAGGCAAACCTCTTATCCTCCGACGGGATCACCAACACTGGTGCTGTCGTCAACCGACGCTTCAATTCTTGGAAGCTTTCCTCACAAGCTCCTGACCAAAAGAATGGGACTCCTTTCTGAGTCAGCTGTGTCAATGGCTTAGCGATCTTAGAAAAACCCTCGACAAAACGTCGGTAATAACCTGCTAAGCCAAGAAAACTCCGTATCTCGGGTACCGAAGTGGGTGCTGCCCACTCCATCACAGCTTCAATCTTCCTGGGATCCACAGATATCCCTTGGCTAGATATGACATGGCCTAGGAATACCACGCTGTCCAACCAGAACTCGCACTTGCTAAGCTTTGCATATAACTGATGATCCCTGAGAATCTGAAGTACTGTCCTCAAGTGCCGTACATGATCTTCTTCGGTCCGAGAGTAGATGAGTATATCGTCAATGAAAACTATGACGAATTGGTCCAAAAATGGCTGCAACACCTTGTTCATCAAACTCATGAAAACAGCCGGGGCATTTGTCACCCCAAAAGGCATGACTAGGAATTCATAGTGCCCATACCTCGTCCTAAAGGCTGTCTTCTGAACATCCTCTTCTCTTACTCGAATCTGATGGTACCCCGACCTCAGATCGATCTTACTGTAGAGCCTCGTACCCTGCAACTGATCAAACAAATCATCGATCCTCTTGAGTGGGTACTTATTCTTCACTGTAGCTTTGTCAGTTGTCTGTAATCGATGCACAAACGCATCGAACCATCTTTCTTTTTCACAAATAAAACTGGTGCTCCCCAGGGCGATACGCTAGGGCGTATATAGCCCTTATCAAGGAGCTCTTGCAACTGAATCTTTAATTCCCTTAGCTCCGCTGGTGCCATCCTATAAGGGGCACGAGAAATGGCAGACGTCCCCGGTAATAATTCAATCCCAAACTCGACCTCTCTCGTCGGCGGGAATCCGGGAATCTCCTCCGGAAAGACATCGGGAAATTCCGCCACTACGGGCACATCCTCAACTTTTACTTCTTCTTTCTTTTCCGTAACATCAACGGCATATATGAGATATCCTGTGTGGCCTCTTTCCAATAACTGTGCCATCTTGACAGCAGATATCAATGGAATCTTTGAGCGAGAACCATCCCCATAGAACGTCCATGGAATTCCCATATCGGATTTGAACCGTACTGTTCTCTGCCTACAGTTCACAACTGCCTGATACCTATTCAGAACGTCGATGCTCAGAATGCAGTCAAAATCTGACATTCCCAGAACAATCAAATCTGATCTTAGTTCTTTATCCTCAAAATAAATGAGGCCATTATAGACGATCCGATCAGTAATCATACTTCTTCCAGCGGGGGTCGAGACTATAAGAGGCGTGGGCGACGGAGAAGTGCATATGTGGTGTCTTTCCACAAAACTTGTTGACACAAAAGAGTATGACGCACCTGTGTCGATCAAAATAAAAGCAGGGTGCGTAAATAAAAGACACGTACCCGCTATAACCTCCTCCGGAGCCGCTGAAGCTTGCTCCCTTGTCAATGCATAGACTTGTCCTTGAGGTGGCCCCATGGGCTGACCTCCATGCTGACGCGGCACAAATGGGGGTCTGTGCTGTGCCGTCCTATCCGCAGGCCTCCCCGCAGAACCCTGTTGACTTCCCCTGTTGGGACACTGTCTAGCAAAGTGGCCCTTGTCGCCACAAACATAGCACCCCACACAATCTTTCGTCGGATGTGGTTGCCCACAAAGAGTGCATTGGATCTTCCCGGATCTGTCTCCCTGAGACTGCCCCCTTCCAGATGGGGCATCACTCCTTCGGTTCCCTTTCCATCTATTGTCAGACCTCTTACCACTGAACCTTGACGCCGATGAGTTCCCCCTTGACTTGAACTGATCATTCCTTGGCTTCAAATTATCCGGAGTGGATTTCTGAGAGGGTGCCGACGATGGTACAACATCAGGGTATGCACCCACTCCTAGTTCGGCCAGCTCGGCACGTGAGAGTGCATCGTCAAAGCAAGTAGGGCCATAAGTGATCACCCTATCGTATAGCTCCGGCCTCAAACCTTTCATAAAATTCCTCATCTTTGCTTGCGTGCTCGTGGCAATGTGAGGCACATATCTGAGCAAGGAGCAAAACTGAAGAGCATAATCTGATACTGACAGATTACCTTGCTTGAGGTGAGTGAATTCATCTTCCCTAGCCTGTCGTGCTGCAGCCGAGAAATAACGGTTCAGAAAGCGAGTTCGGAACATTTTCTAGTTAACTTCATGACCTTGAGCCTCTTGCTCTACTACAGTGGTCTTCCACCACATTAGCGCCTTCTTGGCCAACTGGAACTTTGCTAACCGTATCCATGCTGTCTTCGCACATGGGGCTGCCACAAAGATCTGCTCTATTCTTTCTAACCATTCCTCAGCTCGTTCCCCAGTTTCGGTTCCTTCAAAGGTTGGGGGTCGGTAAGCGAGAAACTGAGTTAAGCTTAGCTCCCCTGGCAACAACTGTTGTTCGGCCGGTTCATCATCAAAAGCTGGGGGGGCAGGGGATTCGTACGCCCCGCACTTGCATTGACGCTCACTGCGTCGCTGACCGCTTATTTTTTTAACAAAAGATATTTCAAAGAATGGGTTGAAGCGATTCTACCGCAAGTGCACGGTGTCAAGTTTTAGTATAGTGAAAATTTAGTAAAGGTTGTCGAATCCACATGGACTAATGTATAAGTACCAAATAAGATCAATCAAATTATATTTAGCCTACGATTAAAGGAGTTTGATTAACTAAATCTAGATGAAACTAAAGAATAAAGATTAAACTAAAAACAAAGAATAAAATGGTTCCGGAAATGCGAAGGTAAGTCACTCGAGAAAATTACCAAACTCGTCGTTCAATTATATTATCTCTACTGATTCAACGGAATTCTCAAATTATCACTCAATTGATTTTAAAGGTGAAAGGTTTTCACTATTATTCGATACACTCTCTCGAGCTGTAACGAAACTAACAATAAATTAGAATAAGTCACTCTCGTGCACCTATTTACTAATTCAAAGTTGCTTAAATCATCAAAACCTATTAACTCTAAATCTTTCGATTTCAAGTTCTCACGTATGCGATATCATCTCTCGATCTCAATCGTAACATACATCATAAATTAATGGAGCGTGTTACAGCGTTATCTCTCGATCTCGGCTGTAACCCTCAAATTCAATCAAAGATAGCTAGACTTTGATCTACACAATCAATTAATCTATGAACAATAAATATCAATGCGCTCAAATACCAATGAATCAATATATCAAACACAACGAACTAAAACTTCAATAATATAAACCAAATTCAATTCAAATCAAATACAGATGAGTTTTCTTGTCTCTCAACCTCAAAAACAACAAATGAAAATGAAAATCAAATAAACTAAAGTTCAGAAATACGATAAACGATGGATGAATCCGTGCGTTGCACTGTGATTTCTTCTCTTGTTCCTTCCTTGCACTCCGGAACGGATAGGCTCGACTTTGGACGAAGAACGGAGATTGGATCTCCTTCTTCCGGCGTTGGGCGGCGGCTAGGGCGGCTGCTCTTGACCTAAAAAGTCTGATATTCTCTGTAAAATTTCGTCCCCCTCTTGTGTAGAAGAAAATCACTCTTAATAGCCCTCTAGAAACACGATAAAAAAGGAAAATAAAATCTTCAGATCTCGCGTCTCGATCGATCGAGAATTTCACCGATCGATCGGTGCACTGTTCACGCCAGCTTTTGGAACTTACTGCCTCGCTCGATCGATCGGGAATTTCCACCGATCGATCGAGAATTTGAAAATTTCAGCTCCGAGGTTACTGCCTTGCTCGATCGATCGGGAATTTCCACCGATCGATCGAGCCTTCGAAAAATCTGACTCTTGCTTCTGGCTGGCTCGATCGATCGAGAATAAATCTCGATCGATCGAGATCTGAAGAAACCATCTTCTTCATTTTCTCATCTTTTACGCCTCGATTTCGCCCGTTATCTTCATATAAGCTCATTTCTTCCACTTCCGATCTAATTTCCTGAAACAAACGAATAAACACCAAAAAGCATAATATCATCCAGGAAAAAGTACGGAAAATGAGAAGAAATTACAGTTAAAATCACTCAAAATCTAAGCCTATCAACTCCCCCAAACTTAGACTTGATCGTCCTCGAGCAAGCAATAGACTCAAAAAGAAAAGTTAAACTCGATACTAAGCATGAATCATCCTTACAACATATGCAACAGCTCAGAAATCCTACTTACACATCAATAGAAGTCAATCAACATTTAACAAGAAGCATTTTCTCCTAAGTTAAACAATACATCGCAACATCGGAACGTGCGTGTGTGCTATTGTCAAACATGAGTTACATATATATCTTTAAAATCAACATGTGCCATATTAACTCCTAGTCAAGATTACTTTGAATTACTCTACAAGTTTACTATCCAGCACTTCTCCACTAATGTAATTGTTCCCTAGACTTGGATCAAAAGGTCTTGAAAGCTTATAACGTTAGGCCTTTTGGTGTCGGCTTCAAAGAAAAGGTAGGGTGAATTCAAAGAAGAGAGTATAACAAAATCAGTTCAACTCTTTTTGAGCTTCTCTTCAACTTTTTACTAGCCTTGGCCACTTTGGGTCTTATTTTGAATTTTTCTTTTCAAGGCTTTTCTCTACATCTTTTCTTTTTTTTTTTTCTTTGCTCATTCTTTTGTTCCTTTTGAACTCATTTGCATATAACAATTCTGTGCAATGAATGAGATTCATTATACTCTCCTAGGGGTAGGTAAAATTTTTCTTTTAGGCTCAAACCAAGGTGGGTATAATGAGTTGCCAAGAATGTCGAATGGGGGTCTAATCATATGCATTGCATATACCATTCTTTTTCAATAAGGCTCAAAAGGGGACACTAATGAATAATATATAACAGGTAGGCTTGAAAGGCTCAAACGGTCCAAAGATCGCCTAAATCATCTCCAAGTCTAGTTCCTAATTATAAATTTCGCCTCAAAGTGCTTTCAACTAAACTGTAGAGTTCTCTAAGATACTCAAGACTCATCATAGTTAACACAAGTTTTCAATTTAATCAATACATACTTCACTCAATCATGACTCAATAAGTGCTCAAAGTATTCCTCCGTTTTGACATGTAGTTAACAAAGGATATATACAAACAAGTTAAACATTTTCATGACTCCTATCTAGATGAGGATTAATTTCATCATGTATTACCATTGTAATTCCAACTCAACAATTCTCAAGAATAACTCAATCCATAAAAAAAAATTTTGTTGGTGATGCTCAAGGATGAATTAGTCTCAACATCATGCAGTCATGCAAGGTAGGGAAACAAAACAAGTAGCAAGATGTGCAAAAGCAAGATTATGTACAAATACTCAAAAACCCCCCCAAACTTAGCATGTGAATTGCCCTCAATGAACAAGAAAAATAAATGCCAAGGCAAAGACACATACCATGATGACGATCGTCACTGATCATCATCCTCATCATACTCCGGAGGGGGAACTGGGTAGTGTTGCTCCTCGCCCTGATATGGCGGAAATGGTGGGTACTCAGAAGGTGGAGGTGCATGCGGATGATAGGGTGCAAAGTGTGGCTCCGGCGGGAACTGGAAACCTGGAAAGCCCTGGGCCATGGCAGTGTTCCATGCACTCTGATAGTGCATGAACTCCATCTGACGCTGAGCTACCTGCTCATGGTCCATCTGCAATGCTCTCTGCATGCTATGAATGTCCCGCTGCATGCTGTGAATGCTCTGCTGCTCCAGGCGAATGTTTTGGAGATCCCTATGAAGAGAATCCAAAGTAACTCGTGTATGCTCTGCAGCAGAGGATGATGCTCCAGCTTGTGTATTGTCCGAAGGTCTGCGTCGGTTTGTAGGATCGGCTACAATGATTGGTGTCTTCGGCGGGAGTAGCTCCTCGTCTTCCCCCCATGTCACTCCGTTCCTCTGACATAAAGCAGTGATTGTGGATGGAAACGGTAGTGCGGAGGTCGGTGGGCTACTTCCTATTTCAGCAATGTGATCAGCAATGATCTCGCCGAAGTCCACTTCCTTCCCTGAGAGGATGGCATAAACCAGGACCGCTCTATCTTTTGTCACCTCAGAAGTGTGGGTCGATGGCATGACCCGTGAGGCGACAAAATGAAAACCATGCTTGGGCCTCTGGCTTCAAATTCTTCTTTAGAACCAACTGTGGCTCTGCTTTATCATTCCTCTGCCAATCCACTCCCGGCTTGCCAATGACTGTCAATACCTCATCGTAGTCAATCCTGCTACTCTTAAAAGATTGGTATGCACAGTTTTGAAGTAACGGCATCCGGTGAATATTGTTGATTGCGGCTCGATCCACCAACACATCCTTCCCTCGAACATAAACACTGACTTGGTGCCCTGGTCTAACAGCTCGAAGATTCGTGTAAAACTCCCTTACCAGTGGCACCACAGCATCAATCGGTGTCTGAATGAATTGAAACCATCCTTTTCGGCGAACTGTCCTAATGACAGGACACTCCAATTTATCCAAGCTCTTTCCCCTCTCACGGCTCAGGGGTTTCTTATGGTAGATGGGGTATAACTCAATAATCTTGGCATTTAGAAATTTCTGTTCATCATAAACTGGCTCAGAAACAGTGGCCTCTGCCTGCTTTTGCTTCTGAGAAGCTTCCGCCTGCTTTGACCTCTTTCTGGATGACATTCTCTTGCCAAATGATTCCCAACGAATTCAATTCAATTCACTAACACCCCACAACACTGTCAATCCGACACCCTTCAATACCACAAAACTTCCTCCAAATTTCAATCTTTCCTAACCCACTGCTACTAAAATTCACGAAATAGCACCAAAAGCTAAAATCTTGGATGATTGGAAACCAATTACCTCTTAAAAATTTGATCTTGTGAAAGAATGTGGCACTCGGCTTGGAATTCCCTTCTTTCTGCGCTTCTACCCAATTTGCCTTTCAAATCTTCAAATCTGCAATGAAAATCTCATTAGGATGAATATTACTTCTTAGAATTGAAGTAAATTGAAATTTGATGAACAAAAGATTGAGATTGGAAGAAGGGATTTGAAAGAGGCGCTAGGTTTTTGCTGTTGAGAGGGGGAAAATGAATTGGGGAAAGTGATGGCTGCTGCGTCTGCCCCTTTATTTTTTTTCAAAATTTTCTCTCGCTCGATCGATCGGAAATATTCTCGATCGATCGAGCGAGGCAGTAGGCACAAAGTCATTTTAAAAATTCGGGCGATCGATCGAGATTTCCACCGATCGATCGCCAGCAGCAGCAACCAAAATTTTAAAATTTTTCTTTTTCTCAACATCTTTCTCTCGGATTGCTTCGCCTATAACCACTTGCTCTTGCTTTCACATCTGCATTAGAAAAGACACGAATTCATTCCCAGACACACTCAAAAACAAACAGACTAACAAAAACTCAACAAAACAAGAAATCAAAAACAAAACTCAAGGAAAGAAAGAACGGAAGTTCTTAATTTATAGTCCCAAGCTGGACTGTCACCTCCTTGTCTTCATCAATTTGATGGCTCCTTCGGATTCTTTACAGAATCACTCGGGAGCGTACCTTGCGTCCTCCCAGATATCAACGTGGCCAACTGCCCTATCTGCACCTCCAAATTTTTGATTGATGTATCTTGATTCTGCATCCTCACCTCTGTTGATGAAATCAGCTTCGCCATCAATTCCTCCATACTCGGCTTTTGTGTGAACCCGGCCTGCGGTTGAGGGTTCAACACATTTTCTTGATTCGACCACCTCAAATTCGGGTGGTTCCTCCACGGTTGGTTGTAATTCGAGTAGGAATTATTGGGTGGCCTGTTACCTACAAAATTAATAGCTTCAACAGATTGGTTAAATTGACTACCTGCCTGGCACTCGATGCTAGGAGGAACGCCTCCACACAGCTCACAGAAGATCGCTTGAGCTTGCATTGCTGCTGCTCCCATGCTGTCAATCTTCCGGTTCATGGCTTCTAATTGAGCCGAAAGAGCAGTGATCTCATCCACTTGATGGACTCCCATTGGTTTCTGTGACGTGCTCCTCTCAGATTGCCACTGATAGCTGTTGCACGCCATTTCCTCCAACAAGCTATATGCTTCTTCCGGCGTCTTTCTCATTATGGATCCCCCAGATGCTGCATCAATCATGGAACGGTTAGCAGAAAATAAACCGTTATAGAATGTTTGTACCTGCAGCCATATGGGTAGACCATGGTGTGGGCATCTCCTCAACAACTCCTTAAACCGATCCCACGCTTCGTATAAAGTTTCTGGGTCAAATTGCCCAAAAGTCGTGATATCATTCCGCATCTTCGCCGTCTTGGAAGGGGGAAAGTACTTTGACAAAAACGCCTTTGTCATCCCCTCCCATGTTGTGATAGAACCTGCAGGTAAAGAATTCAACCAGGCTTTAGCTTTGTCTCGTAATGAAAAGGGAAAGAGCCTTAACCTGATGGCGTCGTCAGAGACGCCATTGTGTTTGAATGTATCACAAATCTCCAAAAAGTTGGAGATGTGATTGTTCGGATCATCTGTAGCTGCTCCCCCGAACATGACCGAGTGCTGAATCATTTGTATGATTGCCGGCTTGATCTCAAAATTGTTTGCTTGAATCGTCGGTCTTGTAATACTTGACAACGATCCATGAAATGCGGGTTGTGCAAAGTCCATCATCGATCTAGGATGCTGTGCTTCGTTATTGTCAGCCATTTCTCGAGCTTCTCGTAATCTTCTTAGTAACGTTCTCTCTATCTCTGGATCAAACGGCTCGAGAAAGGGTTCCTCTCTTCTATGCATGCACTAAAGAACTGCTTCCTGTACAGAATAGACAAAAGGAGGCAACAAAAATGCACAAAGTTATTCACAAAGATCAACAAAAGAATACAAAGATAATAAAAATGCAATAATAAAAGAATTGGCTAAATTACAATTAACTAATCTCGTATGATATTATACAGATTAGTCCCCGGCAACGGCGCCAAAAACTTGACCGCTTATTTTTTTAACAAAAGATATTTCAAAGAATGGGTTGAAGCGATTCTACCGCAAGTGCACGGTGTCAAGTTTTAGTATAGTGAAAATTTAGTAAAGGTTGTCGAATCCACATGGACTAATGTATAAGTACCAAATAAGATCAATCAAATTATATTTAGCCTACGATTAAAGGAGTTTGATTAACTAAATCTAGATGAAACTAAAGAATAAAGATTAAACTAAAAACAAAGAATAAAATGGTTCCGGAAATGCGAAGGTAAGTCACTCGAGAAAATTACCAAACTCGTCGTTCAATTATATTATCTCTACTGATTCAACGGAATTCTCAAATTATCACTCAATTGATTTTAAAGGTGAAAGGTTTTCACTATTATTCGATACACTCTCTCGAGCTGTAACGAAACTAACAATAAATTAGAATAAGTCACTCTCGTGCACCTATTTACTAATTCAAAGTTGCTTAAATCATCAAAACCTATTAACTCTAAATCTTTCGATTTCAAGTTCTCACGTAAGCGATATCAGCTCTCGATCTCAATCGTAACATACATCATAAATTAATGGAGCGTGTTACAGCGTTATCTCTCGATCTCGGCTGTAACCCTCAAATTCAATCAAAACTAGCTAGACTTTGATCTACACAATCAATTAATCTATGAACAATAAATATCAATGCGCTCAAATACCAATGAATCAATATATCAAACACAACGAACTAAAACTTCAATAATATAAACCAAATTCAATTCAAATCAAATACAGATGAGTTTTCTTGTCTCTCGACCTCAAAAACAACAAATGAAAATGAAAATCAAATAAACTAAAGTTCAGAAATATGATAAAAGATGGATGAATCCGTGCGTTGCACCGTGATTTCTTCTCTTGTTCCTTCCTTGCACTCCGGAACGGATAGGCTCGACTTTGGACGAAGAACGGAGATTGGATCTCCTTCTTCCGGCGTTGGGCGGCGGCTAGGGCGGCTGCTCTTGACCTAAAAAGTCTGATATTCTCTGTAAAATTCGTCCCCCTCTTGTGTAGAAGAAAATCACTCTTAATAGCCCTCTAGAAACACGATAAAAAAGGAAAATAAAATCTTCAGATCTCGCGTCTCGATCGATCGAGAATTTCACCGATCGATCGGTGCACTGTTCACGCCAGCTTTTGGAACTTACTGCCTCGCTCGATCGATCGGGAATTTCCACCGATCGATCGAGAATTTGAAAATTTCAGCTCCGAGGTTACTGCCTTGCTCGATCGATCGGGAATTTCAACCGATCGATCGAGCCTTCGAAAAATCTGACTCTTGCTTCTGGCTGGCTCGATCGATCGAGAATAAATCTCGATCGATCGAGATCTGAAGAAACCATCTTCTTCATTTTCTCATCTTTTACGCCTCGATTTCGCCCGTTATCTTCATATAAGCTCATTTCTTCCACTTCCGATCTAATTTCCTGAAACAAACGAATAAACACCAAAAAGCATAATATCATCCAGGAAAAAGTACGGAAAATGAGAAGAAATTACAGTTAAAATCACTCAAAATCTAAGCCTATCAGTCGCCTACCTCCACATTTGCTGCCATACTGCAACACAAGGATTAACAACAATATCCAAAAGCAGTTCGTATAATACTTCGTTAGATAAACAAAACATGTTAACATAACATCATATACTTCATATGCAACTTATGCACAAAACATGTTCGAAAGTAAGCACCTAGCTAACTTATTGCTAAGGCTACCCTTCACTCATTCCCGGGTTATCTAACCACTGCTCTGATACCACTAATGTAGGGTCTTCCTACCTTAAGATCATTTAGTACACATAAATTGGATAAAACATGCATTCATAACCTCTTAAGGGTTCCGGTTGCAGCTTGAGCTAAGTAGGTTACAGGCCAAAATAAAGTTTCCAAAAGCTATTTAATTACATTCCCAATAAAGAATGTTAAAGCTATAGATTTACACTACTCCTAGAGTAGAGACTATCAAAATCCTGCATTCTACATTCATCATGCTCCCTTTAGCTCACTTCCTCAACCCGACCCTAGGCCCTTGGTCCAAAAGTGTACCTACAGGGATAACACATCGTGAGCATACACATATTTACTTAACATTATATAAAAGCATACAATAATGCATAACATCTTAGTTAAGTAAAGGTTATTGGTCGTCCTTCGACTTCCTTGTTATCCCTGACTCTTATTCACATATTAGGGCGTCTTACCCCATTGTATGGCATCTTACCATATCATCATCATCATCGTGTGGCATCTTACCACGTTGGCGTCTTACCCAATCATATGGCGTCTTACCATATCATAAACATTGCGTGGCATCTTACCACGTGGGCGTCTTACCCACTCGTATACTTTGGGGGGGGGGGGGGCATCTTACCACATGGGCGTCTTACCCAATCATACACGTCGTATGACCTTATCATAAACTTCGTCATTATAGACGTCCTCATAAACATCATTATCATAAACATCATCATAAACATCATCATCGTAACATCATCATAAGCATCATCATCGTAACATCATCATAAACATCATCATCGTAACATCATCATAAACATCATCATCGTAACCTCATCATAAGCATCATCATCATAAATATCATCATGGACATCATCATCATAAATATCATCATAGACATCATCATCATAACATCATCTTAAACATCATCATAATATGTAAGGGTATGGTTTACCGTCCGATGCTCGTACGTCTCTTACGTACCTTAATTCCAAAAGAAGGAGAAATCGTAGACTTTATCTCCTTGAAGTCGTGGGTACCTGGGACGGTTCTACATAACCATACAAATTGATATTAGAAGCTAAACAATAGCCCAATACCAAAAATTCAACAAAAATCAACATTTTTCATCTTTTGAACAGTGGCGATCGATCGCTCAAAACGAGGCGATCGATCGCCTGATTTTTCACTTAGCGGCGATCGATCGCTCAAAATGAGGCGATCGATCGCCTGATGCTTATTTGGCTACTGGACGTTGGCGATCGATCGCGCCATTTGAGGCGATCGATCGCCTAAGCTCTTCTTCGCGCACTGCTTCTCGGCGATCGATCGCTGCTTTTGTAGCGATCAATCGCCACTTACAGTGGCCGCGATTTCACCATTTCCATGTGCATTTTGCAAGCTCATCTTCAACCCTTTCAACACCAAACCTCCCAACAACAACAATAACATCATAACCCACTAAAACCCACATAAAGCACTTCAAAAATCATACCCCAACCATAAACAACACATACCCAAACAAACCCACATAAACATCAAAAACTTAACCCATTTCAACACCAAACATCATAAAACTTAAAGGAATGGTTCCATACCTCTTGTAGGCTCCAAATCCTAGCAAAGATCACACAAACAAAGTTTTTGTGGAACTTTTCTTCTCCTCTTTTGGTGGAACTCGAAAATGGGTAGGGTTTGGGGTTTGGGAAGTGATTTGGGGATTTTTAATAAAGTGAAGGGTAAAGGGGTTAAAGTGATGGATTAAAAAAAAGGGGGGTTTACTTTAACTTAATTAAAAATTGTACCCCAAACTTAACATGATGTATAAAATGCTCCAACATAGTATTTTAAAAGCATTTTACATAAATGCTCCAAACTTCATCTAAAATCACATCCTCCTCATATTTAATAATTAACACAATTAAATCATGTTAACACCTTAATACCCAACACATAAATCCATCAACACATGCTACATCATATA
The DNA here is from genome assembly GCA_907163345.1 of Haberlea rhodopensis. Taxonomy (NCBI): domain Eukaryota; kingdom Viridiplantae; phylum Streptophyta; class Magnoliopsida; order Lamiales; family Gesneriaceae; genus Haberlea; species Haberlea rhodopensis. The sequence continues at coordinate 2,212,008 of CAJQUN010000025.1, forward strand.
AACATAATTAATGCCTTACTTGCAATTAATTAATTTCGGGGCATCACACCATTTGTACACAACAGTGTACCTGAACTACATCCGGTTCCCAATTTCTAAATCCATCTCCAACAGGGGAGTAGTTGCACCACATTGCGATACGAATCGGATAACTCATGGTCACCAATAGACATAAAACACATCTCCAAAGATGTCTACATCCGGGTGTTCCAAGAAGATCACATCTTGGTCCAAACACACCATCAAGACTACATAAGATCTCAAGTTCTCGAAAGGACATGCAAGGACAATCAATTGCATTCCCGCCACACGTGTCAACCACGACACTAAACAAACCCAAATCCTGGCCATTTCTCGTTTATCCTGGGATTTAACAATCCTAAAACAGGAAGGCTATCGAATTATCCAACAAGAACTACCATGGTTCCAAAACACGACAATCCCTCCTCAGGGGAAGTCAAACAACCCTCACGATCATTCATCAGAATGCATCGTGCCATTGAGATTACCAATCTAAAAGTGCCACAATCTCACCACGGAGATTCGTTCATCTAAGCACACTAACCCGATGCTCGACGAGGACCAAATAAAAGTTGGCATTCGTATACACACTGGCATACATTCATAAGTACCAACGCAACATGCATACTCAATGCCATAGACTCGGGTATCTCCAATCATACCCAAAATCCCAAAACCAACTGTCAATCCTCAATTATTCTCACTCCACGGAGAATGATGGTTGACAAACCAAAAGAAAAGTGTGATTTTAACATCAACACTACACAACCAAAACAACGAATCTCCCAAAAGATTCAACTAGTAGGTATATCAATACCGCCTTCCTCACAAGGAAAATGTCATGAATCCATGACCCTTTAACCTCGAACCATTGTTCGAAAAAACTGGATATATTTATGCCCAAAACATATCCCAGAACCAAAAATACGCAACTGGTTCAGAATAGTGCATCAAACCACTATTACCAAATCAAAACCCATATACGCCATGTATACTCAAACTAACGATGCCCTGTACTAATGCCATAGTACTCCACAAACTCGAGCATTACCCCGGAGATGTTTCCTCGAACGTCTCACTGGAAGTACGAAGCCATCACCTAGTCCACACTAGTAGGGCTTACCCCGGTTGATTCACAATCAACCCTCAACCAATACCAGCTGTCTCCATGACAGTACAATCCAAATCTCTCCAAGAGATAAAATCAATATAGTAGTGTTACCCCACTAGCTATATTCCACAAATCCAATTGTGACTCTCGTTGCATTCCCTATGCAAGGGTGCTCAACCAGAGCTAACAACGACTCGTTGACACTCACGTCTGTATTCCCAACAAAATTGAGTTGTCCCAGTACAAGTCCCTCAAAATATTTGACGTATAAACATCCCCGTGAGGTATTCCCTGCTTCAATCAGTGTGCCACATAGAGACTACAAGAGTCCACCATAAACGCTCATCGTATCACCTTACGATTTACCAAAATCCGTCCCCACGTGCAGTATAATGGCTCAAACAAGCACACTATATCACTGCCACGGAAACTGGCTAGCTAAGTCGCTGCCTCCATAGGCTTATATCGAGCCTACCCAACGTATCATACGTTCCATCCCTGTAAGGACCCCCGTGCCCTTAACCCGATATTAGTGTATTAAATCATGCCATTAGTGCATATAATCATACTATCATGGGGAAAACCATGTGCAAGTGCAACACCGTATGCTATCCAGAAAATTTCTTGCATTCAATTCACATAATATTCAGATTCCCCAACCCAGATTATTCATATGACATGCACCCACATAATACACTAACATGCTCTTAGTTCATTAGCAATTCCATAGTTAATTGCATGCAACCATAATGAACAGAGAGAAGCCGTAGCCCATTTATACATTCCATATACACGTAAAATGTACTCACATAAGAGCACCCAATGAATAAGCGTGTATCTGATGTATAAAACACTCTACCGGATACCGTTACTGGTACTTCAATCCTGGAAGCACCTTCCAAGCACAGCTCGATCTCAACACTGGATCTGTGTACTTATTCAACCAGCTCCGGTACTCGATCCTGGAAGTACCTCTATCAACAGTCCGAGCTCAACTCCAAAGCTACTGCTGCACCTGTGTTACCTGCCCCAACAGAGACAGCCCCCACACGGGGTGAGCATACCGATACTACCAATCCAATAAGCATAACATTGCAATTCAATACAGAATGTAAATGCTATAATTTAAATGATACTCCCTGGATGGTAACACCTTCATCCGGGATCCCCTGTATTGTCCCTGTTCTCAAAATAACCAAACTCATCAAATTCCCAAAACCAGTTAATCGTCACATAGATTAACTAATACCGTTCTATCATGCCAGTTCCATGATCAATATGGTAAAAACATAACGTAAAGGACCATAGATATCACATATATCTAACCAATAATTCCATATTCCTGTTTCATTGCTCACTCCACAATGGCGGCATACTAAAACTCGCACACGCTCAACAATAGCGGCGTCATAACCGATGGTCGCTCAACGGCGACAGCATCCCGAATTATTGCTCGCTCAATGGCGGCATTGTATGGTTCCCAATGTATAACCATTTGACGCAAATACCATTTACCATGCATATTGTTATCCATTTATAGCAAGTATCAGCATTTCAATACCCATTTCGTGCAATTATCACATGCCACATATTTCAATACCCATATAATGCAATCATCACACACCATGTGTCCCCAATGCCCATTTAATGCAATTATCACATACCATGCATTTTACAGTTGCAACATTATAATAGGCTACGCTCGTACGTCATACGTACCTTAAGTTTCCGTAGTCCAAGCCAAACCTTGCTTGAGTTCCATGCCTCGAGAAATATGTGCTAAAACACATAAACAACTCACAATCAAGAATAAGCATGCGATCACGTGCCCACGCACGTTTGCAAACCTCAAAACCCATCGTCAATCCATGACGATTACCAAAATAAAAGCCCCCGGGCTAAGCATGCATAATACCCAAAATATACCATTTAACAAGTTTAAAAGATAACCAAGAATTCAATCGGGAATTCCGTTTTATTAAACTTTGGCCTCAACCAATCCATTTTAAAAGCATAGCATTCCCATTGGAATGTAGACATTGCCCCGGAAACGGCCCCTTTAAACCCCGATTCCAAAATCGCGACATTTTCCAAAAATTCCAAAAAAAACCAATTCCTTCGGGTGGCGATCTATCGCCACATTTACCGCGATCGATCGCCACACTCCACTGGCCAACCAGTGCCTTCTCGCGATCGATCGCCACCCTTCGCGATCGATCGCCAACATGCTCACGATCGATCGCCTTGGACACGCGATCGATCGCCTGCACTGTTCATCATCTTCGATTTTCAACAGCCGCCCGTCGCGATTGGTCTCCCCACCTCGGCGATCGATCGCCACCTGCAATTTTCCGAAAAATTCGAGCTTCCATGGTGTTTTTCACACCCAAACTCAAAACCAACACCCAAAATGTGATGTCCGGGGATTTATGGTGTTAATCCCGGTGTGGTATTAATCCTTGATGGAATTTTAGTTTTGGCAATTAGGAATTAATTACGGTTTGGCATCTCCCGATGTTGTTTAATCGAGCATCTGGGATCGTCGGATCCAAAGATTTGAGATTGTATTCTCATTTTGGTGGAAAACCTTTGAGTTGGGTTTTTAGTGGGACTTGGAGTCCGGGGTGCCTTATGTTGGGGCCAGTCTGGGGATTTGATGTTGGAGAGAGAGTTTTTGAAAACAGATGATTTTTAATGAATCATGATGTAATTGTGAAGGTATTGGTATTTTGGGGCATTTTTGCTATATATACCAGTTGGACTCGGGGTTCCGTCATTTGGAATCCATTTCTCTCCTCTCCTCTCCCTCTCACGCCACTCTCTCACCCCAAACCCTTCCCCTTTCCCTTTGATGGGCAAAATCGTTGGAGGCTTGTCCTAGGAGCCGGATTTCTCAACGATAAGTTGGTAAGTTTCTTCCCCTCGTAATTGTCTTCGATTTGAGTGTGGTTTTGTGTGGTTTGGTTGTAATATGGGTTGGGTTTGAGTTTTGAAATTTTAAAGAATTTTGGGTTGGTTGGTTTGAGGAGTTTTTATGGTGTTTATTTTGAGGTTTAATGTTTTAAAGGGTGTGAGGATTGTTGTTGGGCAAAATTTTGCAAGAAAAACGCCATTCTTGGCTTTTACAGGTCGAGGCAATCGATCCCTAGGGCAGGGCGATCGATCGCCGCGACGTTGTTGGAAATTTCAGGAAGATGAACAGTGAGGCGATCGACCACCTCAAATGAAGCGATCGATCGCCATGAGGCAGTAGCCATTTACGCTAAGAGGCGACCGATCGCCAGAAAAGGAGCGATCGATCGCCTGTTCCTACTTTCGCGAGGCGATCGATCGCCTGAAATCATGCGATCGATCGCCAATATTTTTTTTGGGGAAATTATTTCGTGTTGAGTTTTCGATGCATGCTTCGCTCGGGGCCTTTTTAAAATGGTTAATCGTCATGGATGACGATATATTTGGGGTTTGTGAACGTGCTTGGGCACGTGATTGCATGCTTGAGATTAATTGTGGATTGTTATCGTGTTTAGCATATAATTCATCGGTCACGGGACCAAGGCAAGGCTTGGACTTGAACTACGGAAAGTATAAGGTACGTATGACGTACGAGCATAGCCCTTTAATATAATTGCAATTGTTGAGTGCTTGGTACACTGTATTGCAATGAATGTGTGTGGAAATGCATGACACATGGTATTAGCAATAAACGGAGATTGAAATGCATGGTTTATGGTACTTGCTTCAAATGTCTATATATGCATTGAGAATTGCATGCAATGATTGGGATGTTGTCGCCTGTGAGCGAACATCGATTATGACGCCGCTACTGTTGAGTATGCGTGGAAATGGAACGCCGCTATTGTAGAGCGAGCTATGAAATAGGACTATGGAACCATAAGTGAGATATATGGGGAATTTGTAATCATTGTTTAATGATTTGATAGTATTGATCATGACCGGTATATGGCTAATGAATTCGTTAATCAATGTAATGATTAACTGGCATTTGGGAATTTGATGGTTTCAGTGTTTTGAGAACATGGACAGTACAGGAAACCCCGGATGAGGATGATACCATCCAGGGAGTATATTTTGTATTTCATAGCAATTTACATTGTTGTAAATTATGAATTGTATTGTTGTGGTTATTGGATTGGGATATTGGTATGCTCACCCCGTGTGGGGGCTGTCTCTGTTGGGGCAGGTGGTACAGGTGTAGCAGTAACTTTGGAGTTGAGCTCGGGCTGTTGATTGAAGTACTTCCAGGATTGAGGTACCAGAGCTGGATGGATAGGCGCCCAGATCCAGAGTCGAGATCGAGTTGCGCTTGAGAGGTGCTTCTAGGATCGAAGCACCAGTAATGGTATCCCGTAGAGTGTTTTATACATTAGATACACACTTATTCATTGGGTGCTCTTATGTGAGTACATATTACGTGTATATGTAATGTATAAATGGGCTACGGCTTTTCTCTATTCATTTACTGTTAGCATGCAATTAAATGTAGAATTGCTAAATGAATTGAGAGCATATTAGTGTATGTTGCAAGGTGAATGACATGTTTTATGGAATATGTTGGGAAAGTATAGACATTACACGATTAATGTAGAAGAATTTTATAGATGGCATTCATGCTAGAGTTGCATGTAATTACTTTCCCCTTGTTAACATGATAGTATGCACTAAGTACAGTGGTTAATACACTAATATCGGGTTAAGGGCACGGGGGTCCTTACACCAAACTTCCTTAACACCACAAATACACGAATTAAGCTCAATAAAAACACTTAAAACCAACATTTTGATTTTCAACCAAAACGCCCAAATTCCATAACCAAAACACTACCCAACCAAACACTACAATACTACTACCAAAACGAAGACCATGACGAGGGGAAGATTAATACCTGATTATCTTCGAGAAAACCGGCCTCCGAACCAAGCTACCCGCGATTTCTCCTCCAAGGGAGAAAAGGGAAATGGGGGAGAAGGGTTTTGGGCGATGAGAGAGGGAAGAGAGGGAAAGATTCCGTGCCAATGACGGAATACCGAGTCCACTTGGTATATATAGCAAAAATGCCTCAAAATACCAATACCCGCACAAATACATCCCGATTCATTAAAAATCATCTGTTTACAAAAACTCTCTCTCCAACATCAAATCCCCAGACTGGCCCCAACATAAGGCACCCCGGACGCCAAGTCTCACTAAAACCCAATTCATAGGTTTTTCACCAAAATGAGAATCAATCTCAACCTTTGGATCCAACGATCCCAAATGCCCGATTTAACAACCTCGGGAGACCCAAAACGCAATTAATTCCTAATTGCCACGATTAAAAATCCATCAAGGATTATTACCATACCGGGATTAACACCATTAATCCCCGGACATCACAATTATCCCCTACTAATAAAATTTCGTCCTCGAAATGGCACCGGTGTACTCCACGTAACACCAGGACAACAAAACAAAGTCAAGACCCCGATTCTGAACCACCTTAAAATCGAATTAACAACTGCGAGAATACCATTCTCGCACCAAGCCCTAAAATAGAGTGAACACCTAAACCAATACAAACCCGAAATATAATAACATACCTCGACGTGAATCGTCCCAGAAGTCAGTCCACCATGACTGAAAATCAACCAAATCTCCATTGGTTCTGACATAGATATCATCCCGTGATATTCACCACCTGCCCACGATGCTTGACACGCATCGTCATGATGGGGACTACTAGTATACAACAGTATACTCACAGAAAATCCGGTTTCGCTTCCCAGCCCATGTCCTCCAAAGGAGTAGTTGCACCAGTTGCAACCCGGACCGGGTTACCCACGGTCACTGATCCACACAAAACACATCACCGAGGATGTTTACACCGGTGTGTTCCAAGAAATCATATCTTGGTCCCGACACACCATCAAGACTCCACAAAGTCTCAAGTTCCACAGAGGTCATGCAAAACAGACAGTTGCATTCCTGCCACACGTGTCAATCCACGACACTAAACAAATCAAAATCCTGGCCATCCCTCGTTTATCCTGGGATTTGACAATCCTAAAACAGGAAGGCTATCGAATTATCCAACAAGAATTACCATGGTCTCAAAACACGACAATCCCTCATCAGAGGGAGTCAACCGTACCTCACGATCATTCCTCAGAATACATCGTGCCATCGAGATTACCGATCTCGAGGTTCCACAATCTCACACCGGAGATTTACCAAAACAAGCATACAAACTCGACGTTCAACAAGGAACAAAATAAAGTTGGCATACGTATACACACACGGCATACATGCCCAAACACCAACACAACATGCGTACACAAAGCAATAGCCTCGGGTATCTCCAATCATACCCAAAATCCCAAAAATCAACTGCCAATCCCCAATCATTCTCGCCCCACGGAGAATAATGGTGGCCAAACCAAAAACCAAAGGGTGTGATTTCAACATCAACACCACACAACCAAAGCAACGAATCTCCCAAAGGATTCAACCGGTAGGTATATCAGTACCGCCTTTCTCACAAGGAAAGTGTCATGAATTCATGACCCTCCAACCTAGAAACCCCGTTCGGAAAACTGGATATATTTTACCAAAACATATCACGGAACCAAAAGTACGCAATTGGTTCAAGATAGTGCATCAAAGCAACCATTACCAAATCGAAACCTGTATATCCCATGTATACTCAAACTAAAGATGCTCTGTACTAATGCCATAGTACAACACAATCGAGCATCTCCCCGGAGACGTCTCCTCAAACGTCTCACCGAGGTAAGAAATCCATTACTCGATCCAACACCAGTAATGCTTACCATGGCTGATTTACAATCAATCCACGACCGATGCAAGCTGTCTCCAAGACAGTACAATCCAAATCTCTCCAAGAGATAAGGTCAAAATAGCAGTGTCACCCCACTAACTATATCTCACAAACCATTGTGACTCCCGTTGCATTCCACATGCAAGGATGCTCAACCAGAGCTAACCACGACTTGACGACACTCACGTTGGCATTCCCAACAGAATTGAGCTGCCCCAAAACAAGTCTCTCAAAACATTTGACGTATAAACGTCTCCGTGAGGTATTCCCTACCTCAAATACTATGCCACATAGAGACTACAAGAGTCTACCATAACCCTCATCGTATCACCATACGATTCACCAAACTCGAATCCAACAAGCATTATAATGGCTAACACAAGCACGCTAAAGTACTGCAACAATACCTGGCTAGCGATTCGCTGGCCCCATAGGCTCATACCAATCTATCAACGTGACACACGTTCCATCCCGGTATACCATACCGCACAAACCATTAGAGTTGTGGGTCATCGCCCAACATATCTCTAAAACACCAAAGCACAATGGACAACCCGGCGTCCATGCTTAATTACCATGCAATCCTAATCCATTAGGACTTATTCCACACCTTCAGGGTGGGTGTGACCATGCTTACTCCTCATCACAATAACAAGCGAGTAGTTTCCTCAATGACTACTCTTACCACCAATCACTTGGCCTTAGCCATCCCAGCGAGCATACCCAAGGGTATCATTGCTCGACAAATATTTACCTCTATAACATGATGCGGTACACTCACCGGTACAATGCATCCAATGCTCCATCGAGCAAACCTGCTCGAAAAAGGTCTCGTCAACTAGTGACCCAGACTCTACCATGTGCCCACCATCGGCACTCAAACCATACAACCAAATACATAAACGTGAATGCATTATTCACCAAAACGACGCCGCGCGTCCACATAGACATCCCAAATAACATCGTCAAACACATGACGGCTCATGTCGATATACGACATCCATAATCTCATCGTCAAACACATGACGGCACATGTCATATACGACATCCATAATCTCATCGTCAAACACATGACGGCACATGTCGATATACGACATCCATAATCTCATCGTCAAACACATGACGGCACATGTCGATATATGACATCCATAATCTCATCGTCAGACACATGACGGTATAAAACAACACATGGAATTCACAATAATGATATCAAAAGTAATTTGCCATACCTCATCGCTATCAAAATAGCGGAATACCTGTATCCATCGTCCACCAGCGGCACATAAGCAGCATCCATCGCTCGTAGGCGGCATAATCAAGTGCTACACACATAGCGGTATAATCCATCGCTATAGAATCAGTGGCATAAAACATCGCCAAAGAATATCCGGCGGTATGAAGCATCGCCATAGATGTAGCGGAATGTACCATCGCTATATGATACCTGGCGGCAGAAACCATCGCCAATAGAATACCCGGCGGCATGAACCATCGCCAATAGAATACCCGACGGCATGAACCATCGCCAATAGAATACCCGGCGGAATATACCATCTCCAATAGAATACCCGGTGGCATAAACCATCGCCAAAAGAATACCTGGCGGAATGTACCATCGCCAATAGAATAGCGGAATAATCGCAGACTCAAGAGGTACTCACACTCATTTAGTACTTTGTTCCCGATCGCATTGCTACGTCATGACAGCGGCATCATCGCTTCGACGTGACAGCGGCAGGTATCATCGCTTCGACACGACAGCGGCATCATCGCTTCGACATGACGGTGGTACCATCGTTCCGGCATGACAGCGGAAATACCCCTCGCTTTACATGACAGCGGAAATACCCCTCGCTTCGACAATACCGGCGGAAAATAATATCCCTCGCTATTAATATGACAGCGGCCGTGTTCTTCGCTTCATATTAGCGGCAAATATTCTCTCATCGCTACGGTATGACAGCGGCAAGTATTCACATCGCTACGCCATAAAGCGGCAAGTATTCACATCGCTACGCCACGCATGCAACCGTAATGCATATCCCGTGTCCCAATAATTGTTTCGGCATGACAGCGGCATCATCGCTTCGACGTGACAGTGGCATTTACCATCATTTCGACACGACAGCGGCATCATCGCTTCGACGTGCATGCAACCGTAATGCATAACCCGTATTCCCATAAACATCGCCATGAGTGTATTTTAATGCACCTCGCTCCAACATTTAGCGGCAAAGCATTAGAATCATCACTCCAATGTATATCTATGCAACCGTAATGCATAGTCCATGTCTCATAAGACCCTGCAACCACCATGGTTAGCAATAACATATTCCAATTATGAACACATATCATAAACGCACATAAGCAATATAGTTGTGCCACGCAACACTAACTACCATCATGCATAAGTATGTGCTTCTCATTCCCATTATCATTTTCCTAGGCCCTCAACAGCCCCAAAGAGCTAACCACTGCTCTGATACCACTAATGTAAGGGCCCCCGTGCCCTTAACCCGATATTAGTGTATTAAATCATGCCATTAGTGCATATAATCATACTATCATGGGGAAAACCATGTGCAAGTACAACACCGTATGCTATCCAGAAAATTTCTTGCATTCAATTCACATAATATTCAGATTCCCCAACCCAGATTATTCATATGACATGCACCCACATAATACACTAACATGCTCTTAGTTCATTAGCAATTCCATAGTTAATTGCATGCAACCATAATGAACAGAGAGAAGCCGTAGCCCATTTATACATTCCATATACACGTAAAATGTACTCACATAAGAGCACCCAATGAATAAGCGTGTATCTGATGTATAAAACACTCTACCGGATACCGTTACTGGTACTTCAATCCTGGAAGCACCTTCCAAGCACAGCTCGATCTCAACGTTGGATCTGTGTACTTATTCAACTAGCTCCGGTACCTCGATCCTGGAAGTACCTCTATCAACAGTCCAAGCTCAACTCCAAAGCTACTGCTGCACCTGTGTTACCTGCCCCAACAGAGACAGCCCCCACACGGGGTGAGCATACCGATACTACCAATCCAATAAGCATAACATTGCAATTCAAATACAGAATGTAAATGCTATAATTTAAATGATACTCCCTGGATGGTAACACCCTCATCCGGGATCCCCTGTATTGTCCCTGTTCTCAAAATAACCAAACTCATCAAATTCCCAAAGCCAGTTAATCGTCACATAGATTAACTAATACCGTTCTATCATGCCAGTTCCATGATCAATATGGTAAAAACATAACGTAAAGGACCATAGATATCACATATATCTAACCAATAATTCCATATTCCTGTTTCATTGCTCGCTCCACAATGGCGGCATACTAAACCTCGCGCACGCTCAACAATAGCTGCGTCATAACCGATGGTCGCTCAACGGCGACAGCATCCCGAATTATTGCTCGCTCAATGGCGGCACTGTATGGTTCCCAATGTATAACCATTTGACGCAAATACCATTTACCATGCATATTGTTATCCATTTATAGCAAGTATCAGCATTTCAATACCCATTTCGTGCAATTATCACATGCCACATATTTCAATACCCATATAATGCAATCATCACACACCATGTGTCCCCAATGCCCATTTAATGCAATTATCACATACCATGCATTTTACAGTTGCAACATTATAATAGGCTACGCTCGTACGTCATACGTACCTTAAGTTTCCGTAGTCCAAGCCAAACCTTGCTTGAGTTCCATGCCTCGAGAAATATGTGCTAAAACACATAAACAACTCACAATCAAGAATAAGCATTCGATCACGTACCCACGCACGTTTGCAAACCTCAAAACCCATCGTCAATCCATGACGATTACCAAAATAAAAGCCCCCGGGCTAAGCATGCATAATACCCAAAATATACCATTTAACAAGTTTATAAGATAACCAAGAATTCAACCGGGAATTCCGTTTTATTAAACTTTGGCCTCAACCAATCCATTTTAAAAGCATAGCATTCCCATTGGAATGTAGACATTGCCCCGGAAACGGCCCCTTTAAACCCTGATTCCAAAATCCCGACATTTTCCAAAAATTCCAAAAAAACCAATTCCTTCGGGTGGCGATCGATCGCCACATTTACCGCGATCGATCGCCACACTCCAGTGGCCAACCAGTGCCTTCTCGCGATCGATCGCCACCCTTCGCGATCGATCGCCAACATGCTCGCGATCGATCGCCTTGGACACGCGATCGATCGCCTGCACTGTTCATCATCTTCGATTTTCAATAGCCGCCCGTCGCGATCGATCGCCCCACCTCGGCGATCGATCGCCACCTGCAATTTTCCGAAAAATTCGAGCTTCCATGGTGTTTTTCACACCCAAACTCAAAACCAACACCCCAAACTTCCTTAACACCACAAATACACGAATTAAGCTCAATAAAAACACTTAAAACCAACATTTTGATTTTCAACCAAAACCCCGAAATTCCATAACCAAAACACTACCCAACCAAACACTACAATTACTACCAAAACGAAGACCATGACGAGGGGAAGATTAATACCTGATTATCTTCGAGAAAACCGGCCTCCGAACCAAGCTACCCGCGATTTCTCCTCCAAGGGAGAAAAGGGAAATGGGGGAGAATGGTTTTGGGCGATGAGAGAGGGAAGAGAGGGAAAGATTCCGTGCCAAATGACGGAATACCGAGTCCACTTGGTATATATAGCAAAAATGCCCCAAAATACCAATACCCCCACAAATACATCCTGATTCATTAAAAATCATCTGTTTACAAAACTCTCTCTCCAACATCAAATCCCCAGACTGGCCCCAACATAAGGCACCCCGGACGCCAAGTCCCACTAAAACCCAATTCATAGGTTTTTCACCAAAATAAGAATACAATCTCAACCTTTGGATCCAACGATCCCAAATGCCCGATTTAACAACCTTGGGAGACCCAAAACCGCAATTAATTCCTAATTGCCACGTTTTAAAATCCATCAAGGATTATTACCACACCGGGATTAACACCATTAATCCCCAGACATCACAATCCCGGTACACCATACCGTAACATCCATCACCCAATACTTCTCTAATACCAATGCACAAAGGACATCTCGGTGTCCTTGTTCAACCACTAGGCAATCCTAATTCCTAAGGATTTATTCCACACCCTCAGGGGTGGGTGTGATCATGTCTACCACATGTCATCTCGGCACAAGTAAGTAGTTTCCTCAACAACTACTCCTGTTACCAGTCACTTGGCCATAGTCATTCCAACGAGTATACCCAAAGGTACCACTACTCGTAAAATATTTACCTCAAACATGTGTTGCGGTACACTTCCTGTACGGCGCACCCAATAATTCATCGAGCAACCTGCTCTGCATAATGGTCTCGTCAACTAGTGACCAAGACACTATCATGTGCTCGCCATCGGCACTTAAACCATACAACTAAATACATATGCATAAACGTATTAATCATCGAAACGACGCTACGCGTCTACATAGACATCCACTATGTCGTCGTCATCCTGTGACGGTACCTGTCAACATATGACATTCAAAATAACATCGTCAACTCGTGACGGTATATGTCGATAAATGGTAGCGCTTATCGCGTACGCCCAAATTAACCCTTCTCAAGTTAATAACAAAAGTATGTAGTAGCGAGAGTAGGGATCGATCCCACAGGGAAGGTATTATTTTTTTTTATGTCAATTTAAAAACGAATAGTAAAAAGGAGGGGTTTTGAGTTGAGTGATTACTACTAAGCAAATTTTAAGAATTAAACTAATTAACGAGATTAACTAAAACGGTTAAAACTTATGAGAGTGAAGTGATTCTTGGTTTCCGGTCAACTTTACTTTTGGAAAATTATCTCTTGATCATCAAATCACTAACATTCGAATTCTTTCAATTATTCATCGATTGGAAATTGAATTCCTACCCACCTTAATCGTAGTCAAAGAGAAAACAACATTCAATCCGACCCTTATCAAATCTCTAATCAAAACTACAGCCGTTAATGATTAAATCAATGATAGATTTCAAAACTAGTGAGTTCGATAAATCTAAATCAATAGAAACTACAGCCGTTAATGATTGATTACCCAATCGTTTCTCCTAAGAATTCAATAACACCTACAGCCGGTAATTATTAATCTTAGTTGCTTCTTAATTAGCTATCGATTATGCATGTGAATACTAGGTGATCAATCTAATAAACAAACACAATAATCATTGAAATCGATTCCAAGAAACAGAATTGAAATCGAAATTAAATTCAATAAACAAACCAAAATTCTCACAAGAGATTCAAATCCAAAAGCAAGTATCCCTTAAACCAAGAATCTAAGAGTTTAGCCTAGCATAATTGAATCTAAAAATAACAAAAACTGATTCGAAAATATTAAATAAACAAAGGAAAAGAAATTACTAAGACGAATCACGATTCCGGCTTGTCGATTCCGGCTCCGTTCTTCGCGTTGTTCTTGACAATACTTGAAAGAAAAATTATTCTAAAATTGAAAAATCTATTATAAGCTCTCAATTATCTCCTAAAGAGGCTAATTTTTGAGTATGAAGAGGTATGGTGGCTGATGGGTAGGTTAAATTATATGTAGGAAGGAAAGAAATCAAGTCTTTACACTTTCCAAAACTCTGCAGGCGTAGCTACGCCAGAAAAAAGCGTAAAGACGCCTGATGATGTGTAAAAAATATGGCTTCCCACGTTTCTGGCATATTTACGCCTCTGAATGGCATAATTACGCCTGTCCATGCCGTAGCATTGGCGTAATTACTCCATGTCCTCTATTTTTCTGGCGAGTTTCGTATTTTGGCCGTAACTTTCTCGTCCAAACTCCGAATTCAATGAATCAGTTGTCCACGCGAATATAACTCAAAGTTCTACAACTTTTTTATGGAATTTCCAAAACATGGCTTGAACATATAGAAAGTTGAGGAGAAAGGAGCAACATGTGTCTTGGATTCTGGTTTTTTCCTCTTTTTTTCAACTTTATTGCTTCTTTCATCATTTTAGCTTGATTTCTTCACATTTCCCTACATTTACACAAATATACGATTATGTAGCATATGTACAATTAATCAATCAAAATATACCAAATCGTAGATAATTAAGCGCAATAGATGTGTCTATTTCTAGTCACATCAAACACCCCCATACTTACTCTTTACTCGACCTCGAGTAAATCAGACAAAACTACATTATTTTTTTTGCTTGGCTCATAGCATCATAACAATCTAACTTGTTCTCACTTTTATGCCTCAACAATTATAAGCATGCATAGTAATGAAAGGCGGTGAAAAATTAATAATGGAATAAGTTCAATCCCTAAACAATTCGTACCCAACAAAGTAGTGAACGTGTGTGGGTGGTCATAAACAAGTGTCATGTACAAATTATAGATCCAAAATAAGTAAATCCACAATAGTTCAAGTCATACACTAACACAAGTATAAGCTCACTTGCACATTCTTCTCCACTATCTTAGCCACTTTGCAAACATAAATCAAGTAGGTCTTTATTAGCTTGTAGTGTGGCCTAGGTATTGGCTTATGAAAGAAAGGTAAGGATATATCAAGTAAGAGAGTATGATGATATGCACACTAAAAGCTTCTCTTCTTGCTTGAATTTTTCAACTTTTGTTTCAACATTTTTCTTCTTTTGTGCCTTGGCTCCCCTTGGAGTCATATTTTTATCTATTTTCTCAAGGCATCCCTTTTCTTTCATGCATTTCATTCTTTTCCTTATGAAGCTCACAAATATTTTAATCATTGAATACTTAAGTGCATGTGAATGAAACACATCATACTCCCTTCAAAGGTATGGATAGAACTCATATTTTAGGCTCATTAGGGAAGGATGATAAGCTAGTCAAAGAATGTCGAATGGTGGTTGTTTGTATGCTTAGCATACAACCATTCTTTTGCATTAAAGCTCAAACAGGGTACTAGTGATTGATTTTCTTTACATGGTAGGCTTGAAAGGCTCAAACGTATCAAAGATTGCCTATATCACTTTTATGTTTGCAAGCAGTCTAGACATACGCCTCAAAGAGCATGTAGTTAAGTTCTAGCATGTATTAGAGACTTCTTAAGACTATCACAAAGTTCACACAATCTTCACTAAGCTATGCACACTTCACAAGTCATGACAATAACGTGCTCAAAATATTCAACTACTAAGTTAAAGTAAAATTTTCATTAGAGTTCAAAGTGTTCCAATGTTAACAATTCACCTATGTTCAAAAACATGCATGATATTAATTAGGTTTCATCATGGGCTAGTGATTCTAAGCATATGTTCATTGCTAACTATGAGCTCAAAATTTTCAAAATTTTCGATTTTTTTGTATTTTTGAAATAAGAAAACAATAACACACCACTAATCCCTCCCCCATACTTAAATCTTACATTGTCCCCAATGTAAGGCAAAAATACAAGAAAAGAGAAAAGTTTAAACTAAAAATCAATAAAACTAAAAAGGTAAAAGGGAAACTAACTCCCCTTGGGTTGCCTCCCAAGCAGCGCCTCTGTTTAACGTCGATGGCCCGACGCCAGTCCTCTATCCAGGTGGTTGATGCAGTGTTGCTCTATCCTTCCTTAACCACCTCAATATCTTCTTCACTCCTCGGTATTTCGGCTTGTTGCTCTTTGAGTGGTCGTCCCTAGTCTTTGCTCCTTCGTCACTTGATTGACATTGTCGATCCGGAGGGTGCTTCTTTCCAACGGTACGATCCTGCAAGTGAGAAATAAGAGGGTCAGTAGTATCGTGAGTAGATAACGCAGCAATAGTATGAATAGTATGCACTAAGTTAGAATCCATACCTCTGTTGTCGTCAAGGCCATCAGTAGCCTTTCCCATTTCCCACAACTCATCATTATCAAAATCCGAATCATAATCATCATGTATGCCAATAGCGTAACTCGAATGCTCAAGAGTCTTAATGGGTTCATAGATGTTGAATTTTGCAACTTTACCATTAGACTCCAATGTTATCATACCGCTATTCATCTCGATTACTGATTTTGATGTTTTCAAGAATGGCCTCCCTAAAAGGATTAGACTAGATGGATCACCATTTTCCATGTCTAAGACATAGAAATCGGCTGGGAAAACCAAGTTCTCTACATGCACGATTACGTCCTCTATTATCCCCCTAGGTATGACCGTGGCTTATCAGCTAAATGAATCACAGTGTCATTTCTTTTTAAAAGTCCCGGTTTTAGTTGAGAATAGATTGAGTAAGGCATGACATTTATAGAAGATCCTAAATCAAGCATAGCCTTCTTAATCCTATTAGCATTAATCATACATGGGATGGAAAACATACCAGAGTCCTTGCATTTAGCGGGGATGCTTCTTTGGATGTCCGCCGAAACATTCTCACCTAGCTCGACCTTGGGTTGCCCTTTGCGTTCCTTGCACTTATCATCTTTCTTGGCTTCCTTGAGTGGATCTTTTTCATTACAGCGTGGGGACATCTCGTAGAGCCTCTTGAGACCCTTGTCCTTCAAATTCATCTTCAATGCAAGGGGGAATGGGGGTTCACTTTTATATTCAGAAAAGTTGGGGAACTTACCTCGTGGTTTCTCCTCTTGCATGGGTTCTTCAACTTCTTTCTCCTTCTCTGTCTTCTCTTCGTTATTGGGTGGCGTCAGTACCACCTCTTCTTCAGCTGTATCTCCACTCACATTCACAGTGATAGCGCTCACATTCTCCCTGGGGTTCACCTCCTGTTGTGAAGGTAGTCCATTTGAGATTCTTGCTTCAATCTTGTTGAGAGAAGTTGCCAGTTGTCCCATTTGCTTAGTCAAGCTCTGGATGCTTGCCCTCCTCTCCTGTTGAAATTGTAAGCTATTTTCAGCAATAACTTTGATGCTATGTTCTAACCTGTTAGAAGGAGGGTGCGCTGGAAGTGGTGGAGGTCTTTGGTATTGCTGTCTTTAAGGTAGGGGTTGGTTCATCTGTGGGTTTCCATAACCTTGGTTCGGATGATCTTGCCAACCTTGATTGTAATTGCTCGATGGATTACCATAGCTCCTTTCTGGGGGACCTGGGAATCCTCCCGTGGCATTCACGTTCTCAGCGGGTGTCTCTTGTAGTGAGGGGCATGCGTCGTGGGATGGTTCGCAGCCAGACAGATTCCACACGGCTTTATCTTCCCTACATTTCCACCTGCAAGACCACGCACCAGAAAAGTTAGGTCTATCAGTTGTTGTTCCAGGTTTGATACGTTTAACTCTTTTCTTTGCGGTTGTCCATGGCGAACATGTCCAAACTGTTGGGAATTGGCCGCCATGTTAGCTATCAAGCTCCTCGCCTCCTCCGCTGTCTTGTCGATAAATGCTCCTCTGCTTGCCGCATCCACCAAGTTCCTGTCACCAGAAAGCAAACCTTCATAGAAATATTGAATCAGCAGATGTTCACTTATCTGATGTTGTGGACAACTTGCACACAACTTCTTGAATCGTTCCCAATACTCATGCAGTGACTCCTCGTGGAACTGCTTCACGCCGTAGATCTCCTTCCTTATGTTAGTCGCCCTTGAAGCAGGAAAATACTTCTCCAGGAATACTCTTCGTAAGTCCGTCCACGTGGTGATCGATCCGGATGGTAAGTAGAATAGCCAGTCTTTTGCAGCGTCCTTTAGAGAAAATGGAAAGGCTCTCAACTTTATTTGATCCCCAGTGATTCCGGTCGGCTTCATAGTAGTGAACACCACGTGGAATTCCATTAAATGCTTGTGCGGGTTTTCTCCTGCAAGACCATGAAAAGCTGGCAATAAGTGAATTAAACCAGACTTGAGTTCGAAATTTACGTTATTAGTCAGGGCAGGGAAAGTGATGCAGAGAGGTTGTTGATCCAAGTTAGGATTCACCAACTGCCTCAAGCTTTGATTCGCAGCCATCATGTTCCTCTCTTCTTCCTCAAGTAACCTTGCTTCTCTTCTTCTCCGATGTAGTGTCCTCTCGATCTCAGGATCGTAGTAAAAATTCTCTTCGTGATCAGAGGGTTCACCTGTACTCATCAACAAACCACAGTAGTAGTGCGGGATAACAATTAAAATAAAATAAAAAAATTTAACACGATATTATACCAATGCCTTCCCCGGCAACGGAGCCAAAATTTGGTAGCGCTTATCGCGTACACCCAAATTAACCCTTCTCAAGTTAATAGCAAAAGTATGTAGTAGCGAGAGTAGGGATCGATCCCACAGGGAAGGTAGTATTTTTTTCGTGTCAATTTAAAAATGAATAGTAAAAAGGGGGGTCTTGAGTTGAGTGATTACTACTAAGCAAATTTTAAGAATTAAACTAATTAACGAGATTAACTAAAACATTTAAAACTTATTAGAGTGAAGCGATTCTTGGTTTCCGGTCAACTTTACTTTTGGAAAATTCTCTCTTGATCATCAAATCACTAACATTCGAATTCTTTCAATTATTCATCGATTGAAAATTGAATTCCTACCCACCTTAATCGTAGTCAAAGAGAAAACAACATTCAATCCGACCCTTATCAAATCTCTAATCAAAACTATAGCCGTTAATGATTAAATCAATGATAGATTTCAAAACTAGTGAGTTCGATAAATCTAAATCAATAGAAACTACAACCGTTAATGATTGATTACCCAATCGTTTCTCCTAAGAATTCAATAACACCTACAGCCGGTAATTATTAATCTTAGTTGCTTCTTAATTAGCTATCGATTATGCATGTGAATACTAGGTGATCAATCTAATAAACAAACACAATAATCATTGAAATCGATTCCAAGAAACAGAATTGAAATCGAAATTAAATTCAATAAACAAACCAAAATTCTCACAAGAGATTCAAATCCAAAAGCAAGTATCCCTTAAACCAAGAATCTAAGAGTTTAGCCTAGCATAATTGAATCTAAAAATAACAAAAACTGATTCGAAAACATTAAATAAACAAAGGAAAAGAAATTACTAAGACGAATCACGATTCCGGCTTGTCGATTCCGGCTCCGTTCTTCGCGTTGTTCTTGACAAAACTTGAAAGAAAAATTATTCTAAAATTGAAAAATCTATTATAAGCTCTCAATTATCTCCTAAAGAGGCTAAGTTTTGAGTATGAAGAGGTATGGTGGCTGATGGGTAGGTTAAATTATATGTAGGAAGGAAAGAAATCAAGTCTTTACACTTTCCAAAACTCTGCAGGCGTAGCTACGCCAGAAAAAGGCGTAAAGACGCCTGATGATGTGTAAAAAATATGTTTTCCCACGTTTCTGGCATATCTACGGCTCTGAATGGCATAATTACGCCTGTCCATACCATAGCATTGGCGTAATTACTCCATGTCCTCTATTTTTCTGGCGAGTTTCGTATTTTGGCCGTAACTTTCTCGTCCAAACTCCGAATTCAATGAATCAGCTGTTCACGCGCATATAACTCAAAGTTCTACAACTTTTCTATGGACTACATTTCCAAAACATGGCTTGAACATATAGAAATTTGAGGAGAAAGGAGTAACATGTGTCTTGGATTCTGGTTTTTTCCTCTTTTCTTCAACTTTATTGCTTCTTTCATCATTTTAGCTTGATTTCCTTCACATTTCCCTATATTTATACAAATATACGATTAGGTAGCATATTTATCAATTTATCAATCAAAATATACCAAATCGTAGATAATTAAGCGCAATAAATGTGTCTATTTCTAGTCACATCAATACACGACATCCATAGTCTCATCGTCAAACACATGACGGCATAAGTAAAACAACGCATGATATCCACAACAATGCTAAATAAACAGTAATATGCCATACCTCATTGCTAACAAGATAGCATCATACCTGTCCCCGTCGTCCAACAGTGGTACGCAATCAGCACCCATCGCTCGTAGGTGGCGTAATCCAGTGTCACGTACATAGCGGTATAACCCATCGCTATAGAATCAGCGGTATGATGCCTCGCCATCGAGTCGACGTCATAAAACATCGCTATAGATATCCAGCGGTATGAACAATCGCCATAGATGTAGCGGAATGCACCGTCGCTATATAATACCCGGCAGCATGAACCATCGCCAATAGATGTAGCGGAATGTACCATCACAAAATAATACCCGGCGGCATGAACCATCGCCAATAGAATAGCGGAATGAACCATTGCTATATAATACCCGGCGGCATGAACAATCGCCAATAGAATAGCGGAATGAACCATCGCTATATAATACCCGGCGGCATGAACTGTCGCCAATAGAATAGCGGAATGAACCATCGCTATATAATACCCGGTGGCATGAACGATCGCCAATAGAATAGCGGAATGAACCATCGCTATATAATACCCGACGGCATGAACCATCGCCAATAGAATAGCGGAATGAATCATCGCTATATAATACCCGGCGGCATGAACCATCGCCAATAGAATAGCGGAATGAACCATCGCCATATAATACCCGGCGGCATGAACCATCGCCAATAGAATAGCCGATCCCTAGTCTTGTTATGATAGTCTATTTTAATGCACCTCGCTTGTCATGACCGCGATATTAATACCCCTCACTTCGACATATCAGCGGCATAGAATAACCTCGCTCAAATGCGACATGCGGCAAAATCTTCGCTTCAATATTTGGCGGCAAATATTCTTTCCTCGCTACGATATGACAGCGGCAAGTATTCTATCATCGCGTCAAGTGACAGCGGCAAATCATTTAAAATCATCACTCATCCATAACAACGACTCATGGGATATTCACCAAGCATTCCATCTATACCTGCAATACAATGCATATTCCATATCCAACCATGCATCATCATGAGTGTATTTTAATGCACCTCGCTCAAATGCGACATGCGGCAACACCCTCGCTTCAACATTTGGCGGCAAAGCATTAAATCATCACTCCAATATATATATAACCACAATGACTATATTTTAATGCACCTCGCTTGTCATGACAGCGGCAAGTATTCTATCATCGCTTCAAGTGACAGCGGCAAAGCATTAAAATCATCACTCCGATATATACATGCAACCACAATGCATAATCCATGATGTATATAAAATTCAGGTTACCGTTTCGTGTCTTTCAACCCTGGCCTTAGCCTTTAGTGTCATAGCGTCCCTACAGGAACAATCCCAACCCATGAGCATATGATAATCCATATTCACCACAATATGATTATAATGAGTAAATGCATAAACTATGAGTACAAGGTACTTCATGTATCCCAATGCATTTCAAAATGCTCCATTTGGTTGTCCCTGTGCCACAACTCACAATCATAATCAACAGGTTATATTATGATTCCATAGATGTCATGACATATAATTGTTCCACTATGATCACATATCATAAATGCACATAAGCAAAATAAATGTGTCACACAACACTAATTACTATCATGCATAAATATGTGCTACCCATTCCTATCAGCATGTTCCAGGCCCTCAACAGCCACAAAGAGCAAACCACTGCTCTGATACCACTAATGTAAGGACCCCCGTACCCTTAATCCGTTATTAGTGTATTAATTCATGCCATTAGTGCATACAATCATACATGTGGGGGAGAAATCACTTATCATCATAGCCATTCATGCCTAAATAAAAATTCTTTACATTATTCCATATAATGTCTAGTTTCCCCAACCAAGTTCACATACATATCATGCACCAATATAATACACTAACATGTTCTCAGTTCATTTAGCAATTCAATAGATAATTGCATACCACTCACAAATGAAGAGAGAAAGGCCCTTGCCTTTTTATACATACCATGTACACATAATAGTGCTCACATGCGAGCATCGAATAAGTATATGTGTATCAAATGTATAAACTGTCGTGCTCAATACCGTCATTGGTACTTCGATCCCTGGAATCACCTCTATTCCATAGCTCGAGCTCAACTCCAAAGCCATCGATGTACCTAATTACCTGCCCCAACAGAGACAGCCCCCACACGGGGTGAGCATACCAATATACAATTCATAATTTACAACAATACAAAATATACTCCCTGGATGGTATCATCCTCATCCGGGGTTTCCTGTACTGTCCCTGTTCTCAAAACACTGAAACCATCAAATTCCCGAATGCCAGTTAATCATTACATTGATTAACATATCCATTAGCCATATACCGATATCATAATCAATAGCATCAAATCATTAAACAATGATTACAGACATTCCATACATCTCACTTATGGTTCCATAGTTCTATTACATTGCTCGCTCTACAATAGCGGCATTTCATTCCCACGCATGCTCAACAGCAGTGGCGTCATAACCGATGTTCGCTCAAAGGCGACGACATCCTAATCATTGCTCGCTCAAAAGCGGCACCATATGATTCCCAAAGCATATATATCCATTGTAGCAATTCCCATAAACCATGCATTTTCATATACATTTATTGCTAATACCATATATCATGCATTCCCATACACATTCATTGTGATACAGTGTACCAAGCACTCAACAATTGCAATTATATAAAAGGGCTATGCTCGTACGTCATACGTACCTTATCATTCCGTAGTTCGAGTCCAACCTTGCCCGAGTCCCACGACCCGATGAGTTAAGTTTAACATGCAAATAACTCCCAATTAAACATAGGCATGCAATCACGTGCCCAAGCACGTTCACAATTCCAAAACTATCGTCTATTCATGACGATTACCAAGATAAAAGCCCCCTGGCTAAGCATGCATAATACCCAAAATATACCATTTTACAAGTTTAAAAGATAGCCAAAAATCCAACCGGGAATTCCATTTCATTAAACTTTGGCTCCAACCAATCCATTTCAAAAAAAAAGAAAATTTCCTACGGGCGCCGATCGATCGCCGCTTTTAGCGCGATCGATCACCCCTGAACAGTGGGCAAAATCGCCTACTCGCGATCGATCGCTGCCCCTCGCGATCGATCGCCATCCTGCTCGCGATCAATCTCCTAGACCATGCGATCGATCGCCTGCACTGTTCATTTTCACCAATTTTAGCAGCTGCTCATCGCGATCGATCGCCCCTCCTCGGCGATCGATCCCCACCTGCGATTTTCCGAAAAATTCGAGCTTCCATGGTGTTTTTGACACCCAAACTCAAAACCAACACCCCTAACTTCCTCAACACCCCAATACACCATTTAAACTCAATAAAAACACTAAATTCAACATTTTAGATTTTTAACCAAAAACCCCCAAATTTCAAATCCAACCCAAAACTCAACCATTTAGCACAAAACCATAATCAAATCGAAGCTAAAGGTGAGGAGAAGAAGATTACCAGCCTTTCTTCAAGAAATCGAGCTCCCAAGACAAGCCCCCATCGATTTGTTCCATGAGAAGTAGAAGGGAAGGGTTTGGGGTGAGGGAAAGAGGCGTGAGGGAGAGGAGAGAGGGAAATGATTCCGTAATGACGGAATACCAAGTCCATTTGGTATATATAGCACTCAGGCTCCAAAATACCAATACTACCACAACTATATCATGATTCATTAAAAATCATCTATTTTCAGTAAATACCTCTCCAACTCAAATTCCATCACCAGCCCCAGTACAAAATACTCCGGACCCCAGATTCCACTAAAAATCAAATTCCAAGGTTAACACCACGACGAGAATACAATCTCATCCCTTGGATCCAATGACTCCAAATACGGGATTTAAAATCCCCGGGAGTCTCGAAACCGCAATTAATACACAATTGCTACAATTAAAATCCATTAAGGATTATCACTACACCGGATTAACACCAATAATTCCCGGGTATCACAATTATCCCCAACTAATAAAAATTCGTCCCCGAAATTTGCATGACGTACTCCATGTATTGCCGAGACTACAAAATCCAAACGGATTCACATCGTCGAATCATGAACATAACATGAACGACACACCAACTGCAAGGATACCGACCTCGCACCAAAACCTGGAATTGAGTAAATCTCCCAAACCATCACAAACTCAAAGAAAGACGTCTGCATTCCCCGATGCCGACCATCTCAAAAGCAGTCAGCCAACCCTAACTGCAGTTGAAACGAATCATACGTGATTCCAAAAATAGATATCGCCACAATGATATCTCCAAGACCTAGTCACCGATGTTAAACATACATTGTTACCAAAGTGACCATTTGTACACAACAGTGTACCTGAACTACATCCGGTTCCCAATTTCCAAATCCATCTCCAACAGGGGAGTAGTTGCACCACATTGCAATACAGATCGGACAACTCACGGTCACCAATAGACATAAAACACATCTCCAAAGATGTCTACATCCGGGTGTTCCCAGAAGATCACATCTTCGTCCAAACACACCATCAAGACTCCATAAGATCTCAAGTTCTCGAAAGGACATGCAAGGACAATCAATTTCCTTCCCGCCACACGTGTCAACCACGACACTAAACAAACCCGAATCCTGGCCATCCCTCGTTTATCCCGGGATTTAACAATCCTAAAACAGGAAGGCTATCGAATTATCCAACAAGAACTACCATGGTTCCAAAACACGACAATCCCTCCTCAGGGAAAGTCAAACAACCCTCACGATCATTCATCAGAATGCATCGTGCCATCGAGATTACCAATCTCAAAGTGCCACAATCTCACCACGGAGATTCGTTCATCCAAGCACACTAACCCGATGCTCGACGAGGACCAAATAAAAGTTGGCATTCGTATACACACTGGCATACATTCATACGTACCAACGTAACATGCATACTCAATGCAATAGACTCGGGTATCTCCAATCATACCCAAAATCCCAAAACCAACTGTCAATCCTCAATTATTCTCACTCCACGGAGAATGATGGTTGACAAACCAAAAGAAAAGTGTGATTTTAACATCAACACTAGACAACCAAAACAACGAATCTCCCAAAAGATTCAACTAGTAGGTATATCAATACCGGCTTCCTCACAAGGAAAGTGTCATGAATCCATGACCCTTTAACCTCAAACCATTGTTCGAAAAAACTGGATATATTTATGCCCAAAACATATCCCAGAACCAAAAATACGCAACTGGTTCATAATAGTGCATCAAACCACTATTACCAAATCAAAACCCATATACGCCATGTATAATCAAACTAACGATGCCCTGTACTAATGGCATAGTACTCCACAAACTCGAGCATTACCCCGGAGATGTTTCCTCGAACGTCTCACTGGAAGTACGAAGCCATCACCTAGTCCACACTAGTAGGGCTTACCCCGGTTGATTCACAATCAACCCTCAACCAATACCAGCAGTCTCCATGACAGTACAATCCAAATCTCTCCAAGAGATAAAATCAATATAGTAGTGTTACCCCACTAGCTATATTCCACAAATCCAATTGTGACTCTCGTTGCATTCCCTATGCAAGGGTGCTCAACCAGAGCTAACAACGACTCGTTGACACTCACGTCTGTATTCCCAACAAAATTGAGTTGTCCCAGTACAAGTCCCTCAAAATATTTGACGTATAAACATCCCCGTGAGGTATTCCCTGCTTCAATCAGTGTGCCACATAGAGACTACAAGAGTCCACCATAAACGCTCATCGTATCACCTTACGATTTACCAAACTCGGTCCCCACGTGCAGTATAATGGCTCGAACAAGCACACTATATCACTGCCACGGAAACTGGCTAGCTAAGTCGCTGCCTCCATAGGCTTACATCGAGCCTCCCAACGTATCATACGTTCCATCCCGGTACACCATACCGTAACATCCATTTAGAGTAGTGGGTCATCACCCAATACTTCTCTAATACCAATGCACAAAGGACATCTCGGTGTCCTTGTTCAACCACTAGGCAATCCTAATTCCTAAGGATTTATTCCACACCCTCAGGGGTGGGTGTGATCATGTCTACCACATGTCATCTCGGCACAAGTAAGTAGTTTCCTCAACAACTACTCCTGTTACCAGTCACTTGGCCATAGTCATTCCAACGAGTATACCCAAAGGTACCACTACTCGTAAAATATTTACCTCAAACATGTGTTGCGGTACACTTCCTGTACGGCGCACCCAATAATTCATCGAGCAACCTGCTCGGCATAATGGTCTCGTCAACTAGTGACCCAAACACTATCATGTGCTCGCCATCGACACTTAAACCATATGACTAAATACATATACATAAACGTATTAATCATCGAAACGACGCTACGCGTCTACATAGACATCCACTATGTCGTCGTCATCCTGTGACGGTACCTGTCAATATATGACATTCAAAATAACATCGTCAACTCGTGACGGTATATGTCGATACACGACATCCATAGTCTCATCGTCAAACACATGACGGCATAAGTAAAACAACGCATGATATCCACAACAATGCTAAATAAACAGTAATATGCCATACCTCATTGCTAACAAGATAGCGGCATACCTGTCCCCGTCGTCCAACAATGGTACGCAATCAGCACCCATCGCTCGTAGGCGGCGTAATCCAGTGTCACGTACATAGCGGTATAACCCATCGCTATAGAATCAGCGTTATGATTCCTCGCCATAGAGTCGGCGGCATAAAACATCGCTATAGATAACTGGCGGTAAGAACCATCGCCGTAGATATAGCGGAATGCACCGTCTCTATATAATACCCGGCTGCATGAACCATCGCCAATAGATGTAGCGGAATGTACCATTGCTAAATAATACCCGGCGGCATGAACCATCGCCAATAGAATAGCGGAATGAACCATCGCTATATAATACCCGGCGGCATGAACCATCGCCAATAGAATAGCGGAATGAACCATCGCTATATAATACCCGGAGGTATGAACCGTCACCAATAGAATAGCGGAATGAACCATCGCCATATAATACCCGGCGGCATGAACCATCGCCAATAGAATAGCGGAATGAACCATCGCTATATAATACCCGGCGGCATGAACCATCGCCAATAGAATAGCGGAATGAACCATCGCTATATAATACCCGGCGGCATGAACCATCGCCAATAGAATAGCCGATCCCTAGTCTTGTTACGATAGTGTATTTTAATGCACAACACTTGTCATGACCGCGACATTAATACCCCTCGCTTCGACATATCATCGGCATATAATAACCTCGCTCAAATGTGACATGCGGCAAAATCCTCGCTTCAACATTTGGCGGCAAATATTCTTTCCTCGCTACAATATGACAGCGGCAAGTATTCTATCATCGCGTCAAGTGACAGTGGCAAAGCATTTAAAATCATCACTCATCCATAACAACGACTGATGGGATATTCACCAAGCATTCCATCTATACCTGCAATACAATGCATATTCCATATCCCAACATGCATCATCATGAGTGTATTTTAATGCACCTCGCTCAAATGCGACATGCGGCAACACCCTCGCTTCAACATTTGGCGGCAAAGCATTAAAATCATCACTCCAATATATATATAACCACAATGACTGTATTTTAATGCACCTCGCTTGTCATGACAACGGCAAGTATTCTATCATCGCTTCAAGTGAGAGCGGCAAAGC
This sequence comes from Haberlea rhodopensis, assembly GCA_907163345.1. Classification (NCBI taxonomy): domain Eukaryota; kingdom Viridiplantae; phylum Streptophyta; class Magnoliopsida; order Lamiales; family Gesneriaceae; genus Haberlea; species Haberlea rhodopensis. The sequence goes on from CAJQUN010000025.1 coordinate 2,240,527, forward strand.
ATTAAAATCATCACTCCGATATATACATGCAACCACAATGCATAATCCATGATGTATATAAAATGCAGGTTACCGTTTCGTGTCTTTCAACCCTGGCCTTAGCCTTTAGTGTCATAACGTCCCTACAAGAACAATCCCAACCCATGAGCATATGATAATCCATATTCACCACAATATGATTGTAATGAGTAAATGCATAAAATATGAGTACAAGGTACTTCATGTATCCCAATGCATTTCAAAATGCTCCATTTGGTTGTCCCTGTGCCACAACTCACAATCATAATCAACAGGTTATATTATGATTAGATGTCATGACATATAATTGTTCCACTATGATCACATATCATAAATGCACATAAGCAAAATGTTGTGTCACACAACACTAACTACTATCATGCATAAATATGTATTACCCACACAACACTAACTACTATCATGCATAAATATGTATTACCCATTCCTATCAGCATGTTCCAGGCCCTCAACAGCCCCAAAGAGCAAACCACTGCTCTGATACCACTAATGTAAGGACCCCCGTGCCCTTAATCCGTTATTAGTGTATTAATTCATGCCATTAGTGCATACAATCATACATGTGGGGGAGAAATCACTTATCATCATAGCCATTCATGCCTAAATAAAAATTCTTTACATTATTCCATGTAATGTCTAGTTTCCCCAACCAAGTTCACATACATATCATGCACCAATATAATACACTAACATGTTCTCAGTTCATTTAGCAATTCAATAGATAATTGCATACCACTCACAAATGAAGAGAGAAAGGCCCTTGCCTTTTTATACATACCATGTACACATAATAGTGCTCAAATGCGAGCATCGAATAAGTATATGTGTATCAAATGTATAAAACGCCGTGCTCAATATCCCAAATCCAATAATCACAGAGACAGCCCCCACACGGGTGAGCATACCAATATCCCAAATCCAATAATCACAATAATACAATTCATAATTTACAACAATACAAAATATACTCCCTGGATGGTATCATCCTCATCCGGGGTTTCCTGTACTGTCCTTGTTCTCAAAACACTGAAACCATCAAATTCCCAAATGCCAGTTAATCATTACATTGATTAACATATCCATTAGCCATATACCGATATCATAATCAATAGCATCAAATCATTAAACAATGATTACAGACATTACATATATCTCACTTATGGTTCCATAGTTCTATTCCATTGCTCGCTCTACAATAGCGGCATTTCATTCCCACGGATGGTCAACAGCAGTGGCGTCATAACCGATGTTCGCTCAAAGGCGATGACGTCCTAATCATTGCTCGCTCAAAAGCGCAACATATGATTCCCAAAGCATATATATCCCTTGTAGCAATTACCATAAAACATGCATTTTCATATACATTTATTGCTAATACCATATATCATGCATTCCCATACACATTCATTGTAATACAATGTACCAAGCACTCAACAATTGCAATTATATAAAAGGGCTATGCTCGTACGTCATACGTACCTTATCATTCCGTAGTTCGAGTCAAACCTTGCCTGAGTCCCACGACCCGATGAGTTAAGTGCTAACATGCAAATAACTCCCAATTAAACATAGGCATGCAATCACGTGCCCAAGCACGTTCACAATTCCAAAACTACCGTCTATCCATGACGATTACCAAGATAAAAGCCCCCTGGCTAAGCATGCATAATACCCAAAATATGCCATTTTACAAGTTTAAAAGATAGCCAAAAATCCAACCGGGAATTCCGTTTCATTAAACTTTGGCTCCAACCAATCCATTTTAAAAGTATAACATTCACATTGGAATGTAGACATTGCCCCGGAAGCGGGCTACTCAAACCCCGATTCCAAAATCCCGACATTTTTCCAAAATTCCAAAAAAAAACATTTCCTACGGAAGGTGATCGATCGCCGCTTTTAGCGCGATCGATCGCCCCTGACCATTGGGCAAAATCGCCTACTCGCGATCGATCGCTAGCCCTCGAGATCGATCTCCATCCAGCTCGCGATCGATCGCCTAGACCACGTGATCGATCTCCTGCACTGTTCATCTTCACCAATTTTAGCAGCTGCTCGTCGCGATCGATCGCCCCTCCTCGGCGATCGATCACCACCTGCTGATTTTTCAAAAAATTCGAGCTTCCATGGTTTTTTGACACCCAAACTCAAACCAACACCCCTAACTTCCTCAACACCCCCAATACACCATTTAAACTCAATAAAAACACTAAAATCAACATTTTAGATTTTTAACCCAAAACCCCCAAATTTCAAATCCAACCCAAAACTCAACCATTTAGCACAAAACCATAATCAAATCGAAGCTAAAGGTGAGGAGAAGAAGATTACCAGCCTTTCTTCAAGAAATCAAGCTCCCAAGACAAGCCCCCATCGATTTGTTCCATGAGAAGAAGAAGGGAAGGGTTTGGGGTGAGGAAAAGAGGCGTGAGGGAGAGGAGAGAGGGAAATGATTCCGTAATGACGGAATACCAAGTCCATTTGGTATATATAGCACTCAGGCTCCAAAATACCAATACTACCACAACTACATCATGATTCATTAAAAATCATCTGTTTTCAGTAAATATCTCTCCAACTCAAATTCCATCACCAGCCCCAGTACAAAATACTCCGGACCCCAGATTCCACTAAAAAATCAAATTCCAAGGTTAACACCACGATGAGAATACAATCTCATCCCTTGGATCCAATGACTACAAATACGGGATTTAAAATCCCCGGGAGTCTCGAAACCGCAATTAATACACAATTGCTACAATTAAAATCCATTAAGGATTATCACTACACCGGGATTAACACCAATCACTCCCGGGTATCACAAATTGCATACCGTGGAGTTTCTTCAGGAAGTAGGAATTGGCAGACATCGCTTGCTGATGTTGGGATAATACACCGTTACATTTTGGTGGTGCATGCGAGGCAACTGACCTTATAGATAGTAGGGAAAATAATGTTGCAGGTGCACGTGATGAAATTGAACAAGCATGTCATTCATCTCCAGAATTTGATTCTGACCATCGGAGACGTAATGTTAAAGGCAAAGAAGTTGTTGTTATGTTCCAGTTGATCATGAATTATTAGCAGGGTTGGTCAAAAGTTTAGTGGTGGTATAGAAGAGTTTCGCTGTGAATTGAGTAAATATCGGTGGAGGCTGGTTTTGATTTCAACTATGTAAAAAACAATAAGGTTAAGGTAGTTGCCGAGTGTGGGAAAAAGCATGATGAAGGATGTGGTTGGTTTGTGAATGCAAGTATCTCAAGAGTGGATAGGTCTTTTATATAAAGAAAATGAACAACATACACACTTGTGGGCTTAGAATGATCAAAGACAAATCTAAAAGGATGAGTTCTGTTTTAATATCTGAAATTATTGCTGATCGAGTGTCTTCAAATCCTAAGTTTTCTGCAACTGATGTATTGGAGTTAATAAAAAGAGATTATGGCTTGGTTATCACTTATAGTAAGCATAAAGAAGTGTGGAAAATGCTAGATCTATTTCTTTTGGAAATTATGATGAGTCGTTCCAGGAATTGAATTCGTACGTTGATGCGGCGAGAGCGATAAATGTTGGAAGTTTTATTGAGCTTGAAGTTGATGACATCAACCAATTTTGCCGTTTGTTCGTCTCATTTCGTGCCAGCATTCATGGGTTTAAACATTGTCGTCAAATGTTATTCCTTGATGGAACGTTTTTGAAATCTCGATTCAAGGGCACCCTTCTGTCAGTGACAACGAAGGATGGGAATCAAGGTACACAACAATAAGTGATGCAAGAACATGAATCTTCACTAGTGCACGAACATACCCTAACTGGTGCACGAATCTTATTACAAAATAAGATTCGTGCACCAGATATTTATAAAGCCGTGCATCATTGTAGTTATGTAAGTTTCGTGCATCACAAGTCTTTTTCGTGCATCAGTATATTATTCGTGCATCATTTAATTTATGTAAATTCCGTGCATCAGTTACTTTTATATTTGTTTCGTGCATCGTTATATTATTATTATTTCGTGCATCATTTAATTTATGTAAGGTTCGTGCATCATTTATTTTTATATATGTTTCGTGCATCAGTTACTTTTATTATTTTTATACAAGTTTCGTGCATCAGTTACTTTTTTATAAGGTTCGTGCATCAGTTAATTTATGTAAGTTTTGTGCATCACAGAATCAGTTATTTTTGTAAAAGTTTCGTGCATCAGCTACTTTTATATAAGTTTCGTGCATCAGTTACTTTTAATAAGTTTCGTGCACCCGTTATACATCACCAGTCTCCTTCGTTATCAGTATATTATTTTCGTGCATCATTATAAATTGAGTTCGTGCACTAGTGTTATTATGTTCGTGCACCCTTATAATTGGGATTTCTGGTGAACGAAAATCTATTGCAATTAACGTAGTGATGTTTTATTTGCAAGGTTTGTTCCCTTGGCTTTCGTTGTTGTGGACTCTGAGAACTACGATAATTGGCTTTGGTTTTTATCTTATTTGAGCAAAATTTTAGACAATGGTGAAGATGGTGTATTTATATCCGATCGTAATATTGGTTTGATGGAGGAGCTACCTGTTGTGTTTGGAGTTTCTCTGAAACATTTTTTTTGTTTATATCATTTAAGTGCAACCTGCATGATCGATATGCTGGTAAACACTTTTCAAATAAATTTCGAGAGAGATTATGTTTTTTGCTCGATGAATATGCTTCCTCACCGACAGTGGCTATTTTTAATGAAAAGCTAGTTGTTTTCAAACGAGAACGTGGGTCAATTTTGGAAGATTTGTTACAGGGACTTTCTTTGGATAAGTGGACTAATGCATACTCTACTGGGATGAGATATGTAGAGATGTATTCCAATGCAGCCGAGTCATTCAATTCATGGATATTAGAGGCAAAGGGTCTTCCTATTACACATATGGTTGATTCTATTAGGGTTAAGTTGATGTGCTTGTTTTTGGCTAGGAGATTAATGGCACAACGATGGAGTGGGGTATTGTGTGCTCGGATGGAAAAGAAATGGGCATCTTATGTAAATGAAGGTCGTGCATGGAATATTAAGATGTCTTTTGATTGCTACTTTGAAGTGTTTTGATACCCTACAGTTACTGTGCGGGTTGACAATAAAACATGTTCATGCTACAAGTGGCAGTTGGATGGATTCCATGTCCACATGCAATTGTTGTATTTATGAGGAATAAATTGGCAATTAATGAAGTAGTTGACAAATTTTTTCATGTTAGTACGTATAGGCTATGCTATGAAGGAGTCATTTTTCCCATTCCAAGATATGCGAAGGTTGATGTTCCTCTGGTTGGAATGAAAACAAATGTATTACCACCCCAAACAAAAAGGCAACTTGGTCATCCAAAGAAGAGAAGAATTTGATCTAATGGTGAAAACATTAGACAGTTGTGTTGTAGTCGTTGTAATAAACATGGCCACAATAAGAAAACTTGTAAGGAACCTATTGGATGATTTATGAAAGCTTTTGAAGAAATTTATTTCAATATAATGTGATGCAGTATGAGTTTATGTTATGGTGTTCTGGAGATTTAGATTTGTGCACCAATGTAATCTTAGTTCGTGCACCAATGTAATCTTAGTTCGTGCACCATTTATGTTGAGTTCGTGCACCGGTTATGTTGCCTTTTCCTTTTACAAGTTCGTGCACCAATATAACCTTGGTTCGTGCACGAGTTGGTTTTTCATCGTGCACCAACATAACTTGAGTTCGTGCACTAGTGACTTAAATTCGTGAAACAGTTAGCTTATGTTGTTGCAACAATATAAGTTTAAATGTTCATGCACCAATATAAGTTTTGTGCACCAATATAAGGTTTAAATGTTCGTGCACCAATATATTTTATTTTCGTGCACCATTGAGGTTATGTTCGTGTGATGCCCCGAAATTAATTAATTGCAAATATTATATGATGAATCATGTGTTAATGAATTTATATGTTGGGTATTAAGATATTAACATGATTTAATTGTGTTAATTATTAATTATGAGGAAGATGTGATTTTAGATGAAGTATAGAGCATTGTTGTAAAATGCTTTTAAAATACCAAGTAGAGTATTTTATACATCATGTTAAGTTTGGGGTACATTTTTAAATTAAGTTAAAGACAACCCCTTTTAATCTTTTACCCACCACTTTAACCCCTCTATACCTTTCACTTTATTAAAAATCCCCAAAATCACTTCCCAACCCCAAACCCTCCCATTTTCGAGTTCCACCAAAAGAGGAGAAGAAAAGTTCCACAAAAACTTTGTTTGTGTGATCTTTGCTAGGATTTGGAGCCTACAAGAGGTATGGAACCATTCCTATAAGTTTTATGATGTTTGGTGTTGAAATGGGTTAAGTTTTTGATGTTTTATGTGGGTTTGTTTGGGTATGTGTTGTTTATGGTTGGGGTATGATTTTTGAAGTGTTTTATGTTGGTTTTAGTGGGTTATGATGTTATTGAAGTTGTGAGGAAGTTTGGTTTTGGGTGGCATGAAGAGGAGCTTGAAAAATGAGCATTAATGGCGATTTTTCGGAGTACAGTGCTCGGCGATCGATCGCCCGTTCTTGGCGATCGATCGCGAGCCTCCAGTGTCCGCCAGTAGCATTTGGCGATCGATCGCCACTTTTGGGCGATCGATCGGCGAGGCTGGCGATCGATCACGCCAAAAGTGGCGATCGATCGCCAAGAAGAGAATTTTTGCCCCTCGTCCAGTGCGATCTCGCGATCGATCGCGCCTGGGCAGCGATCGATCGCGAGCTGTAAAAAGGTGGATTTTTGATATTTATGTGGGATTTTTGGATATTGGACTATTTTTAGCTTCTAATATCAATTTGTATGGTTATGTAGAACCGTCCCAGGTACCCACGACTTCAAGGAGATAAAGTCTACGATTTCTCCTTCTTTTGGAATTAAGGTACGTAAGAGACGTACGAGCATCGGACGGTAAACCATACCCTTACCTATTATGATGATGTTTACGATGATGATGTTTATGATGATGTTTTCAATGATGATGTTTATGATGATATTTATGATGATGATGCTTATGATGAGGTTATGATGATGATGCTTATGATGATGTTATGATAATGATGCTTACGATGACGTTACGATGATGATGCTTATGATGATGTTTATGATGATGATGTTTATGATGACGTCTATGATGACGAAGTTTATGATAAGGTCATACGACGTGTATGATTGGGTAAGATGCCCATGTGGTAAGATGCCACCCAAAGTATGTGAGTGGGTAAGATGCCCCCGTGGTAAGATGCCACGCAATGTTTATGATATGGTAAGACGCCATATGATTGGGTAAGATGCCCACGTGGTAAGATGCCACACGATGATTATGATATGGTAAGATGCCATACAAAGGGGTAAGACGCCCTAATATATGAATAAGAGTCAGGGATAACAAAGGAAGTTGAAGGACGACCAATAACCTTTACTTAACTAGGACGTTATGCAGTATTGTATACTTTTGATATAATGTTAAGTAAATATGTATATGCTCACGATGTGTTATCCCTGTAGGTACACTTTTGGACCAAGGGCCTAGGGTCGGGTTGAGGAAGTGAGGTAAAGGGAGCATGATGAATGTAGGATGCAGGATTTTGATAGTCTCTACTCTAGGAGTAGTGTAAAACTATAGCTTTAACATTCATTGATGGGAATGTAATTAAATAGCTTTTGGAAATTTTATTTTGGCCTGTAATCTCCTTAGCTCAAGCTACAACCGGAACCCTTAAGAGGTTATAAAAGCATGTTCTGTCCAATTTATATGTACTAATTGATATTATGGTAGGAAGACCCTACATTAGTGGTATCAGAGAAGTGGTTAGATAACCCGGGAATGAGTGAAGGGTAGCCTTAGCAATAAGTTAGCTAGGTGCTTACTTTCGAACATGTTTTGTGCATAAGTTGCATATGAAGTATATGATGTTATGCTAACATGTTTTGTTTATCTAACGAAGTATTATACGAACTGCTTTTGGATCTTGTTGTTAACCCTTGTGTTGCAGTATGGCAGCAAATGTGGAGGTAGGTGACGCAGTGAGCGTCAATGCAAGCGCGGGGCGTACGAATCCCCTACCCCCGCCAGCTTTTGATGATGAACCGGCCGAACAACAGTTGTTGCCAGGGGAGCTAAGCTTAACGCAGTTTCTTGCTTACCGACCCCCAACCTTTGAAGGAACCGAAACTGGGGAACGAGCTGAGGAATGGTTAGAAAAAATAGAGCAGATCTTTGTGGCAGCCCCATGTGCGAAGACGGCATGGATACGGTTAGCAGAGTTCCAATTGGCCAAGAAGGCGCTAATGTGGTGGAAGACCACCGTGGTAGAGCAAGAGGCTCAAGGTCATGAAGTTAACTGGAAAATGTTTCGAACTCGCTTTCTGAACCGTTATTTCTCGGCTGCAGCACGACAGGCTAAGGAAGATGAATTCACTCACCTCAAGCAAGGTAATATGTCAGTGTCAGATTATGCTCTTCAGTTTTGCTCCTTGCTCAGATATGTGCCTCACATTGCCACGAGCACGCAAGCAAAGATGAGGAATTTCATGAAAGGTTTGAGGCCGGAGCTGTACGATAGGGTGATCACTTATGGCCCTACTTGTTTTGACGATGCACTCTCACGGGCCGAGCTGGCCGAACTAGGAGTGGGTGCATACCCTGATGTTGTACCACCGTCGGCACCCTCTCAGAAATCCACTCCGGATAATTTGAAGCCAAGGAGTGATCAGTTCAAGTCAAGGGGGAACTCATCGGCGTCAAGGTTCAGTGGTAAGAGGTCTGACAATAGATGGAAAGGGAACCGAAGGAGTGATGCCCCATCAGGAAGGGGGCAGTCTCAGGGAGACAGATCTGGGAAGATCCAATGCACTCTTTGTGGGCAACCACATCTGACGAAAGAATGTGTAGGGTGCTATGTTTGTGGCGACAAGGGCCACTTTGCTAGACAGTGTCCCAACAGGGGAAGTCAACAGGGTTCTGCGGGGAGGCCCGCGGATAGGACAGCACAGCACAGACCCCCATTTGTGCCGCGTCAGCATGGAGGTCAGCCCATGGGGCCACCTCAAGGACAAGTCTATGCACTGACAAGGGAGCAGGCTTCAGCGGCTCCGGAGGAGGTTATAGCGGGTACGTGTCTTTTATTTACGCACCCTGCTTTTATATTGATCGACACAGGTGCGTCACACTCTTTTGTGTCAACAAGTTTTGTGGAAAGACACCACATATTCACTTCTCCGTCGCCCACGCCTCTTATAGTCTCGACCCCCGCTGGAAGAAGTATGATTACTGATCGGATCGTCTACAATGGCCTCATTTATTTTGAGGATAAAGAACTAAGGTCAGATTTGATTGTTCTGGGAATGTCAGATTTTGACTGCATTCTGGGCATCGACGTTCTGAATAGGTATCAGGCAGTTGTGAACTGCAGGCAGAGGACAGTACGGTTCAAATCTGATATGGGAATTCCATGGACGTTCTATGGGGATGGTTCTCGCTCAAAGATTCCATTGATATCTGCTGTCAAGATGGCACAGTTATTGGAACGAGGCCATACAGGCTATCTCATATATGCCGTTGATGTTACGAAAAAGAAAGAAGAAGTAAAAGTTGGGGATGTGCCCGTAGTGGCGGAGTTTCCCGATGTCTTTCCGGAGGAGATTCCCGGATTCCCACCGACGAGAGAGGTCGAGTTTGGGATGGAGTTATTACCGGGGACGTCGGCCATTTCTCGTGCCCCTTATAGGATGGCACCAGCGGAGCTAAGGGAATTAAAGATTCAGTTGCAAGAGCTCCTCGATAAAGGCTATATACGCCCTAGCGTATCGCCCTTGGGAGCACCAGTGTTATTTGTGAAGAAGAAAGATGGTTCGATGCGTTTGTGCTTCGATTACAGACAACTGAACAAAGCTACAGTGAAGAATAAGTACCCACTCCCGAGGATCGATGATTTGTTTGATCAGTTGCAGGGTACGAGGCTCTACAGTAAGATCGATCTGAGGTCGGGGTACCATCAGATTCGAGTAAGAGAAGAGGATGTTCAGAAGACAGCCTTCAGGACTAGGTATGGGCACTATGAATTCCTAGTCATGCTTTTTGGGGTGACAAATGCCCCGACAGTTTTCATGAGTTTGATGAACAAGGTGTTCCAGCCATTTTTGGATCAATTCGTCATAGTTTTCATTGACGATATACTCATCTACTCTCGGACCGAAGAAGATCATGTACGGCACTTGAGGACAGTACTTCAGATCCTTAGGGATCATCAGTTGTATGCAAAGCTTAGCAAGTGCGAGTTCTGGTTGGACAGCGTGGTATTCCTAGGCCATGTCATATCTAACCAAGGGATATCTGTGGATCCCAGGAAGATTGAAGCTGTGATGGAGTGGGCAGCACCCACTTCTGTACCCGAGATACGGAGTTTTCTTGGCTTAGCAGGTTATTACCGACGTTTTGTCGAGGGATTTTCTAAGATCGCTAAGCCATTGACACAGCTGACTCAGAAAGGAGTCCCATTCTTTTGGTCAGAAGCTTGTGAGGAAAGCTTCCAAGAATTGAAGCGTCGTTTGACGACAGCGCCAGTGTTGGTGATTCCGTCAGAGGATAAGAGGTTTGCCTTGTACACGGACGCATCATTGCAGGGTTTGGGCTGTGTATTGATGCAAGACAGACAAGTGGTAGCCTATGCTTCGAGACAGTTGAAGCCTCATGAGACCAGATACCCAGTCCATGACCTGGAACTGGCGGCTATCATTTTTGCCTTAAAGATTTGGCGTCATTATCTTTACGGTACTACGTTTACCATCTTTACGGACCATAAGAGCCTAAAGTTTCTATTCACTCAGGCTGAACTAAATATGCGTCAAAGAAGATGGATGGATTTGCTCAAGGATTATGACTGTGAAATTGAGTACCATCCTGGTAAAGCAAATTTGATAGCAGACGCCTTAAGTCGGAAGGTGAAGAGTACTGCTGAGGATGTTATGTGTTTATCAGCTTTGATGACTTCCTATTGCCATCTGGGCTATGACTTCGATGTAGACACGTCGCCGGTGGGAGTGTCGACTTTATTGGCCGAGCCAGACGTATTTGAGGCTATCAGGAAAGCCCAGAGGTCGGATGATGAAGTGCAGAGATGGTCATCGATAGCACTTCGAGGTCAGCCAACAAAGTTTAGAGTGGCTGAAGATGATTCATTAAGACTGGGCAACCGATGGGTAGTCCCAGATACACCAGAGTTACGTAAAGGAATTTTAGAACGGGCTCATAGTAGCCGATTCAGTATCCACCCCGGAGGAAGAAAGATGTATAAGGACCTGAGTGGTCAATTCTGGTGGAGACGCATGAAACATGATGTGATCAGTTTTGTTAAGAGATGTTTAATCTGCCAACAAGTAAAGGCAGAAAGGCAGAGGCCTGGTGGCGAGCTGAAGAGCTTGGAGGTACCTAAGTGGAAGTGGGGGCATATATCTATGGACTTCGTGACCCACTTGCCAAGGTCGGCCTCTGGATTTGATGCGATCTGGGTGATCGTGGATAGGCTGACGAAGGTAGCTCATTTCATCCCTTACAGTATGACTTTCACGTATCTAAAGATGGCCCAAGTATATGTACGGGATGTAGTGAGGTTGAATGGGATTCCAGTCTCGATCGTGTCTGACAGAGACCCAAGGTTTACTTCTCATTTCTGGGAGGGTCTCCAGACAGCTTTGGGCACCGAGGTGAGACTGAGTACAGCTTATCACCCTCAGACAGATGGCCAAACGGAGCGTACTATACAGACGCTCGAAGATATGCTGAGGGCATGTGTTTTGGAGTTTGATACTCCGTGGCAAGAATCTATACCACTGGTAGAGTTCTCATACAATAACAGCTATCAGGCGAGCATTCAAATGGCCCCTTTTGAAGCTCTTTACGGACGACGATGTAGGTCACCGCTGTATTGGGAGGACTTGACGAGTAAAGCGGTCGGAGGACCGGATATGATTAAGGACATGGAAGAAAAGATTAAGATGATACGCTTAAAGATGAAAGCGGCTCAAGATAGGCAAGCAGCCTATGCAAATAAGCGGCGACGGCCGCTGGAATTTCAAGTAGGAGACAGGGTCTTCTTGAAAATCTCACCCTTCAGGGGTGTTGTTCGTTTTGGTATGCGGGGGAAGTTATCCCCGAGGTATGTTGGACCGTACGAGGTGTTACAGCGTATCGGCACTTTGGCTTACCGATTGGCCCTACCGCCGTCTTTATCTGGAATTCATGATGTTTTCCATGTTTCTATGCTACGGAAGTATGAGCCAGACCCGTCTCATGTTTTACAGCCTACTGAAGTGCAGTTAGACTCAGATGTATCCTACGTTGAACGATCGGTCAGAATTCTGGATCGTGAGGATCGCAGACTACGAAGTAAAGTTATACCGATGGTCAAAGTTCGGTGGGATCGTCTGGGTGTCGAGGAGGCTACGTGGGAGACGGAGCGGCATATGATGCAGCATTACCCGGAACTATTTTCTGGTATGATTTATGTTTAGTTTCTTTTGGGTAAGTGCATGCGATTTCGAGGACGAAATCTTGTAAGTAGGGGAGTAATGTGATGCCCCGAAATTAATTAATTGCAAATATTATATGATGAATCATGTGTTAATGAATTTATATGTTGGGTATTAAGATATTAACATGATTTAATTGTGTTAATTATTAATTATGAGGAAGATGTGATTTTAGATGAAGTATAGAGCATTGTTGTAAAATGCTTTTAAAATACCAAGTAGAGTATTTTATACATCATGTTAAGTTTGGGGTACATTTTTAAATTAAGTTAAAGACAACCCCTTTTAATCTTTTACCCACCACTTTAACCCCTCTATACCTTTCACTTTATTAAAAATCCCCAAAATCACTTCCCAACCCCAAACCCTCCCATTTTCGAGTTCCACCAAAAGAGGAGAAGAAAAGTTCCACAAAAACTTTGTTTGTGTGATCTTTGCTAGGATTTGGAGCCTACAAGAGGTATGGAACCATTCCTATAAGTTTTATGATGTTTGGTGTTGAAATGGGTTAAGTTTTTGATGTTTTATGTGGGTTTGTTTGGGTATGTGTTGTTTATGGTTGGGGTATGATTTTTGAAGTGTTTTATGTTGGTTTTAGTGGGTTATGATGTTATTGAAGTTGTGAGGAAGTTTGGTTTTGGGTGGCATGAAGAGGAGCTTGAAAAATGAGCATTAATGACGATTTTTCGGAGTACAGTGCTCGGCGATCGATCGCCCTTTCTTGGCGATCGATCGCGAGCCTCCAGTGTCCGCCAGTAGCATTTGGCGATCGATCGCCACTTTTGGGCGATAGATCGGCGAGGCTGGCGATCGATCGCGCCAAAAGTGGCGATCGATCGCCAAGAAGAGAATTTTTGCCCCTCGTCCAGTGCGATCTCGCGATCGATCGCGCCTGGGCAGCGATCGATCGCGAGCTGTAAAAAGGTGGATTTTTGATATTTATGTGGGATTTTTGGATATTGGACTATTTTTAGCTTCTAATATCAATTTGTATGGTTATGTAGAACCGTCCCAGGTACCCACGACTTCAAGGAGATAAAGTCTACGATTTCTCCTTCTTTTGGAATTAAGGTACGTAAGAGACGTACGAGCATCGGACGGTAAACCATACCCTTATCTATTATGATGATGTTTACGATGATGATGTTTATGATGATGTTTTCAATGATGATGTTTATGATGATATTTATGATGATGATGCTTATGATGAGGTTATGATGATGATGCTTATGATGATGTTATGATAATGATGCTTACGATGACGTTACGATGATGATGCTTATGATGATGTTTATGATGATGATGTTTATGATGACGTCTATGTTGACGAAGTTTATGATAAGGTCATACGACGTGTATGATTGGGTAAGACGCCCATGTGGTAAGATGCCACCCAAAGTATGTGAGTGGGTAAGATGCCCCCGTGGTAAGTGCCACGCAATGTTTATGATATGGTAAGACGCCATATGATTGGGTAAGATGCCCACGTGGTAAGATGCCACACGATGATTATGATATGGTAAGATGCCATACAAAGGGGTAAGACGCCCTAATATATGAATAAGAGTCAGGGATAACAAAGGAAGTCGAAGGACGACCAATAACCTTTACTTAACTAGGACGTTATGCAGTATTGTATACTTTTGATATAATGTTAAGTAAATATGTATATGCTCACGATGTGTTATCCCTGTAGGTACACTTTTGGACCAAGGACCTAGGGTCGGGTTGAGGAAGTGAGCTAAAGGGAGCATGATGAATGTAGGATGCAGGATTTTGATAGTCTCTACTCTAGGAGTAGTGTAAAACTATAGCTTTAACATTCATTGATGGGAATGTAATTAAATAGCTTTTGGAAATTTTATTTTGGCCTGTAATCTCCTTAGCTCAAGCTACAACCGGAACCCTTAAGAGGTTATAAAAGCATTTTCTGTCCAATTTATATGTACTAATTGATATTATGGTAGGAAGACCCTACAGTTCGAGTACCAATATAATATATTTATTGGCACCACTATAATTTATGTTCGTGCACCAATATCTAGTTCTTGAACTAGTATATACATGTTGCATTCATCAGTTACCTTAATTTAATAAGAACTACAAAATATTATACATTTTGAAGAAGTTAGAAATAAAAAACTACGAGCCTTTTGCATCTTGAATTATCATTTTCGACATCTTAACCCGGTAACCAGTATTATAATCCAAGTTTGAATGCTTTGGCACTGGTTTCCCTCTCATAACTTTCTCCATATTCATGCAGGCGAATATGCCACAGTCTACGGAGCCAGGCTTCTGTTGTGCTGCTTCTTTGTATGGCTCAATATCATAATTGTATTCGCTCTGACTGTGTTGCACACCCTCTGATATGGGGTCCTCTTGTATAATTTTTTCCATTTTTTCATTGACGTATTCTCTCTGTAAGTTTAAGAAGAGTTCATATTATTTTGTTAATTTACTTATAGTATTTGGACAAAGCAAACTAATTACCAAAATTACCAGTAGTTTTGCCCTTTCAAAGTAATAATCGGTTTCTTCTTCCCTTCGTGGCCCAAGAGAATTGTAATGCGTCCATTGACATTCCTGAGTATCAAATACCAGCAATTCCAGTGGTAGCCAGGTGTAACAAGTGGGTCCTCACGACCGCATGTGTTTATTGGGAAAATCAAGAAACGGTAATTCATGGCCTCGGCTAGCTTGTCATCAATTTGGTGTTTCGCTAACTCTTGGCAGTACACCGATTTTGTCATTTGTACAACATACAACTGTCAAGATGAAAAAAAAATTTTGATGCATAAAAATTTAACAAAATTTAATTATTAGGTTGAGTTTATTACCCAGCACATGCTGTCAAATACATATGACAACTTCTTCTCTCCTTTTTTCGCCATGAATATGTTGATAATGATGGCCCAACGGTCAATAATCTGAGAGTCATGATAAGATATGTCATAAGTTAAGTGAATATCAACATCTAAATAAGTGCACAAATAATTTGTTAATGACTTAAGAGAAATGGTTAATGTAAATCGCTTACATCATTGTGAATTGACAGTCCGTTGAGAATGGCGCCAATATCTTGAACATGTATTGTCTTTTGTGATGTATTGTCCGTCCATATGACTCCCCTGCATAGAATGATAAAGTCCAACAATTTTGGTTTCGAACAGTGTTTATAATAAATTTTTTTAAAAAAAATTTAAGGCATACCATTGTCCATGCTCCTTGTTAAGTTGAATTACGAAATCTCTTTCTACTTTTGTCAATCGTTTGAAGGCAACATTTGTTGTTTTAAAAATGAATGGCCCTTCCTTGTTCTTTTCGCACTTTTCACCTTATCTTGAAAATCGTCATCGTCCTGCAATGGTATGATGTCCTTGCTTACATTTTGTTGTTTATCTTCTTATTCCGCTTCTTCATTTTGTTTTGACCTCTTAGCTCTTTTATGCTCAGGGTAAGTGTGGTCCTTATCTTTTTTGCTCATTCTGTCCATTCTGTTCTTGATATGCGTGACCATCGATGTCTGTTCCGCATTTTCTTTGACGACTTTCTGCTTTTCGTCATTCAACATCTGACTAATTGCTTGTGTGTTGCTCAGTTCGTTCTCAAGTTTGTCCTTATCATGTTTAATTCTTTGAATTTGGTCGTGGAGCTGTACAGTTATATTCTCAAGATCTTCCTTTTGTTTCTTCTGTTCATCAAATCTTGTATTCAATTCTTTCAGCTCCTCTTCCTTCAGCAGAAGTATTGTTTTTGATTCCTCAAGCTGTATCCTGATTTCTACTTGTTCAAGGAATTCTGGTGTAGGCATTACTTCATTCTCTTGAACAAAGGAATCAAATTTTATTTGTAATTCCTGCAACTCCCTTTCCTTTGTCAAAAACGCTGGCTTTATTTCTTCAAGTTGCGCCAATAATTCTTCATATTGAGTAAATTCTGATTTTTGAGATGTTTCCGTCGGCCGAGGGCTTTCAGAATCCACATCTTTTGGCTCGTTGTTGACAAACACATCCACCAAGTTATCATCATTGGATATATTGTAGTCATCGTATAAATTATCCTCTGTATTATGCTCACTCAGATCAATCAAAACCTCAGCAATTGTAGTATGTGGCGTAGATGCATAAAACAGGATTGTTGACTCATTCAAATGTTCTTCTGTCATAGGTTGTTCATCAATTATTTGTTGTTCTGCAGGTTGTGGTTCAACAATTGTTGATTCTTGATTTTGTTGTTCTTGGTTGTCTTGTGTATCTTGTTGGGTTGAATGAGAGAGATAGTGATTCTAGTTTATCGCTAACAATGAGGTGCAGAAGTTCACCTTCTTCAATTAACATTGGCAAACTTATTTTCTTTATCTGCATCCAATTGTTTACAGTGGTATAGATTAGTAGTATAAAGTTTCAAGAACCAATATTAGTTCAAATGTTCGTGCACCAGTATAAGTTAAAATGTTAGTGCATCAATATAAGTTTCAAAGCAAGAATATAAAAATATTCTAGCACCAGTATAAAAAAGTCCGTGCACCAGTACAAAAAAGTTCGTGCACCAGTTTAAAAAAGTTTGTGCACCAGTACAAGTTCAAATGTTAGTGTACCAATATAATTTTCGTTCATCAATATAAGTTTAAAAGTTAGTGCACCAGTGTAAAAATGTTTGTGCACCAATACAAAAATGTTCGTGCAGCAGTACAAGTTCAAATGTTAGTGCACCAGTATAAAAATGTTCAAGCACCAATACAAAAATGTTCATGCACCAGTACAACATTCGTGCATCAATATAAGTTCAAATGTTAAAGCACCAGTATAAAAATGTTCGTACACCAATATAAAAATGTTCGTGCATCAGTATAGGTTCAAAAGTTAGTGCATCAGTATAGGTTCAAACACAAAAATAAGTTCAAATGTTCGTGCACCAGTATAAAAAAGTTCGTGCACCAGTACAAGTTCAAATGTTAGTGCACCAGTATAAGAATGTTCATGCACCAGTATAAAAATGTCTATGCATCAGTACAAGTTCAAAAGTTAGTGCATCGATATAAGTTTCAACACCAATATAAGTTCAAATGTTCGTGCACCAGTATAAAAATGTTAGTGCATCGATATAAAAATGTTCGTGCACCAATATAAAAATGTTTGTGCATCATTTTGCAGTAGATTAATGTGTTATTATCATGCACCATAAGTGATTTTACATACATAATAAATGGAGTTCACTAATACTTATGTAAGCACGGTCAAGCTCCTTGATTTTAATCAACCGGAGCTTTTTGTATAACTCTTCAGGATTCCATTTCGTGAACCTTCGGACCAAGTTCACATCGACTGGATCAATCAGGTTTGTCATCTCGCATAGCCAATACTACACATAAATGTGAAACAATGTTATCAACAAAAATTAAAGAAAATTAATTTCAAGTAGGGATTACAATACGATTTACAGGTATTAGAGGAACACATCCAGAGTGTTTTTTTGTGTTTGATTGAACTAAACTGAATAACAAATTCTTTAATATGTGTTCTGACCAGTTGTGCGTGCAAATTTTATCCAGGTCATCCACCAAGGCAGTGTACGCCCATGACATGTTTGATGATTTTGTAGAGATGAAGAATGTTGCCAGCAAGTACAGTGTCACCAATCTGGCAACATCATGTACAGTAGTAGAATCCCGGCTTGCTACTTTCGATGTCAATTTCTTGTAAACCGAGATCTTGCTCATTCTATAATCACTTTGGACTCCTTCTCAGGGAAGCACCTATTTAAGAATTATGTGCGTAGATAATCTACCAACTGCATATCAATGTCTTCAATGCCATCCCTTATTCCAAAAATTAAATGGACATCACTGATATTGATCGCCATTCTGTAATCCCCAAATGTGAGTTCAGACGAATCTTTGTTGAAGCAAGAAATTATTTTCATAATTGGGAGATCACGCTTCTTGCAATGATCAAGGACCACTCGGTCAGTTGAATTCCATTCACAATCAGCCAAAATGGTGTTCGCTGCAACACTACCAAATGTTCTTCTCGAAGATTAAGTTTCTTTAGGTCTGAAACCACCGCCCATGAGTGATCTGTAAAATGCAGATCTGTTCCATTTTTTGATTATATCTTAGTCGTTTGGCGAGGGCGGAGGCGATGCTGAGATGAAAACAATAATTAATGATACATTAGTGATTATATACTACACTTTGACACTAACGAAATAAAAAAAAGATATTGATTGCCATTCTGTAATCCCCACATTTTTCGGGGAACCAAAAATACATTTACATAGATTTTTCGTGCGTCAAAAATAGCTCGGCACTAAACCATTCAAACGAGCTAAAATCAAATCCCACGAAACAAATAAATTTTCGTGCATAAAACATACATTTACATGGATATTTCGTGCATCAGAATGCCTTGACACAACGATCTAAAATGAAATCCCACTAAACAAATAATTTTTCGTGCATCAAAAAATACCTATACATGAATATTTCGTGCATCAAAAACAATAATCAGAAAAAGAAACAAACCTTAATCAGAAAAAAACCTTTCAAACCATAATCTTAATAGGATAAAATTCAAACCCTACATTCTCAACAATACCATTTAAAAAACAATAATAAAAAAATAAACCGAATTAAACCATAAATATATCAAAAACCATTCATTAGGAAGCGAAAATACAACCGTTACATACCAGATTTCCTCAAGGTTTTTCATGTGTTGCCGTCTTCCTTGGACATTTTGCCCGAATATTCTTGACTGATTTTGGAGCCATGTATAGCAGTAGTCACAGAATGTTCCCCCAAAAAACGAAGAAATGAAATGGAGTTTACGAGGAGATTGGAACGAAATAAGAGATGAAAGGAAGAGCTCGAATGAAGTCTGGAAGTATCGAAATAAGAGAAGAAATGATGAGCTTGAATAAAGTCGGGAAAGAAGATGGAAAAGCCCCGATGGGAAATGTGGGTTTAAAGGGTGATTTTGTCTTTTCAAAATAAAGTGTAGTTAAATGATTGCATGTTTTTTACCTGGACTAGGATGAACAAACTTTTACCTCTAGGTACCGGCCTGAACTTTCTCATATTTTAAAAGAATAATATTAATAAAAAAATAATATAAAAAGGGCAAAGTTTAGGCCGGTACATTATTCTAAGACTTTATTCATCCTAGTCCAGGGAAAAAAACTTGCAATCATTTAAGTCCACTTTAGGTTAAAATGGCAAAAGTGCCCTTAATAAGAAAAAGCGGCAATCTCAGAAATTTTCAATCTCTTCCTTTCATCACTTTTCCAACTCTTCCCTTCACCACTGTGATTCCAATCTCCTCATAAATCTCACTTACCAGTTACGATTTCTTACAGTTGGTTTTTCTCTTCATCTCTTCAATTTCCGTTCCATCACTTTGTTCCAGATTGTTTTTTCATTTCTGGTATGCGTGCATGTGTGTGTGTTTTTGTGTGTATGTGTGTAAGTGTATATGTATATATATATATATATATATATATATGTATATATATATATACTGTTTATTGCATTTTGTGGTTTTTTAGTTATGATTCATTGATGTACGTGATTCTTTGCTCATTCTCAGAATTTACAGTCTGAAACTTGCAACGAAGAAGATGACCCAAAGAAAAATTAATTGGTGCATGAAAATTATAAAAAGTAACTGGTGCACGAAAATTATATAAAATAACTGGTGCACGAAAATTATCAACAATAACTGGTGAACGAAAGATTGAAAATCATTAACTGCTGCACGAAAAATGAAAATCAGTAACTGGTGCATGAAAATTCAGTAACTGATGCACGAAAATTGAAAATCAGTAATTCATGCTAAAAATTAAAATCAGCCACTGATACATGAAACATAGAAAAATATGTGATACACGAACCATAATCGCAAGTGGGTGATGCACAAACCATTTAATTTCGTGCACCAGTTATTTTATTTCGTGCACCAGTTTGTTTTTTGAAAATTTTGTGCATCAGTTAATTAACACAAAGTTCGTGCATCATTGTTGTGTTTTCATGCATCGGTGTTATATTTTCGTGCACCAATGTTATATTTTCGTGCACCAGTTACTTTTTATAATTTTCGCGCACCAAGGTTATATTTTCGTGCACCAAATGTTATATTTTCGTACACCAAGGTTATATTTTCGTCCACCAGTTACTTTTTTATAGTGCACCAGTTACTTTTTATCGTTTTCGTGCACCAGTTACTTTTTATGATTTTCGTGCACCAAGGTTATATTTCGTGCACCAGTTACTTTCTATAACTTTCGTGCACCAGTTACTTTTACTCTGGGTCATCTTCTTCGTTGCAATATCTTGCTGTCAGGCTGTAAATTTTGGAAATGAGCAAACAAGCATGGACACCAATGCATACCTTACTTCTTCATCCATATGCATCAGTCAAAGCCATGAGAGATTTAAAAAAAACAAACAAAAAAACATACCAACAGACTTTCGCTATTTATAATTTAGCATCGATATTCAAATTTATAATTCACATACACATAGTATACACACACAAGATGGAATGTGCAGAGCAGATCTGGAAATTATATGTGCACAATAGTCCGAGATCTTCTTCGATTCAAAAAGATTCCAAATGCTACGGAAATTTAGATGTTTCGATTCAAACAGATTTCATGTACATAATATTTTACAAATAATTTTTAGGGATGAGGCGACGAGATGATGAAGAAAATAATGATCTGAGAATCGCCAAAAAATTTAAGGTGTGGAGAGACTAGATGAGGAAGAAAAGAAGGATATGAAATTAGATTTATGGTGTTTTCAGCTGAAGTTGGTAACTAAAAAATACATTTTCAAACCAATAGTTAAAAAAATGAACTTATGTGAATATAATTTTCTTCTAAGTGTATTTTTTGGTAAGAAGTTTTTTTTTTGCAAATTTATTTGTAATAAGTTTCTGTAAACAACACATATTTGCAATTTCCCCTATAAAAAAAATGGAGGAATGAGAATGGTGCAGATGTTAAATCATGACATGGTGGAAAATAAAATATGGGGTCCAATGTTTCCACAATATAAAATATATATAACAAAAATATAAAAGCGGGAGCAAACTCATATATATATATATTGAAAATAAAAAAACGGAAGAATGCCCGACCCCCAAAGAATGGGAGCATACCCGGAAGGGGAAAAAAACAAACACAGAAAGTGGAGCTCATACCCCGGAAGGGGGCCAGACCAGACCCCGGATGAGGAGCAAATACCCTAGTAGGGGTCCAAATCCAAACCTCGGAAGCGGAGCCCATACCTCGGAAGGGCCCATACCCAAACTCCGGAACCGTAGCCCATACCCCAGAAGTGGCACAAACCAATACCTCGAGGGTGTCAAAACGAAGTCCCCCGAGGGGGTGCAAACCAAGAACCCCTAGGGGGAAGACGAAGACTCGGACTCCTAGAAATTATGAGAAAGAGTCACAAACAGATTTCAAAAGCAAGTTGAGCATGATTGATATCCATGTATCAATTTGAGGGGGAGTGTGGTAATATTCCTCCTTATTTTAAGGAGTAAAATAGGAAAACATGTTTCCATGTTTTCTTACTTTGTTCAATATTTTAATATTCTATAATCTTGTATTTTCTATATTTTGCTTTGTATTTTCTATATTTTGGTTTGTATTAGCATTACAACATCATTATATCCACATTTCGTTATGCTTTTTAGCGTCACATATATTTCAAACACACTGCAAGTAATTACATCACAATAACCTAAAAGCTGTTTTCTTTTTTTTTTTTTTTCATTTTGCATGCTTACAAATATAATAAAATAAAGCAAACATCTATATTTACTTAAAATCAAGAAACCTATCACAATTTTATCCAATATTAAAGCACAAATTACAAAAACTAGTAAAATTAAAATCAAGTTGAATAAAAAGTCATTACAACTATCAAAGTCATTACACGATTTTCAAGTAGTTCTCACAAACTATCAAAGTCATCATCTTGGACCTCCACCGAGTAGCTTACACATATTCTTTAGCGCTTCTTGCTCCCTTCAACTCTTTTCAAGCTTTGAGATCTCATTAGTATGAGTGATATCACAAACATTAGCTATTCAGAGGAATGAAACAAGAAGCAAGCCAAAATAAATTACATTGAAGAAAACCAACATAAATTGCACCAAATTAATAAACAAGATAAACGAAAGCACAACAACACAAGATCATCATGAGATTAAATCATCATTCATGAATATCCATATCCCTTCAACCTAAATCCTTGATCATATAATCACATCATTCAGGAATAATAACAGTTATGTGCACTACTAAAAGAACTGGATAGAAACAAATTGGAATACTTTGGAATACTGTCACCTTTAGAACACGAGCACTGCATTTTCCAGACATGATTTTTGAGATAATAGTAGCTTCAGCCTGCACAAAAAATAAAGTAAATTTTATTATTATGATAAAATAAAGTGAAACCCGAAAGCCAATAATCACGATAGTTGTTTGTAAACTTATCATATTTGACTCATAATGGTTGACATATCCAACTATTGGGTGGGAAAAAGAAATAAAATGACGAACTTTTGGAACCCAGAGGATTATAAATCATACTTATTTTGTTCACACTCAGGCTCCTAGATCCCAAGCCAAATATGCATGTTCCATCACCAGTCGTACCACAATTCCATTTTCCTTGAACTAAAAATTGAAAATAAATTGAGCTGCCTAGATTGTTTTATCGTGAAAATCAACTTTTAGCTCAATGAAATTGCACAAAGTATACGAAAGGTAGCAAAATCATGTTATTGTGGTCTCTATACCACTGTATGAAAGTCAATGGCTTAATGCACTACCTCGTCTCTTTCATTGTGACCAAATCTCTAAATAACTAAAGTTCTGGTGAATATAATTCTGAGAGAAGAGCTTGCTTTATGAGTTGTATTCCCCATATTATACGCATGTTCAATAACTACAAAACCAAGTTACTATATTAGCAAGGCAATTATCAAGTCATTCAAATTATTCCTGCACAATATAGAGAGCACTAGTGCAATATAATTCCTAGTTGGATTCTGTTTTTAAGCTTTTTTTTCTGTAAGACTAATCCCTTCAAGGACATTGGTTGTCATTTATCATTCATACTAACATCACAACAATTGTGTCAAAGAATAAGAAACAGAATAAAAGTTAAGGTATACCTACTACTCACATTCAAATAACTTTCATTTAAAGTTGAAAATTATATAAATCAGTTTATGATAGAAAATTAAAACAAATCTAAGCTAAAATTGGATTTTGCTTTTAACTCCAGTAAAATATATTTCTCGCAAGAATCAAGAATCCAACATCAAAACACAGATATATTTCATGAATTCACTCTCACTTAATCCATCCACAAATATCATACACGAACACACAAATATATGTGAAAGATTACATCAGGAATTTACAGCATGATACCTAAAGTCAGATATTTGAAAGTGAGAATTCATAAGAATTGACCCTACAACTTAGTGAGATTGCATGAAACATATTTAGTAGCACAATAATTGATGGAAGAACTCCTATAGTTAATATTGATAGACATTTTCTGTGCTTGATTCATTCCCATGATTTGAGCAAAATCTTTCTACAAGCTCGGACTTTTAGATGAGACGGCAATTCTTTATGGTATCAGAGCAGGTGCCGCCACAAGCGACGGCATGTCGCCGTGAGCGGCTCTAGCCACAACTTCCTCACGCACCTCTTGCGCACCATAGCAATAGCCACGAACATAAGAGCTGCGAGCTCAAACAATTCCTACACTAATTCATGCTTCCGCACAAACCATTGCTACAACACCATTCATTGTTGTAGCATCAATCCATTACTGCAGCGCAAACATTGCTGTAGTACCAGTAGCCGACACAACGGTGAACAAAAATCACAAAACACTGCTGCAACGCAAACATTGCTGCAGTACCAGTAGCCGACACAACGGTGAAAACAAAAAAAAATCAAAAAATATTGCTGCATCACAGACATTGTTGCAGTAGCAGTAGCCGTCAAAGAGGTGAACAAAAACAACAAACCATTGTTGCAGCGCAAATATTGCTACGACACCAATCGCGAACAGCGAACACAAAATTTGACTCCAGCCAAGTAGCTGACATCTTCACGAAACCAAGTACAAAGATCTCTCTCCGCTACTTTCAGGCCAAACTTTGCCTCCAGCCCGGCACAGTTTGCGGGCGGGTATTGACAGACATAATCTTTGCTCAAATCATGGGAATGAATCAAGCACAGAAAATGGTCCAAGTCAATGCAACCATGCAACTAACAATCCCCAAAATCCAGAACCAAGAATGGTAGCTTGCTCAATCAAGGAACCAAGAATGGTAGCTTTATCCAATTAAGGTAATCTCACCAACATTGTTAAGCTCCTCTCCACTCAAGGCTGAGATCACTCCATAATGGGCTACAAAAGGACATAAATCCATATTCAGAAAATCTTGCCAATCACTGCCTTTAGTCATGGGATTCGACTCATATTTCTTACAATTGTTTCCTCTTTTATCTTTGTTTCTCTTTAGTTAAAAATCAGCACTTACTCCTCATCCAGTAAGTTGTCCAATAATATTTTAGTGAAATAAAATCAGTTCTTCAAACTGTTGTGTTCATGTTGAAATGGCTATTTATTTTATGAAATTCTTTAGTTAAGACTCTATGAGAGGTCATAATATATTTCAAGTGACCAAAACTTCCAAAATCCAAAGTTCATGGCATAAAGAACAAATAACTTGTAGTGACCACGGGATCACCATCGAAAAGCAAGGATAAGGTTTACAAACGTTTTACACACGGGAAATACTGCAACAAGGAATGAAATAGGATTTGATTTATCTTTGTTATTTTATTTTACTTTTATTAAGATTGTTTTTTTTTAAAGATTCGGATTCAGATTGGTTTTTAAGATTCAGATTAGGATTGGTTATTTGAAGTTTATGTTTTTAAGATTCAGATTAAGATTGGTTATTTGAAGTTTATCTAGGAGATAGATTTAGAGTTATCTAAATCTACTAGGATTATTTTTGGTGTATTTATAACTCTTTATTTATGAGAAAGAGGGCAAGTAGATTTTCTCAATACCTTTGCAAATCCCTCGACGTTGGCTCTCAAATCTCATCCCATCCCTCTTCCTTCGATCGTACACAGTAACCATAGGTAAACAAAAGAAACACTCGAACAAACCACAAGAAATCACTGATCTTACGAATCGTCCCATAACTCAATCCTACGCACGTAACAAATTGGTATCAGAGCCAGGTTTTATGGCAGATTTTCAAGCAATCCAGTGTCAATTTGCTGAGTTCTTGGCCTAATATAAAGCATATAAAGATATGATTAATTCTCGCCTGGATGAAATTTCCTTGTGAGTCTCTTCGGGGTACACAAATGCTGGCAACAACGATCTCATAGAGCCAGAATCATCGGATGCCGGACTCGCTCAAAAGCCAACATCGACGCCTGCGGTGAATCCAATTCCACTACACCCAGATTTTTTCTTTTGGATTTCCCTCGGTTTGATGGGCATGCCGGTCAACTAGGGTGGTTGTCGCACTGCGAACATTTTTTTACGTCACCAGCGCACACCATAATCTGACTTTATCTAATTGGCAGTGTTTCATCTTGATGGGGATGCACATCTTTAGTTCCTCAAATTGGAGAACGATGTTCCGAACCTTACATGGGAGGAGTTTAAACATCATTGCCATCTCCGTTTTGGCCCACCTTTGAGTTCTAATCACTTAGGGAACTGACAAAATTACGCCAAACTGGATCGATGGATGATTTTCAAAGACGTTTTGAACAACTATCCGAATGAGCAGGGCCCATAATACGAAAACAAGAAGTGCACTAAGCGGCTTACAAGATTCAATTACGGTTGGAGTTTTTACCTACAAACCCTCCACACTTAGTGGGGCTATGAGCCTTGCACGCCTCTATGAGGGCTTACATCTGCTCCGACATCAAGAACCCCCTCCACGGCCAACACCTCATTCAACTCCCAGGCAACCCTTTATCCTCCGATTGAATAAAACAGAAATGAAGGGATGTTGTCGCGGCGGTTTGTGTTTTAATTGTGACGAAGAATATACTATGCATCACCAATGCAAGAAATTGTTTTGGCTTGAGGGTGTGGAAGAAACAGTACAGGAGCCCGAGAACGAGTGCCACACCGATGATGATATTGAGGTTTCGCTGCATGCAATTACTGGTTCAGCCGTGCAAGACGATGCAAGTACTTGGGGCCATCAACAACACCAACCTCAGGGTACTAATCAACTCCGGAAGCACTCACTGTTTTCTTGATGCTTTCCTGGCCCAGGCAATGGGTCTCCATTGCCACCATCGTCCAGGTCTTCGTGTATTAGTCGCGAATGGCTACCCTCTCGATAGCTCCGAGGTCTGCCTCGATATTTCCCTCCAACTCGAGGGTAATGCTTTTTCAATGGATTTGGCGGAGTTCTAGGTGTCAATTGGCATCGCACTTTGGGCACCATCCAATGGGATTTTAATCTGATGCGGATGCAATCCTACCGTGAGGGGAATCCAATCACTTTACTAGGGATTTCACCCCCTTGACCTCCTCCGCAGTTGCACAGTCTCTCTTCTACCAAAAGTGAACAATGTACAATGCAGTTTACAACTTTTGTTGGGAGAATTCTCAGATTTATTTTCTGAGCCACATAGTACCATCAGCATGTTCCCTTTGCCACAACTCTTGAGCAAGGAACGATCCCCATCGTGGTGCGCCCTCATAGGTACCCACACACTCAAGAAAGATGATATCGAACGACAGTGTGCTACAATGCTAACACAAGGAATTATTAGAAAGAGCATTTCACCATTTTCTTCGCCCGTCCTGCTGGTAAAAAATTCAGATAATTCTTGGCGATTCTGCGTGGACTACAGGTCATTGAATGCCAAAACAATCAAGGAGAAGTTTTCGATTCTGCGTGAACTAAGATCATTGAATTCCTGGCGATTCTGTGTGGACTACAGGTCAGAAAGAGCACTTTGTCATTTTCGTGTTGGATACCATGATGGACACAGGTTGTGTTCCCTTCATAGCTTTCCGGACACACCACAGTCATTTTGAATTTCTTGTGATGTCATTCGGCTTAACCAACGCCTTTCCATCTTCCAGGCATTGTGGTAGAGTTTTCACCTGTTTTTTGTCGAATAACACACGGAACACAATTTCTGGAAACAAATATACATTGATTGACAATGAAATGAAATGTTTACAATGAAATGAGATGCATAAAAGAAATATCCCAGATATAACTCTGTAATTCCCTAGCAAAGCTAGTAACTGATAATCATAAATGATAACCGAATGATTGAAAATGTTAACTCCCCACTATCTTTATTCCTTGTTCTCCTCACTCATCCCACATAATGGCCCCTATTTCCTCCCCTGGTGTAGATAATGGGTATTTTGGGCCTTTGAATTAATGGGCCCGTATCATCACCCTCCCCTTCGACATTTGCCTTGTCCTCAAGGCAAATGTCTGGAAATTGTGTAGAAATAACAATTACATCTTCCCAGGTAGCCTCCTCTTTTTTCGGCATTTCTATTGCACAAGTACTTGTTGAACCTGCTTCTCCCCTATCTTCCTGAACTTTCTGGACAAAATACTTTGAGGCTCATAATTGATGGCCAAATCCTCTTCTAACTCGTCTGGAATCTTGGCATTTTCCTCCCATTTCCTGCCGAGAGCTTTCTTAATGCAGGAAGCATGAAAAACAGGATGTACTCTCGACCACTGAGGCAACTACAGTCGATATGCTACTTATCCTATTTTTTCAATGATCTTGAAAGGCCCGTAATATCTTGCAGCAAGTTTTTGACATATTCTTTGGCTAATAGATTGCTGCCGGTGCGGACGTAATTTCAAAAATACCACATCTCCAATCTGAAAGCCACATCCCTTCGATGAGAATTAGTATACTTAATCATGCGTTGTTGCGATCGATGTAAATTTAATTTCAATTGCCGCAGTAGCTCATCACGATCCTGTAATTCTTGGGCAACCGCATCACCATTGATTCCCTCGGTAAATAGTGTACAAGGGTTGGTGGTTTCCTTCCATAAACAGCCTCGAAAGGAGTCATCCCTGTCGCCGACTGAAATGTAGTGTTGTACCA
The DNA here is from genome assembly GCA_907163345.1 of Haberlea rhodopensis. NCBI lineage: Eukaryota > Viridiplantae > Streptophyta > Magnoliopsida > Lamiales > Gesneriaceae > Haberlea > Haberlea rhodopensis. The sequence goes on from CAJQUN010000025.1 coordinate 2,269,330, forward strand.
ATATTCCGCCCACCATTCGGACCATGTCTTCGGTTGCTCCGATGCAAAACAACGAAGATATGTTTCCAAACATCGATTGAGCACTCCGGATTGACCGTTGGTTTGAGGATGATACGCTGAACTCATCTTCATTTTGGTATCCTGCAATTTAAAAACTCCAACCAAAATTTGCTCATGAATATTGGATCTATGTTACTCACAATTGACTTAGGAATTCGTGCAAACAAACCACTTCTTTGACAAACATTTCTGCTACACCCTTAGCTGTGCTTGGGTGTTTAAAAAGCAGATAGTGGGCTGCTTTTGTTAGTCGATCGACCACCACCATGACGACCTCAAAACCCTTGGACTTTGGCAATTCTGTTATGAAGTCTAATGCCACTTCTTCCCATTTATTTTCTGGTATGGGTAATGTTGCAACAGTCCAGTAGGCGATGGAGCCTAATACTTTTGTTGTTGACAAATAACACACTCCGCTACAAACTTGTATATGTCATTCTTCATCCCTTGCCAATAGAAAATTCATGTCAACTTCCTTGTAAGTTCTGAGTGCCCCAGAGTGTCCTCGAGAAGGAGTATTATGGAATTCATCAAGTAGCTTTTGCACACAAATTGAGTTGTGAGGTAGTACGTGAGGCCATAGTGCAATAACCTTCATTGGGCCAATGTATAACCTGGATGTTTTTGCGTTCTAGCATGTAAACTCGCAATAATGGCTTGCATCTTCTTGTCTTTATCAATTTCTGATTGAATATCAACCGAATCCAGCCATACGAGGACTCATATCTCCCCAAATTCCAGCTCCTCTCCTTTCCTAGACAGTGCATCTGCTAGTATATTCAGCCGTCCATCACGATATTTAATTTCAAACTCGTACCCCAAGAATTTGCATAAATGTTGTTGATCGGGGGTACTAATTCGCTGTTGCAACAATTCCTTTAAGGACTCATGTAAGGACCCCCGTGCCCTTAACCCGTTATTAGTGTATTAAGTCATACCATTAGTGCATATAATCATACTATCATGGGGAAAACCATATGCAAGTGCAACACCATATGCTATCCAGAAAATTTCTTGCATTCAATCCACATAATATTCAAATTCCCCAACCAAGATTATTCATATAACATGCACCCTCATAATACACTAACATGCTCTTAGTTCATTTAGCAATTCCGTATTTAATTGCATGCAAACCATAAATGAATCGAGAAGAGCCGTAGCCCATTTATACATTCCATATACACGTAAAATGTACTCACATAAGAGCACCCAATGAACACGCGTGTATCTAATGTATAAAAGACTCTACCGGGCACCGTTACTGGCACTTCAATCTTGGAAGCACCTCCCAAGCGCAGCTCGATCTCAACTCTGGATCTATGCACTTATTCAACCAGCTCTGGTACCTCGATCCTGAAAGTACCTCAAATCAACAGCCCGAGCTCAACTCCAAAGCTGCTGCTACACCTGTAACACCTGCCCCAACAGAGACAGCCCCCACACGGGGTGAGCATACCAATACCACCAATCCAATAATCATAATATTGCAATTCATAATTTACAGAATGTAAATGCCATAATTTAAATGATACTCCCTGGATGGTAACACCCTCATCCGGGATCCCCTGTATTGTCCATGTTCTCAAAACAATCAAACTCGTCAAATTCCCAAAGCCAGTTAATCGCCACGTAGATTAACTAATACCGTTCTATTATGCCAGTTCCATAATCAATATGGTAAAATCATTATATAAAAGACCGTAGATCTCACATATATCTAACCAATGATTCCATGTTCCTATTTCATTGCTCGCTCTACAATAGCGGCATTCTAAACCCCGCGCACGCTCAACAATAGCGGCGTCATAACCGATGGTCGCTCAACGGCGACAGCATCCCAAATCATTGCTCGCTCAATAGCGGCACCATATGGTTCCCAATGTATAATCCATTTGACGCAAATACCATTTACCGTGCATATCGTTATCCATTTATAGCAAGTATCATGCACCATGCATTTCAATACCTATTCGATGCAATTACCACGTGCCACATATTTCAATGTCCATATAATGCAATTATCACACACCATGTGTTCCAATGCCCATTTAATGCAATTATCAGATACCATGCATTTTACAGTTGCAACATTATAATAGGCTATGCTCGTACGTCATACGTACCTTAGAATTCCGTAGTCCATGTCAAGCCTGGCTTGAGTTCCATGCCCTGAGAAACATGTACTAAAACACATAAATATTTCACAATTAAACATAGGCATGCAATCACGTGCCCTAGTACGATCACAACACCAAATCGTATCGTCAATCCATGACGATAACCAAATTATAAAAGTTCCCGGCTAGGCATGCATAATACCCCAAAAATATTGTCAATCCATGACAATTAACCTTTTAAAATAACCTGGGGCGAAGCATGCAAGACACCCAAAAAGAGCCAAGAAACAACAAAAAGGGGCATCAACATACTGGCCATCTCGATCGATCGAAATTTCATCTCGATCGATCGAGAATCACCCTACCATCGATCGGTCAAAATACCGATCGATCGGTCCACTGTTCCAAAGCCAGTAAAAACATTCTGCCATGCTCGATCGATCGAAAATATTTTCGGATCGATCGAGCAGCCCTGTAAACGTGAGAAACCTCCAAGAATGAGCTCCTTACAACACCAAATCACCTATAACTCCAACCCACTTCACTTTACAACATAAAACCAACCAAAAACCATCTAAACACTACAAAACCTAACCCCCAACACATACAACAATGATAGAACAAGATCTACCCCTTGAACCCCAAGATACAACACCAAAACCAACCAATATACAACAAAACTTTGCTAGGTTGGTAGCTTACCCTTTGAGCTTCAACATTCTAGCAAGAAATCATGAAAAAGGCTCTTTTCCAAAGCTTTCTCCTTCCTTTCATGTTGAGGAACGAAAATGGTGGGTTTGGATGAGGTGAAGGCAAGGTCAAGACATAAAGGTGATAGAATGGGGTGGATGGGATGTACAGGAGGGGGAATGGTTCTTTTAACATTTTTATAACATGTATTAAATAATTGTATGGTATGAAAATTATGTCCAACATGACATTTCAAAACCCCTCTTTCAATTATGCATTAAGACTCACATTAGTCATGTTTTAATTAAATAATTAAAACCCACTCCGATCAAATCATACCAATAACCAAAATTCCCAACATGCAACGAATGCATCCCGGATCCCGACCCTCACCAAAAACCTAAATCATAGGTTTTTCACCAAATTGAGAATACAATCTCGACCTTTGGATCCAACGATCCTAAATGCCCGATTTAACAAACTCGGGAGACCAAAACCACAATTAATTCCTAATTGCCACTATAAAAAAAAATTCCATTAAGGATTAATAACCCTCCGGGATTAACACTAATAATCTCAGGACATCACAATTATCCCCACTAATAAAAATTTCATCCTCGAATGTTCACCGGTGTACTCCACGTATGTAAGGACCCCAAGCCTTAACCCTTAATTAGTGTATTAATCATTATGTGTGGTACATGCTTTCAATAAAATCAATCGGGAAACACAGATGATACTTTACCATTGAATGGCAATTACAAATTTCTTTAATATTCAACATTAAGATCATCTCTACCCACAATTAGACTCATAGATTCTACCCATTTTCATCCCCATTACACCACTTTTCACATTGTAAACTTTTATAAAAATTTGGGCAGAGTCTCCCCATAAATAGAGCCATCCCGAAATAAAAGCGCATCACAGTATATAATTCCCGGCCAGGGAAAACACATACTCAACAGATCACAGCAACGCTAAGTAAATTCCCAGCCAGGGAAGACACCACACATAAAACGACATAATTGGGTTTCAACACCCACATAATACACCCATGACTCTCATATCATTAGCAATTCTACTCTTAATTGCATGCAACATAGAATGAAAGAGAGAAAGGCTCATGCCTTATATACAACCCATATACAAGCATAACCGTGCTCACATGCGAGCATCATAAATATGTATATAACCTTCGGATGTATATAAGTACTCTATACGATACCGTGCTCCATCAAGCCCTGGTACCACGATCCTGGGAGTACATCCAATCAACAGCTCGAGCTCAGCTCCACAGCCATCGATGTACCTGTTCACCTGCCCCAACAGAGACATCCCCCAACGGGGTGAGCATACCAATACACAAAATCTCATAATCACAATAATGAAATTCATAATTTACAACACAAGTAAATATTAATGAATTTTAAATGATACTCCCTGGATGGCAACGTCCTCATCCGGGATTTCGTGTACTGTCCCTGTTCTCACAATCATCAAACTCATCAAATCTCAAAAATCAGTAAATCAACACATTGATTTAACTCATAGCATGCCTGATTCTCAAGTATCAATAATTAATGATTCCAAATTCATTATACACACAAATATAGATATCTCGATATCTAATACTGATTTTCAACTTTGCTACCAATCACAGATAGCTCAAATGCCTAGCATTTATTTTACCGATTCTCCATTTCACTTAGACATCTCACATGTCTTATAATGAATACATGATTCCACGATCATTCTCAGGCATCTCAAATGCCCTACAATAGTCATATAAACCCAGTACCCCATATCTCTTATAAGGTCATACTACTCTAGTATCACGCACGCTTGTGGCGACGATGTCAAGGTTGGGTCGTTCCATAACTATATCAACACATATATATATAGCAATACCCACATCCATCTAATGCAATTAAAACACATTATGCATTTCACAAATGCTCTTATATAAAGTAATGCTCGTACGTCGCACGTACCTTAAATCTCCGAAGTCCGAGCCAAACCTTGCTCGAGTTCCATGCCCCGAGGAACGATGTGCTAACACGATAAATAATTCACAATTATTTACGAACATGCAACCCATGCTCAAGCACACTCATAACCCTAAAAAATATTGTCAACACACGACAATTAACCATTTAAAAGACCCGGGGCAGGGCACATGCAGGGAGGGAAAACAAATGAGACAATATCGAAAATTGTCCAAGAACACCCTCTAAAATTCGAACCCTATCACCTCAATTTCGAACTCAACTAAGCACCACAAATCATCTAAAACATGAATTAATCGATCACTAACAAGAATAATCGCCCCACATGCCAAAACCCCAATTTTCGAACCCAAACTTCACGCAACCAGCACTGAAATTCGAACCATTAAGCAACAAAAAATTTGAACTTTAAAGTCTGAAATTATCGACCCAACAATAGCACAAAAAAGCCCCAAAAACACCTGAATAAAAGTCCCAAAATCGTACCAAAATCGAGCCCCAAAATCGGACAGAAATCCAGTTCGAACCCAAGCGCTTTTCTGGCAAATCCGAGCTCAAATCGCGACCAAACTTCGAATTGTTGGTATGGGGAGGAGCGCCTGGAAGAGACGAAGCTGGCGGCGGGTCGGACGCGCCGAACGGCGGCCGGACGGCGGCGGGCGCACGCCTGGAAGCGGCGGGGGTCAAAGGGGATCGGGAAGTCGCGGACGCGGGAGAGAGAGAGTGACGGGAAAAGTGGGGGAAAAATGGTTCCGATAATTAAAATCTCGGGTTCAACTGGTATTTATAGCAAAAATACCCCAAAATACTAATAGCCCCACAAATACATCATGATTCATTAAAAATCATCTGTTTTCAAAAATTCTCTCTCTAACTCAAAAACCCCCTACCGGTGCCCACACAAAGCACCCGAGATTCCGAGTCACACTAAAAACCCAACTCTTAGATTTTTCACCGTAATGAGAATACAATCTCAACCTCGGGATCCAACAATCCCAACTACCCAAATAAATGAGCCCAGAAGGCCCAACACCGCGATTAAACTCCAAGTCGCCACGTAAAACAACTTTAGGGGTTATTAACACTCCGGGATTAACATCCCTAATCTCTGGTCATCACAATATCCCCCACTAAAAGAATTTCGTCCTCGAAATTAGCACCGGTGTATAACGTAACACCCAGGCTACACAACAACATGAAGCCATAACCTCGATTCTTGACCATATCAGGATCGTCTTAATAAATGCGAGGATACTTACCTCACATCAAACTCTGAAACAGAACGACATACAAAAACCAACATATCACCCAGGAGGCAAAACATACCTCGATGCGGTTCATCCCAAAAGTCAGTCCCTAATGACTGCAAAACAACCAATACTTACGACCGTAGATCGGACAGTCATCCTTAGTTCTAATACAACTAGTAAGAACGCATCCTGAATGACACCTCAACCGTGAGAACGTTGACCTCGTGTCAATCTCTGGAGTGGAATAGACTTCCAAATCCATCATAACGTCAAAGAGCGTCAGCATAACTCAACGCTAACAATCCAAAAGTAGTTAGCCAACTGAAACTGCAAGGATTCGAATCGCTCCCGATTCTATCGTAGATATCATCCAATGACATCTTTATCATGACTCACGATGTCTAACACACATCATTACGGGGAAAACACTAGTATACCACGGTGTACACATACCAAATCTGGTCTCCACTTCCAAACCTCCTCCATCAAATGAGCAGTCGCATCATTGCAACTCAATTGGGCAACTCACGGCCACAGATTCACACAAAAGACATCTCACAAGATGTCCACCTTCGGGTATTCCAAGGATCACATGCTGATCATAAATAAACCATCGAGACTCCACAGAGTTCAAATTCTGAAAGGACATGCAATGAACCCATGACATCCTCAACGCTTGTATCGACAGCGACACTCAACCAACCCGAATTCCTGCCATCCCTTGATAATCCTAGGATTTAACAATCCAAACTTGGAAGGCTATCGCATAACTCGAAGGAAAACACCAACAAGGGAACACCTCAACCCACACAAGATAATCCCTCCTCAAAGGGAGTCAACTAACTTCACGATTGTTTCTCATAATTTATCGTGCCATGGATATTCCCAATCTCAAGGTGTTCACTATCTCTCATCAGAGATTTAGCCATCCAAAATAGCATAACTCTATGCTTGTCAAAAGGAAATCAATAACTGGCATCCGTACACTCACCGGTATACCTGCCTAAGCACTGACATCACATGCATACTCAATGCACTTGGCTCGGGTATCTACAACATGCCCCTAAGCCCCAAACACAACTGTCAATTCTGAGTCACTCCCTACTCAGTGGAGGATGATAATCGACGATCAACAACACGGCGTGATTCCCAAAATCAACACCACACGTACCAATTTACCGAATCTTTCAAAGATTCCCAAATAGATATTATACTACCTCCTTCCCCACAAGGGAAGTGCTATCAAACTCGAGATCCACTAGTCTCTAACCACCATTCGAAAAAAACTGGATACAATAACACCCATTGCATCCCAAATACACGGATTCCCCAGATCGAGTCAACGACGACTTGATGACTCTCTTGTTGGTACTCCAACATTATGAGCTGTCCCAGACAATTCTCACCCAGATTAAACATAAACGTATACACGTTTCAGTGAGGCATGCACAACCTCAACCTCAAATGACGTGGTGACTACTAGAGTCCACCACAATCCACATCGTATCACCTTACGATTTGCCAAACTTGGTTCCAACGAGCAGTATCATGGCCCCAACAAGCACACTATATCATTCCCCCAATATCTGGCTAGCAGAGCGCTGTCTACATAGGCTCATATCAAGCCCACCAACAAACCACATGTTCCATCTCGGTATGCCATACCGTACAAACCGTTAGAGTAATGGGTCATCGCCCAACATATCTCTAAAATACCAAGCACAATGGACAACCCGGTGTCCTTGCTCACTTATGATGCAATCATAATCCAATAAGATTTATCCCACACTCTCAGGGTGGGTGTAACCATGTCTATCTTACATCACAACAAAAGCGAGTAGTTTCCTCAATGACTACTCTTACCACCGATCACTTGGCCCTAGCCAAACTAACGAGCATACCCAAGGGTATCATTGCTCGACAAATATCTACCTCTATAACATGATGTGGTACATTTACCGGTACAATACATCCAATACTCCACCGAGCAAACCTGCTCGGCAAAAGGTCTCGTCAACTAGTGACCCAGACTCTACCATGTGCTCATCATCGGCACTCAAACCATACAACCTAATACATAACATAAATGTATTAATCATCAAAACGACGCTACACGTCTACATAGAACATCCACCATGTCATTGTCATCCCGTGACGGTACCTGTCAACATATGACTTTGAAATAATATGATAATATTGTCGACTCGTGACAGTATATGTCGATACACGACGTCTATAATCTCATCGTCAAACACATGACAGCATAAGTAAATCAACACATGATATCTACAATAGTGCTAAATAAATAGTAATATGCCATACCTCATTGCTAACAATATAGCGGCATACCTGTCTCCGTCATCCAACAGTGGTACGCAATCAGCACCCATCGCTCGTAGGTGGCGTAATCCAGCGTCATGTACATAGCGGCATAACCCGTCGCTATAGAATCAGGGGCATAATCCATCGTCATAGAGTCAGCGGCATAAAACATCGCTATAGACATCTGGCGGCATGAACCATCGCATAGATATAGCGGAATGTACCATCGCTATGAATACCCGGCGGCATAGGTCATCGCCAATAGAATAGCGGAATGAGACATCGCTATCAATATATCCGGCGGCAAGAACCATCGCCAATCAATATAGCGGAATGAACCATCGCTATCAATACATCTGGCGGAATGAACCATCGCCAATCAATATAGCGGAATGAACCATCTCTATCAATACATCTGGCGGAATGAACCATCGCCAATCAATATAGCGGAATGAACCATCGCTATCAATACATCTGGCGGAATGAACCATCGCCAATCAATATAGCGGAATGAACCATCGCTATCAATACATCTGACGGAATGAACCATCGCCAATCAATATAGCGGAATGAACCATCGCTATCAATACATCTGGCGGAATGAACCATCGCCAATCAATATAGCGGAATGAACCATCGCTATCAATACATCTGGCGGAATGAACCATCGCCAATCAATATAGCGGAATGAGAAATCGCTATCAATATCGATAATGTGGTTGTTCCGGTCTTGTTATAGCAGCGGAATTTTAGGACCCCTCGCTTCGACATATAGCGGCATCATATGATATCCCTCGCTTCGACAATGACAGCGGCATGTTACCTCGCTTAGACATGACAGCGGCAAATATCATATTACCATCGCTTCATATGACAGCGGCAAGTACCTCCCTCGCTCGAATATAACAACTACCGGAACTTCCACTAGCTCCATGTACCTGCATCCAGGTTAATACCACAGTTCACAATATAATGATCGATATCACGTTCCAGTTATAACCACAATATTCCACATTAATCACTAGAATTGTGACTGTTCCGGTCCCAATACAACAGCGGAATTTTAGGACCCCTCGCTTCGACAATGACAGCGGCATGTTACCTCGCTTAGTCATGACAGCGGAAAGTACCTCCCTCGCTCGGAGATAAAGGCTACCGGAACATTCATCAATTCTACCACAATAATCAAGCACAACAGTTGATTCCATTATCACAATATATATCACTATCCTTTCACATATACCATCACATGTAAGGGTTCACTACCCACGATATACATAATCAAAGGTGTAACACGTTTTACCGTCCGAAGCCCGTACGTCTCACCTTTCCTGATTTTCCTACAAAATCAGATCCCTTAACACATAATACATGAAGGGCCAGACATCACCATTAATGCCATCCCATCACATGCTACACGATTCCTGAAATCACAATGATTAGCAACACCACTTTTCATATCATAAAAAGCACATAAACAACTAGTTGTGTCATACAACATTAATGCCATCATGCATAAGTATGTGCTATCAATAACTTCCTAGGCCCTTAACAGCCCCAAAGAGCAACCACTGCTCTGATACCACTAATGTAAGGACCCCAAGCCCTTAACCCTTAATTAGTGTATTAATCATTATGTGTGGTACATGCTTTCAATAAAATCAATCGGGAAACACAGATGATACTTTACCATTGAATGGCAATTACAAATTTCTTTAATATTCAACATTAAGATCATCTCTACCCACAATTAGACTCATAGATTCTACCCATTTTCATCCCCATTACACCACTTTTCACATTGTAAACTTTTATAAAAATTTGGGCAGAGTCTCCCCATAAATAGAGCCATCCCGAAATAAAAGCGCATCACAGTATATAATTCCCGGCCAGGGAAAACACATACTCAACAGATCACAGCAACGCTAAGTAAATTCCCAGCCAGGGAAGACACCACACATAAAACGACATAATTGGGTTTCAACACCCACATAATACACCCATGACTCTCATATCATTAGCAATTCTACTCTTAATTGCATGCAACATAGAATGAAAGAGAGAAAGGCTCATGCCTTTATATACAACCCATATACAAGCATAACCGTGCTCACATGCGAGCATCATAAATATGTATATAACCTTCGGGTGTATATAAGTACTCTATACGATACCGTGCTCCATCAAGCCCTGGTACCACGATCCTGGGAGTACATCCAATCAACAGCTCGAGCTCAGCTCCACAGCCATCGATGTACCTGTTCACCTGGCCCAACAGAGACAGCCCCCAACGGGGTGAGCATACCAATACACAAAATCTCATAATCACAATAATGAAATTCATAATTTACAACACAAGTAAATATTAATGAATTTTAAATGATACTCCCTGGATGGCAACGTCCTCAGCCGGGATTTCGTGTACTGTCCCTGTTCTCACAATCATCAAACTCATCAAATCTCAAAAATCAGTAAATCAACACATTGATTTAACTCATAGCATGCCTGATTCTCAAGTATCAATAATTAATGATTCCAAATTCATTATACACACAAATATAGATATCTCGATATCTAATACTGATTTTCAACTTTGCTACCAATCACAGATAGCTCAAATGCCTAGCATTTATTTTACCGATTCTCCATTTCACTTAGACATCTCACATGTCTTATAATGAATACATGATTCCACGATCATTCTCAGGCATCTCAAATGCCCTACAATAGTCATATAAACCCAGTACCCCATATCTCTTATAAGGTCATACTACTCTAGTATCACGCACGCTTGTGGCGACGATGTCAAGGTTGGGTCGTTCCATAACTATATCAACACATATATATATAGCAATACCCACATCCATCTAATGCAATTAAAACACATTATGCATTTCACAAATGCTCTTATATAAAGTAATGCTCGTACGTCGCACGTACCTTAAATCTCCGAAGTCCGAACCAAACCTTGCTCGAGTTCCATGCCCCGAGGAACGATGTGCTAACACGATAAATAATTCACAATTATTTACGAACATGCAACCCATGCTCAAGCACACTCATAACCCTAAAAAATATTGTCAACACACGACAATTAACCATTTAAAAGACCCGGGGCAGGGCACATGCAGGGAGGGAAAACAAATGAGACAATATCGAAAATTGTCCAAGAACACCCTCTAAAATTCGAACCTTATCACCTCAATTTCGAACTCAACTAAGCACCACAAATCATCTAAAACATGAATTAATCGATCACTAACAAGAATAATCGCCCCACATGCCAAAACCCAAATTTTCGAACCCAAACTTCACGCAACCAGCACTGAAATTCGAACCATTAAGCAACAAAAATTTTGAACTTTAAAGTCTGAAATTATCGACCCAACAATAGCACAAAAACGCCCCAAAAACACCTGAATAAAAGTCCCAAAATCGTACCAAAATCGAGCCCCAAAATCGGACAGAAATCCAGTTCGAACCCTAGCGCTTTTCTGGCAAATCCGAGCTCAAATCGCGACCAAACTTCGAATTGTTGGTATGGGGAGGAGCGCCTGGAAGAGACGAAGCTGGCGGCGAGTCGGACGCGCCGAACGGCGGTTGGACGGCGGCGGGCGCACGCCTGGAAGCGGCGGGGGTCAAAGGGGATCGGGAAGTCGCGGACGCGGGAGAGAGAGAGTGACGGGAAAAGTGGGGGAAAAATGGTTCCGATAATTAAAATCTCGGGTTCAACTTGTATTTATAGCATAAATACCCCAAAATACTAATAGCCCCACAAATACATCATGATTCATTAAAAATCATCTGTTTTCAAAAATTCTCTCTCTAACTCAAAAACCCCCTACCGGTGCCCACACAAAGCACCCGAGATTCCGAGTCACACTAAAAACCCAACTCTTAGATTTTTCACCGTAATGAGAATACAATCTCAACCTCGGGATCCAACAATCCCAACTACCCAAATAAATGAGCCCAGAAGGCCCAACACCGCGATTAAACTCCAAGTCGCCACGTAAAACAACTTTAGGGGTTATTAACACTCCGGGATTAACATCCCTAATCTCTGGTCATCACAACGTAACACCAAGGCTACACCAACCAAAATAAAACCACGACCTCGATTCTTGACCACATCCGAATCGAATTACCAACCGCGAGTACACTAAACGACTGTGAATCAAACAGTCATCCTTAGCTCTGACATAGATATCATGGCATGATATCTTCACCACTTGCCCATGATGTTCAACACATCGTTGCGAAGGAAACCACTAGTATACAACCGTATACTTACAATAAATACGGTTCCCGCTTTCTACACTAACTCCGTCGAAAGAGTAGTTGCACCACTTGCCACTCGGGTCGGGTTACCCACGGTCACCGATCCATACAAAGCACATCTCCGAGGATGTTTACACCGGTGTGTTCCAAGAAATCATATCTTGGTCCTGACACACCATCAAGACCCCACAAGGTCTCAAGTTCCACAGGGGACGCGCAAGACAAACAATTGCATTCCTACATACGTGTCAACCATGACACTGAACAAACCCAAATCTCGGCCATCCCTCATTTATCCTTGGATCCAACAATCCTAAATAGGAAGGCTATCGAATTATCCAACAAGAATTACCATGATTCCAAAACACGACGATCCCTCCTCAGGGGAAGTCAAACAACCCTCACGATCATTCATCAGAATGCATCGTGCCATCGAGATTATCGATCTCGAGGTTCCACAATCTCACACCGGAGATTCACCAAACCAAGCATACAAACTCGACGTTCAACAATGAACAAAATAACGTTGGCATTCGTATACACTCACGGCATACATGCCCAAACACCAATCACAACATGCATACACAATGCAATAGACTCGGGTATCTCCAATCATACCCAAATCCCAAAACCAACTGTCAAACCTCAATTATTCTCACCCCACGGAGAATGATGGTTGACAAACCAAAACCAAAGGGTGTGATTTCAACATCACCACCACACGAATCAAAATAACGAATCTCCCCAAAAGATTCAACCGGTAGGTATCATAATACCGCCTTCCTCTCAAGGAAAAAGTCATGAATCCATGATCCTCCAATCCTCGAACCACCGTTCGGAAGACCTGGATATATTTATACCAAAACATATCCCGAAACCCAGAAATACACAACTGGTTAGATTAGTGCATCAATACCACCATTACCCGATCCAAAATCCGTATACGCCATGTATGCACATCCCAACGATGCTCTGTACTAATGCCATAGTACTCCACAATCGAGCATCTCCCCGGAGACGTCTCCTCAAATGTCTCACCGATGTAAGAAATCCATTATTCGGTCCAACACCAGTAATGCTTACCATGGCTGATTTACAATCAATCCATGACCGATGCAAGCTGTCTCCAAGACAGTATAATCCAAATCTCTCCAAGGGACAAAATCAATATAGTAGTGTCACCCCCACTAACTATATCTCACAAACCATTGTGACTCCCATTGCATGCCATATGCAAGGATGCTCAACTAGAGCTAACAACGACTTGTTGACACTCACGTTGGTAATACCAACAAAGTTGAGTTGTCCCAGTACAAGTCCCTCAAAACAATGGCGTATAAACGTCCCCGTGAGGTATTCCCTACCTCAATCACCATGCCACATAGAGACTACAAGAGTCTATCAACCCTCATCGTATCGCCATACGATTCATCCATCTCGAATCCAACGAGCAGCATAAAGGCTAACACAAGCCCACCAAAGTACTGCAACCATACCTGGCTAGCGATTCGCTGGCCCCATAGGCTTATACCAACTACCAACGTGACACACGTCTTAACCCGGTATATCATACCGTACAAACCATTAGAGTTGTGGGTCATCGCCCAACATATCTCTAAAACACCAAGCATAACGGACAACCCGGTGTCCTTGCTCCACTACCATGCAATCCTAATCCATTATGACTTATTCCACACCCTCAGGGTGGGTGTAACCATGCCTACCCTACATCACAACAACAAGCGAGTAGTTTCCTCAATGACTACTCTTATCACCAATCACTTGGCCCTAGCCAATCCAACGAGCATACCCAAGGGTATCATTGCTCGACAAATATTTACCTCCACAACATGATGCGGTATACACACCGGTACAATGCATCCAATGCTCCCTCGAGCAAACCTGCTTGGCAAAAAGGTCTCGTCAACTAGTGACCCAGACTCTACCATGTGCTCACCATCGGCACTCAAATCATACAACCAAATAGATAAACACGAATGTATTATTCACCAAAACGACGCCACGCGTCCACATAGACATCCCAAATGACATCGTCAAACACATGACGGTACTCGTCGATACACGACACTCGTAATCTCATCGTCAAACACATGACGGTATAAAACAACACATAATATTCACAATAATGATAACAAAAGTAATATGCCATACCTCATCGCTATCAAGATAGCGGAATACCTGTATCCATCGTTCACCAGCGGTACACAAGCAGCACCCATCACCCGTAGGCGGCATAATCCAGTGCTACGCACATAGCGGTATAACCCATCGCTATAGAATCTGCGGCATGATCCCTCGCCATGGAGTCAGCGGCATAAAACATCGCCCAAGGAATATCCGGCAATATGAAGCATCGCCATAGATGTAGCGGAATGTACCATCGTCGTATGATACCTGGCAGCATAAACCATCGCCATAGAATACCCGGTGGTATGAACCATCGCCAATAGAATAGCGGAATAAGCCATCGCTATGATACCCAGTGGCATGAACCATCGCAAATAGAATCCCGGCGGAACCATCGCCAATATAATACCCGGCGGAACCATCGCCAATATAATACCCGGAATAATCGTGGACTCAAGAGGTACTCACACTCATGTAGTACTTTGTTCCCGATCGCATCGCTACGTCATGACAGCGGCATCATCGCTTCGACGTGACAGCGGCATGTATCATCGCTTCGACACGACAGCGGCATCATCGCTTCGACATGATGATGGTATCTTCGCTTTGACGTGACAACGCCATTTACCATCACTTCGACACGACAGCGGCAGTTACCATCCCCTTGGCATGACAGCGGAAATACCCCTCGCTTCGGCATATTAGCGGCATAATATCCCTCGCGATAGTAATATGACAGCGGCATTATCCTTCGCTTCGACATATTTGCGGCAAATATTCTTCATCGCTATAATATGAAAGCGGCAAGTATTCACATCGCTACGCCATGCATGCAACCATAATGCATAACCCATATTCCAATAATTGTTTCGGCACGACAGCGGCATCATCGCTTCGACGTGACAGCGGCATTTACCATCGCTTCGACACGACAACGGCATCATCGCTTCGACGTGCATGCAACCGTAATGCATAACCCGTATTCCAATCATCATCGCCATGAGTGTATTTTAATGCACCTCGCTCCAACATTTAGCGGCAAAGCATTAAAATCATCACTCCGATGTATATCTATGCAACCGTAATGCATAGTCCATGTCTCATATGACCCTGCAACCACCATGGTTAGCAATAACATATTCCAATTATGACCACATATCATAAAGGCACATAAGCAATATAGTTGTGTCACGCAACACTAACTACCATCATGCATAAGTATGTGCTTCTCATTCCCATTATCATTTCCTAGGCCCTCAACAGCCCCAAAGAGCTAACCACTGCTCTGATACCACTAATGTAAGGACCCCCGTGCCCTTAACCCGTTATTAGTGTATTAAGCCATACCATTAGTGCATATAATCATACTATCATGGGGAAAACCATATGCAAGTGCAACACCATATGCTATCCAGAAAATTTCTTGCATTCAATCCACATAATATTCAAATTCCCCAACCAAGATTATTCATATAACATGCACCCTCATAATACACTAACATGCTCTTAGTTCATTTAACAATTCCGTATTTAATTGCATGCAAACCATAAATGAATCGAGAAGAGCCGTAGCCCATTTATACATTCCATATACACGTAAAATGTACTCACATAAGAGCACCCAATGAACACGCGTGTATCTAATGTATAAAAGACTCTACCGGGCACCGTTACTGGCACTTCAATCCTGGAAGCACCTCCCAAGCGCAGCTCGATCTCAACTCTGGATCTATGCACTTATTCAACCAGCTCTGGTACCTCGATCCTGAAAGTACCTCAAATCAACAGCCCGAGCTCAACTCCAAAGCTGCTGCTACACCTGTAACACCTGCCCCAACAGAGACAGCCCCCACACGGGGTGAGCATACCAATACCACCAATCCAATAATCATAATATTGCAATTCATAATTTACAGAATGTAAATGCCATAATTTAAATGATACTCCCTGGATGGTAACACCCTCATCCGGGATCCCCTGTATTGTCCATGTTCTCAAAACAATCAAACTCGTCAAATTCCCAAAGCCAGTTAATCGCCACGTAGATTAACTAATACCGTTCTATTATGCCAGTTCCATAATCAATATGGTAAAATCATTATATAAAAGACCGTAGATCTCACATATATCTAACCAATGATTCCATGTTCCTATTTCATTGCTCGCTCTACAATAGCGGCATTCTAAACCCCGCGCACGCTCAACAATAGCGGCGTCATAACCGATGGTCGCTCAACGGCGACAGCATCCCAAATCATTGCTCGCTCAATAGCGGCACCATATGGTTCCCAATGTATAATCCATTTGACGCAAATACCATTTACCGTGCATATCGTTATCCATTTATAGCAAGTATCATGCACCATGCATTTCAATACCTATTCGATGCAATTACCACGTGCCACATATTTCAATGTCCATATAATGCAATTATCACACACCATGTGTTCCAATGCCCATTTAATGCAATTATCACATACCATGCATTTTACAGTTGCAACATTATAATAGGCTATGCTCGTACGTCATACGTACCTTAGAATTCCGTAGTCCATGTCAAGCTTGGCTTGAGTTCCATGCCCCGAGAAACATGTGCTAAAACACATAAATATTTCACAATTAAACATAGGCATGCAATCACGTGCCCTAGTACGATCACAACACCAAATCGTATCGTCAATCCATGACGATAACCAAATTATAAAAGTTCCCGGCTAGGCATGCATAACACCCCAAAAATATTGTCAATCCATGACAATTAACCTTTTAAAATAACCTGGGGCGAAGCATGCAAGACACCCAAAAAGAGCCAAGAAACAACAAAAAGGGGCATCAACATACTGGCCATCTCGATCGATCGAAATTTCATCTCGATCGATCGAGAACCACCCTCCGATCGATCGGTCAAAATACCGATCGATCGGTCCACTGTTCCAAAGCCAGTAAAAACATTCTGCCATGCTCGATCGATCGAAAATATTTTCGGATCGATCGAGCAGCCCTGTAAACGCGAGAAACCTCCAAGAATGAGCTCCTTACAACACCAAATCACCTATAACTCAAACCCACTTCACTTTACAACATAAAACAACCAAAAACCATCTAAACACTACAAAACCTAACCCCCCAACACATACAACAATGACAGAACAAGATCTACCCCTTGAACCCCAAGATACAACACCAAAACCAACCAATATACAACAAAACTTTGCTAGGTTGGTAGCTTACCCTTTGAGCTTCAAGATTCTAGCAAGAAATCATGAAAAAGGCTCTTTTCCAAAGCTTTCTATGGTATGAAAATTATGTCCAACATGACATTTCAAAACCCCTCTTCCAATTATGCATTAAGACTCACATTAGTCATGTTTTAATTAAATAATTAAAACCCACTCCGATCAAATCATACCAATAACCAAAATTCCCAACATGCAACGAATGCATCCCGGATCCCGACTCTCACCAAAAACCTAAATCATAGGTTTTTCACCAAATTGAGAATACAATCTCGACCTTTGGATCCAACGATCCTAAATGCTCGATTTAACAAACTCGGGAGACCAAAACCACAATTAATTCCTAATTGCCACTATAAAAAAAAATCCATTAAGGATTAATAACCCCCCTGGATTAACACTAATAATCCCAGGACATCACAACTTATGATCAGTGATAACTATGAAGCTTCGCCCCAACAATTAAGGCCTCCAATGTTGTATTGTCATCCCTAGTGACATGAGTTCTTTTTCATACGTAGACTTGACCATCGATCTAGCTGCTAAAGCTTTACTGAAGAAGGCAATCGGCTGCCCTTCTTGTGATAAAACAACACCTATCCCTCTCCCTGATGCATCACATTCAATTATGAAATCCTTGTTAAAGTCTGGCAGCCTTAATACAGGTGCTTGGATGATAGCTGCCTTAAGCTGCTCAAATGCCTTTTGTGCCTCTTCTCCCCAACAAAAAATATTATTTTAAGTAACTCAGTCAAAGGTTTGGCTATCAATCTATATCCCTTAATAAACTACATATAATATCCCGCGAGTCCCAAAAAAACCTCTAACTGCCCTCACATTTTTTGGACTTAGCCAATCCTTCACACTCAATATTTTTTTCTCATCCATAGCAACCCCCTTACCCCAAATAACATGACCCAAATGCTCAACTTCTTCTAATCCAAATTGACATTTCTTATGATTCAACACTAATTTATGATGGACAAGCTTCCTTAACACAACTTCCAAGTGTACTAAAGGCTCCTTCCAATTGTGGCTGTAGATTAAAATCTCGTCAAAGAAAACAAGAACAAATTTTCTTAAATATGGTCGGAGTACCTCATTCATCTTTGCTTGAAATGTAGCAGGTGCATTTTTCAAGCCAAAGGACATTACCAAAAATTCTTAATGCCCGGAATGTGTTCTGAAAGCAGTTTTAGGCACATCGTCTTCTCGTACCCTAATTTGATGATATCCCGAGCGCAAATCCAGCTTAGAAAATGAGCAGCTCGTTATAACTCATCCAATAACTCATCAACCACCGGAATAGGGTATTTATCCACGATAGTTATCTCATTGAGGGCCCTATAATCCACGCAGAACCTCCAACTCCCATCTTCTTCTTTTTTTAACAAGCATCACTGGGCTAGAATATGGACTTGTGCTAGGTTGAATTATTCCAGCAGCCAGCATCTCATTCACCAACTTCTCCATCTCATTCTTTTGACAATGGGCATACCGATATGGCCTAACACACACCGGTCCACATCCATCTTTGATCTAATGTCGTGCTCTACTTCCCTTACTGGAGATAGCCCTGATGACTCTTGGAAAATGGCATAATATACAAGCAATAAAATTCCTTACATTATTCCATATAATGTTCAAATCCCCCATACCACTCAACCATTAAGTATGCATCTTATAATACACTAACATGTTCTCAATTCATTTAGCAATTCATTAAGTAATTGCATGCAATCCATAAATGAAAAGAGAAAGGCCCATGCCCTTTATACAAACCATATACACATATAGAAGTGCTCACATGCGAGCATAGAATAACTCACAATTATTAATGAGCATGCAACCACGTGCCCAAGCACGTTCACAATCCCCAATTACATCATCAATCCATGACGATTAACCATTTAAAAGACTCAGCCAAAGCATACGTTGAAATCACAACGCAAAATAATTTTTCGAAGTTCAGGCATCGGCGATCGATCGCTGCCTTTCAGGCGATCGATCGCCTCTCAACGCATTTCAAATCTGCCTCCGAGCGATCGACCTCTACCTTTGAAGCAATCGATCGCTTCACTGTTTAATTTGGCCACTGCCCCTTGGCGATCCATCGCTTCATTTTAGGCGGTCGATCGCTTCACTGTTCATCATCTTCAAAATTTTTATAAACGACGCGGCGATCGATCGCCCCGCCCTAGCGATCGATCGCCTCGATCTGCTCCAGCCAAAAATGAAGTTTTTCATGCAAAAACTTCCAAAATCCCATACACAATAAATCCTTAACAAGGAACTATAAATCCTCCCCAAAACACAATAACCAAAAATCTTCAAAAATCCATAAACTCAAACCCAACTTAAAACACAACCATATACCACAATACTACAATCAAATCGAAGATAAATGCGAGGAGAAGAACAATACCTAATTATCTTCGAGAAATCTGGCTCCCAAGTCGAGCCACCATCGATTTTGCACCAAGGGGGAAAAAGGGAAGGGTTTGGGGAGAGGGACACGTGAGAGAGAGGGGAGAAGAAGGAAAATGGTTGAACACCGAGTCCACTTGGTATATATAGTACCAAGGCTCAAAAATCCCAAGTCCTCCACAAATACATCATGACTCATTAAAAATCATCTGTGTTCAATAATTACCTCTCAATCTCAATTTCCATTACCAGCACCAACACAAAGCACCCAAGACCCCAGATTCCACCAAAAATCCAATTCCAAGGTTTAACACCACGATGAGAATATAATCTCAACCCTTGGATCCAACGACCCCAAATGCCGGATTTAAAATCCCCGGGAGTCCCAACACCGCAATTAATTCATAATTGCCATAATTAAAATCCATTAAGGATCATTACCACACCGGAATTTACACCATTAATTCCCGGGTATCACAATTATCCCCCACTAATAAAATTTCATCCTCGAAATTTGCACAGATGCACTCCACGTACCGCCAATACCTCATAACCCAATCGGATCCACATCGTCGAATCATGAACACATCATGAACGACACATCAACTGCGAGGACACCAAGCTCGCACCAAATCCTGGAATGGAGTAAACCTCTCAAACCATTACAATTTTAAAAGACGTCAGCATGCCTCGATGCTAACCACCCAAAAGCAGTCAGTCAACCGTAACTTCTAGCTACTCGAATCATCCCTGATTCCAACGTAGATATCACTTCCATGATATCTCCACCACTTAGTCTACGATGTCAAACATACATCGTTACGAAGGAAACCACTAGTATACTACAGTATACACACAGTAAACCCGGTTTCTGCTCTCCAAATCCATCTCCATCAAAGGAGTAGTTGCACCACTTTGCCACTCGGATCGGGCAACTCACGGCCACCGATCCACACAAAACACATCTCCAAAGATGCCTACATCTGTATGTTCCAAGAAATCACATCTTGGTCCAAACATGCCATCGAGGCTCCACAAGGTCTCAAGTTCCTGTAAAGGACATGCGAGAAATCGATTGTATCCTTGCCACCTGTGTCAACAACGACACCCAACAAATCCAATCCTGGTCATCCCTCGTTTCCGTAGGATTCAACAATCCTAACACATGGATGCTATCAAATCTCCCAGTAAAGAACTACCATGACCCCAAAATACGACAATCCCTCCTCAGAGGAAGTCAACCGGACCTCATGATCATTCTTCAGAATACATCGTGTCATTGAGATGACCAATCTCAAGGTGCCACAATCTCACACCGGAGATTCATTCATCCAAGCATACTAATCCGATGCTCGACAAGTACCAAAATGCTGGCATTCGTACACACCGGTTTACATGCCTAAGCACCAACACCACATGCATACTCAATGCACTCAACTCGGGTATCACCAATCATACCCAAAAGCCCCAAATACAACTGTCAATCCTCAGTTATTCCCACATAGTGGAGAATGATGATTGACGGACCAACGACCAATGGTGTGATTCCAACATCAACACCACACAAATCGACTCATCGAATCTTCCAAAGATTCCCAATAGGTAGGTATATCAATATCGTCTTCCTCATAAGGAAAGTGTCATGAACCCATGACCCTCCAACCTCGGACCACCATTCAGAAAACCCGGATATATTGATACCAAAATATATCCCAGAACCAATAAATACACAACTGGTTAAAAATAGTGCATATTTGCCACTATTACCAATCCAAAACTCGTATACACAACGTATACCCAAACTAACGATGCTCTGTACTAATACCATAGTTCTCCACATACTCGAGCATCTCCCCAAAGACGTCTCCTCGTACGTCTCACCGAAAATATAAAGCCATTTCCGAGTCCAACACCGGTAATGCTTACTATGGCTGATTCACAATCAACCCTCGACCAATGCCAGCTGTCTCCATGACAGTATGCTCCAAATCTCTCCAAGAGATACAATCAATATAGTTAGTGTCACCCCACAATTCCGATCGTGTCCCCCATTACATTCCATATGCAAGATTCTCAACCAGGGCTAACAACGACTTGTTGACACTCACTTTGGTACTCCCAACAAAATTGAGTTGTCCCAGTACCAGTCCCTCGAAACATTTAACGTAAACATTCTCGTGAGGTATTCACTGCCTCAAACCTCATGCCACATATGACTACAAGAGTCCACTATAAACCCTCATCGTATCATATACGATTCACCAAACCCGGTTCCAATGAGCAGTATAATGGCTAAGTCAAGCTCACTATAACACTACAACAATACATGGCTAGCAGATCGCTGCCTCCTTAGGTTTATACCAAACCTACCAACTATCATACGTTCCAACCCGGTATACCATACAGTACCATCAATTAGAGTAGTGGGTCATCACCCAATATTTCTCTAACACCAATACACAACGGACATCCCGGTGTCCTTACTCAACCACAATGCAATCCTAATCCATTAGGATTTATTCCACACCTTCATGTGTATGTGTGACCATGTCCACCATACGTCACATCGGTACATGCAAGTAGTTTCCTCAATAACTACTCCTATCACCAGTCACTTGACCATAGCCATCCCATCAAGTATACCCAAATGTACCACTACTCGTAAAATATTTACCTCAAATGTGTGCTACGGTACACTTCATGTACGGCATAATGGTCTCGTCAACCAGTGACACATACATCATCTTGTGCCCACCATTGGCACTCAAACCATACGATAAATACATATACCTAATTGTATTTTTCATCCTAACAACGTCATTCGTCCACATAGGACATCCACTATGTCATCGTCATCCTGTGACGGTACATGTCAACATATGGCATCCACAATATCATCGAAAACCCGTGACGGTATATGTCAATACATGACATCCATAATAATGCTAACAAAATAGTAATCTACCATAACTCATCGCTAATAAGATAGCGGCATACCTGTACCCATTGCCCAATAGCGGTACACAATCAGCACCCATCGCTCGAAGGCGGCACAATCCCGAGCTATGAAATCAGTGGTATGAGCCCTCGCTATAGAATCAGTAGCATAAACCCTCGCTATAGAATCAGCGGCATAAATCATCGCTATAGAATCAGCGCATAAATCATCGCTATAGAATCAGCAACATAAATTATCGCTATAGAATCAACGGCATAAATATCGCTATAGAATCAGTGGAATGAACCATTGCTATATATACCCGGCGACATGAACCATCGCCATAGAACTAGCGGAATGAACCATCGTCATAGAACTAGCGGAATGAACCATCGCTATATATATATCTGGCGGCATGAACCATCGACAGAACTAGCGGAATGAACCATCGCTATATATATATCTGGCGGCATGAACCATCGACATAGAACTAGCGGAATGAACCATCGCTATATATATATATATATATATATATATATATATATATATATATATATATATATATATATATATCCGGCGACATGAACCATCGCCATAAGACTAGCGGAATGAACCATCGCTATATATACCCGGCGGCATAAACCATCGCCATAGAACTAGCGGAATGAACCATCGCTATATATATATCCGGCGGCATGAACCATCGCCATAAGACTAGCGGAATGAATCATCGCTATATATACCCGGCGGCATGAACCATCGCCATAGAACTAGCGGCATGATATCCCTCGCTATAAAGCGACAAATATCCTTCATCGCTACCTCGCTTCGACATACCAGCGGCATAATATCCCTCGCTATAAGCGGCAAATATTCTTCATCGCTATGGTATGACAGAGGCATTAATACCCCTCACTTCGACATACCAGCGGCATAATATCCCTCGCTATAATATGACAGCGGCTTATTCTTTGCTTCTACATATTAGCTGCAAATATTCTTCATCGCTATGATATGACAGCGGCAAGTATTCTATCATATAATACCCCTCGCTTTGACATGACCGCAGCATCAATACCCCTCGCTTCGACATATCAGCGGCATAATATCCCTCGCTATAATATGACAGCGGCGTGTTCTTCGCTTCTACATATTTGCGGCAAATATTCTTCATCGCTATGATATGGTAGCGGCAAGTATTTATCATCGCTCCGTCATGAAAGCGGCAAGTATTCTTCTTGATAGCTCATCATACCTGTATCAATACAAGGATATCAATATGTGCAGTTAATACCACAGTTCACAAATTCTACTACGTTATATCAGCGGCTCAATGATATCCCTAGCTTCGACATATCAGCGGTAAATATCCTGATACATCACTAGTCGATATACCCGTAGCAGTACCAGAATTGCAATACCTTTTGCAAGTACCATAACTCATGTGTAAACACATACCTGTAACCATAATCATAGGGTAACCATACTAGATTGTGCCATTGTTTGTTCCATTATCCACTATTTCATGTTCTCAGACAGCATACCCAGATTCTCATTCCCCGATTTTCCTACAAAATCAGATTCTTCCGCACTTATTACAGCAAGTACCAAACATTACCGTTAATGTCATCACATCGTATCTCATACGATCCATGCAACCACCATGGTTAGCAATAACACATTCCATTTATAATCCCACATCATAAACGCACATAAGCCAAGTTAGTTGTGTCACACAACACTAACTACCATCATGCATAAGTATGTGTTATCAGTTTCCATTAACATGTTCATCGGCCCTCAACAGCCCCAAGGAGCAAACCACTGCTCTGATACCACTAATGTAAGGACCCCCGTGCCCTTAACCCGCTATTAGTGTTTTAACCCATGTATTTAGTGTTGGAATATGCCCTAAGACAACTCATTAGATTATTGATTTTGGCATACAATGTAATATGATTATTAAAGACAATTCATTATTATATATTATTCCAGTATCTGTGTACTATGAATATATATATATATATATATATATATATATATATATATATATATTAATGTCCTTAGAATAATATTGTATTATTCTTAAAGATTGTCCCGAGTCAAGTATTATCATGAATTAGGATAATGATAATGCATTGAGACTATTATTTATTGATTGATGAATTGTTCATAGTTATGAGATATCGAATCAACACATGGGTACATATTAGAGAACTATGTACTGAACAGACCCACCATGAGAATGCTACATGGATAGTTATATGAATGTCATAAGCAATTCTCATAGTGATAATAATGTATGTAATCCTTACGACTTGAGATCACCAGAGATCCCAACATAAGGAGTTGTGTATCTTGATATTGTCAAACGTTACATGTAACAGGGTAAACTATAAAGACAATCATTGGATACACCACGAATTATGAAGAGGGATGTTGAGTGATCAAGATAGGATTTGTCCCTCCTATATAACAAGAGAAGTGTTTGGGCCCTTGATCAAGTGAGACTAAAATGCATGGCCATGCTCGAATGAGTCGATATGTGATGTCGAGCTTATTCGTTTATTCTAGTCTACTTGGGATCAAGAAATAAAAGATTGAACCATACGAGTATGACTATTCCATGACTCGTGTTTATTCTAAACACATAGGACAAAGGGATTAGATTTTATGTCACTGCCAACGTTACAAGATCCTAACGGGTCGCACAAAAGATTAAATCGATAGAGGGAGTTTAATTCATTGGATGAATTAAGTTTATTAGGAAGAGTCCTAAACATTAATTAAGGGTCCCGATTATATATATATATTAAATATGCTGGATATACATAGACTGATATAATATTGATATGGGCCATAGGGTTTTTTGAAAACCCATTTAGTAGCTGCCTAATGTTATGTCTATATATACATGCATATTAGGTTTCGGGAGGATGGTTAATTCTGATTAACAAAAAGAAACCAAAAGCTAAACCTAGCAAAAAGACATTGCTGTCAATTCGCTTGGTAGCTCGTCCCTTATTCCCTTGTTGAATATCAAGTCTAGCAACTTGATATCTTCAACATCCTTTTCGATTTGATCGTGTGGATACCGTAGAGGCAAAGTTGCAAAAGCTTTGCTCATGACTCGTGGACTTTGCTTCGACGATTCTGCATCAAAGGTATAATTCTCGTCACCCTATATGAATACTTAGTATAGGTCCATGGTTGGAATCCGAAAATTTTATTCCGCTGCACTACTATATGATAGTCGGATTCCTAACATTTAGTGCATACAATCATGTAATAAGGGGGAAAACACATGCTATCATAACATAATATATCAACAATAAAATTTCATACATTATTCTATATAATGTTCAAATCTCTCATACCACTCAACCCCTAAGTATGCATCTTATAATACACTAACATGTTATCAATTCATTTAGCAATTCATTAAATAATTGCATGCAACCCATAAATGAAAAGAGAAAGGTCCATGCCCTTTATACAAATCATATACACATATAGAAGTGCTCACATGCGAGCATCGAATGAATGTATGTGTATCTAATGTATAAAATACCCTACTCAATACCGGCATCGGTACCTCGATCTTGGAAGTACCTTCAATCCATAGCTCGATCTCAACTCTGGAGCTACTGTTGCACCTGTTCCACCTGCCTCAACAGAGACAACCCCCACATGGGGTGTGCATACCAATACCGCCAATCCAATAATCACAATATCACATTACATAATTTATAGAATGTAAAGCGGTGAATTTAAAAGACACTCCCTGAATAGTGTCATCCTCATACGGGATCCCCAGTACTGTTCATGTTCTCAAAATAACCGAAACCATCAAATTCCCAAAAACCAGTTAATCATCTCATTAATGAACTAAATCCGTTCACTAATTGCCAAATTCCATAATTGATAAAATCCAATCATTAAACAATGATTACAGATATTCCATAAATCTAACCACTAATTCCACATTTTCGTTACCTCGCATGCCCAATAGTAGCAGCATTATAACTGATGTTCGCTCCATAGCGACAACATCTCAACCGTTGCTCGCTCCATAGCGGCACCATTTAGATTATAATACTTATCAATTTATTGCATTAATAGTACATCATGCATTTCACAGTGGCAATAATATAACAGGTTATGCTCGTACGTTATACGCACCTTAGAATTCCGTAGTCCTAATCAAACCTTGCCTTAGTCCCATGACCCGATGAATCATGTGCTAACACATAGAATAACAATCATATGAGCATGCAACCACGTGCCAAAGCACGTTCACAATCCCCAATTACATCATCAATACATGATGATTAACCATTTAAAAGACTCGGCCAAAGCGTACGTTGAAATCAAAAAGCAAAATAATTTTCCAAAGCTCGGACATCGGCGATCGATCGCCTCTCAACGCATTTCAAAATCTGCCTCCGAGAGATTGATCACTACCTTTGAAGCGATCGATCGCTTCACTATTTAGTTTGGCCACTGCCCCTTGGCGATCGATCACTTCATTTGAGGCGATCGATCGCCTCACTGTTCATCATCTCTGACAAACAACGCGGTGATCGATTTCCCCACCCTAGGGATCGATCGCCTCGATCAGCTCCAGCCAAAAATGGTGTTTTTCATGCAAAAACTTCCAAAATAACAATCCCCACACCCCATACACCATAAATCCTTAACAAGGAGCTATAAATCCTCCCTAAAACACAATAACCAAAAATCTCCAAAAATCCATAAACTCAAACCCAACTCAAAACACAACCATATACCACAATACTACAATCAAATCGAAGATAAATGCGAGGAGAAGAACAATACCTAATTATCTTTGAGAAATCCGGCTCCCAAGTCCAGCCACCATCGATTTTGCACCAAGGGGGAAAAAGGGAAGGGTTTGGGGAGAGAGGGACACGTGAGAGAGTGAGAGAGAGGGGAGAAGAAGGAAAATGATTGAACACCGAGTCCACTTGGTATATACAGTACCAAGGCTCAAAATCCCGAGTCCTCCACAAATACATCATGGCTCATTAAAAATCATCTGTGTTCAATAATTACCTCTCAATCTCAATTTCCATTACCAGCACCAACACAAAGCACCCCAGACCCCAGATTCCACCAAAAACCCAATTCCAAGGTTTAACATCACGATGAGAATATAATCTCAATCCTTGGATCCAATGACCCCAAATACCGGATTTAAAATCCTCGAGAGACCCAACACAACAATTAATTCATAATTACCACAATTAAAATCCATTAAGGATCATTACCACACCGAAATTTACACCATTAATTCCCGGGCATCACACAATCATTCCTCGGATTTTCATGGTAAGAGAAATACATACTCTTGTACTGAAAAATAATGGCAACTCCATCGTCCCATTTTTTGTGTTGTGAATGTTAAGTAGTTCCTCCTTCTCCTCTACATTTGGTACAACCTCCTCTTCTTCCACAGTATCTTCATCTTCCGTCATAATGGTCACCCTCATCATTTTATTAGCGCACTTGTGTAATGGTGTATATGGTTCACCACATTGGAAACATAATCCCTTCTCTTTCCTCCTCAAATACTCTTGATACGACACAATACAACCTTTTCTCCCATAATTTGAGCTCTGTCTGTCAGTGTTAGAACCTTGTCCCATGTTCACTGACTTCGCTGAGTTCCCATTTTGATCCATCCGAACTGGACCACTTCCTTGCACGACTCTACTCACGCCATTACGATAGTTCCAACCTTCGTTGCTTCCAGATCTTTTATCTGTTTACGGACCCGTATTAGAATATGTTGAATAGGGATCTATCTGGCCTCCATGCAAAGATTCATCAATGCTTCGTGCTAAATCCATGGCTCGAATAATGATTTTGGGCTCATGAATTCTGATATTCTGACATATTTCTTCCCATCAATCCGCTGAGGAAATAACCCAACGCCTGTTCTTCTGGCAATGGTGCGACCTGAGCCCCTATCCCCTCGAACTAGGCAATATACTCATCCACCCTCCGTTGTCCTTGTCGCAAAGATGCTAGAACCTCAAATGGATTAGCAGCCTTTCTCTCGCCGTATCTTTTGATCAGTTCCGCATCAAACATCTCCCAATTCAAATCTGGAATTTTACTTTTGATCCACTTGCACCAGTGTGCAACCATTCCTTCCATGCACATATAAGCAATTTTCAATCGATTTGCCATGGGAGTATGCTGCAACTCAAAATATTGGCCAGCCTTGCCTAACCAAAATGAATGGGACATGGTTCACCACCATCGAAGCTGGGTAGGTCAACCCTTTCTCAAAAAATGCTTAATTTCTTCCGTCTCCTCAGCGTGATCATATGCAACCGAGTCTCCACCTTCCGCATTTACTGTATCGCGTGATTGTACCATTTGATTTTTTTCGGGTGGTTGAATTGTTCCATTGCCCAACTCTTTTTCTTGAATCTAGTTGGTCATAAAAGCTTTAATCTCCGCCAAATCATTCTTTACATCATGCATTGCATCTAAAGTTCCATGAATCCCAATTATTTCTTCTCGGAATCCATTTGCCACACTTTCCAGTGTCTCAATCCGTGTTTCCGATCTGGTAGACATTTGTGTGGCTAGGTAGAATCCGGCAGGTCGGACCAAATGGTAGAGTTTTCACCTGTTTTTGATCGAATAACACATAGAACACAATATCTGGAAACAAATATATATTGATTGGCAATGAAATTTCAATGTTTACAATGAAATGAAATGCATAAAAGAAATATCCCAGAGAATAACTCTGTAATTCCCTAGCGAAGCTAGTAACCGATAATCACAAATGATAACTAGATGATTGAAAATGCTAACTCCCCACTATCTTTTATTCCTTGTTCTCCCCACTCTTCCTACATAACGACCTCTTATTTCCTCTCCTGGTGTAGATAATGGGTATTTTGGGCCTTTGGCCCGTATCACATTGATGAATTTCATCTTTGAGGATTACTTGCAAAAATTTGTGTTGGTATTCTTCGACGACATTCTAATATATAGACGTACTTGGGATGCTCAGTTATCATACCTTTCATTGGTATTTAACATCCCCTCCCAGCGGCGACTGTTTCTGAAAGATCCAAATGTTCATTTGGCCAAACTACGGTTGCTTATTTAGGCCACATCGTCTCTAGTGCGAGTTTCGATAGACACTGCCAAGCTCTCGGCAATCACGCAATGGCCTCAACCCATGACCTCCCGTGCTTTCCACCCCACCAACGTCTTTACTACGCAAGAATTCTTTTCTTTGGTCAACATAAGTAACACAGGCGTTCGAGGGCCTCAAGCGAGCCTCACTTCCACACCGGTATTGGACTTGCCCGATTTTTCCTTGCCTTTTATCATCGAGTGTGATGCCTCGAATTCTGGCATTGGCGCGGTGCTGCAACAAAATGAGCAACCTATTGCCTTCTACAGTCAGGCACTAGACCTAAGACACCGTAATCTACCCGCATATGAAATTGAACTGATTGGTCTCGCCAAGGCAGTCCGACATTGGCACCCGTATTTCTAGGGACATTCTTTCATAGCTTGGAATTCCTCCTCGAACAACGTATTTCCACCTCCCCACAACAGCGTTGGATCAATAAACTTTTGGGTTATGATTTCCATGTGGAGTATAAACCCGGAAAATCAAATGTGGTGGCTTATGTATTATCTAGACAATGGGAGGAGGTACGCACCTTAGATGCCATCTCTTCCCCTGCATGTAATGTCCTCTCGGCCATACGCCATGAACACGAGGGGTCTTCCCATATCCAACAGTTAATTAAACAAATTCGCAAGGGCGATGTGGCGTGTCCTTGATCGCTTGTTAAGGGCGTTCTTTTCCATCACAAATCATATATTTTTCTGGTGATTCGCAACTCATTAACGGGATTATTCAGGTGGTGCACGAAGCTCATCATGAGGGTTACCAAAAGACTCTCTATCGTATTTCTCGGGAATTTTTATGGCCCAAAATGCGCATTGACATTCAGTCCTATGTCACGGCCTGCATTACATGTCAACGCAACAAGGTGAACACATTACGCCCTGTTGGGATGCTGCAACCCTTACAATCCCAAAGCAAATCTGGGCAGACATCTCGATGGATTTCATTGATGGTCTTCCCATCTTTAAAGGGAAGTTTTTTCTTTTCGTTGTTGTGACCGTTTCTCCAAGTATGCTCACTTTATACCTCTGTCACACCCCCATACGGCATTATCAGTCCCCCGGGTTTTCTTTGACAATGTGGTTAAGCTTCACGGTCTTCCGGAATCAATTGTTAGCGACGGGATGCAGCTTTCACTAGTTCCTTTTGGAAGGAGCTCTTCTTGTTAAACCGCACCAAACTTTGTTTTAGCTCATCTTATCACCAGCAAACTGATGGTCAAACTGAGGCAGTTAACAAGGTGATTCAAATGTACTTGCGGTGTTTCACCAGTGACCACCAAACTAGATGGATGCACTGGTTGGCTTGGGCCGAATACTGCTACAATACGAGTTTTCACTCATCCTTGCGTATACCATCTTTTGAAGTGGTATATGGCCGAACCCCTCCTCGCTTAACGTCATATTGCCCCTGGCTTATCAAAGCTGGATGCTCTGGATTTAGAGCTCCAACACCATGACAAGTTGCTTATCGATCTTCGAGTCGGCTCACATTTGTACAGAACACTATGAAGCAGCAATATGATGCTTCACATCGTGATTTAACCTTCAAGGTTGGGGACTTCGTCCTGCTTCATCTCGAGCCCTATCGTGGGGTCAGCTTGGCTACCAGCAAAATAAAAAGCTCACTTCTAGTTACTTTGGTCCCTTTCAGGTTCTGGAATTCATGGGTTCTACTGGTTACAAGTTGGACCTCCCCACTTCTGCAAAATTGTACCCTGTTTTTCATATCTCAGTTCTAAATAAATTCACAGGATAGTGTCCAAGCTTTCATTCCCTGCCCCCAATCAATTACACAGAGTTCTGCCTTCCCCAGGCGGTGTTGGACACAAAAATTTATCGCGGGCAAACTAAAGTTCGCGTGCATTGGATAGGATTGTCTCCTGCTGAACCTTCCTGGGAGTCGGCCGCATCTAATGCCACCAGGTTTCCAGCTTTCGTGTTTGAGGACAAACACAAGACTCAAGGGGCTGGTAATATAGTGACCACGGGATCATCATCGGAAAGCAAGGATAAGGTTTACAAACATTTTTGGGAAATACCGCAACAAGGAATGAGATAGGATTTGATTTATCTTTGTTATTTTATTTTATTTTATTTTTATAAGGATTGGTTTTTTTAAAGATTCAGATTAGGATTGGTTATTGAAGTTTATGTTTTTAATATTCAGATTATGATTTGTTATTTGAAGTTTATCTAGGAGCTAGATTTAGAGTTATCTACATCTACTAGGATTCTTTTTGGTCTATTTATAACTCTTGGTTTATGAGAAAAAAGGCAAGTAAATTTTCACAATTCCTTTGCAACTCCCTCCTGGACGTTCGGCTCTCAAATCTCATCCCATCCCTCTTCCTTCGATCGCACACAGTAACCATAGGTAACAAAAGAAACACTCAAGCAAGCCACAAGAAATCAGTGATCTTACGAATCATCCCATAACTCGATCATACACACGTAACATACTCTAAACTCATGAACAAATCAATGCTAATGTCACATCTATACGAGGGTCAATGTTGCAACTATAAGAGGTAAGAACCACAATGATAATAACATTTAAATTCAACAAAGAAACGTAATTTACTTGGTGCTTCAACAACGAATTTAAACTCATACTGAACAAGGACTTTGGCATGTGGATAAATTGGTAACAAGATCCGGAGATGATTGATCATATCCTTGAGGTATTTGTTTTTCTCCGCAAGTTCCGAGACTCAAAATATGAGTGAGTAATTGTCACGCCTCGAGATCGGGACAGATGACCCTGGCGTTATTCCCAAATTAAAATTCGAAAACAACAAGCCTCGGATACAGATCTTAAATAAACCAGTCTTTCATTCCATAACAAACTTTAATTGTCTTTACAACTAAACAAATATCAATTTAAGACTGATTTACAACTGATTGAAAATACAAAACGGTGCGGAAGCATAAACTAATAAAACTGATTTAATCATCAGTAGCGGTAGGCTTCATGTCAGCAAGAATATATCATTATCCCCAAAACTGATATTGTTCATCGTTTTCTACATTTGACTCAATCTTATCTGGGGAGGGGCGTAATTGGTGAGTGTTTGGGAAACACCTAGCTGTTAGCATTAGATGCCCTACAAGCCAGTGGGCCAATTGTTGGCCCGTTGGACCCTAATAACCATAGCCAAATAAATGACCCAAACTCCTATAAATATATATTCATCTCTAGGGTTAAGAAGTTTGTCCTCTCTATACACACTCTCATAGAAAAGCCGACATCACACTAGCACTGGTGTTGTGCTTGTAGATCTGGTCAGGTTGGTTGGACTCGAGGGTGACCGCTATCAGATTCACATCGGTGAACGGTAATTCCTTTTCGTGCATTAATATTCGATATTTGCATGTTAATATATGAATCAGGCGCGATCGACCGTCCCCGGGTCAGATCTGTCATTGTATTATTTTCGCTGCGTTTTGGATATGGCGCCAGGGTACGAAAACCCAACAGTGGTATCAGAGCCAGGTTGCGTTTTGATTCATGTATTTAATAATTAATTTCAATTAGATTGTTTCCAAAAGTTTCTAATCGTGTTTGATTTGTTTAGAAAGAAATCATAATCCGGAAAAGCATAGAAAATTCAATTAAAAGGAGTTTCATTTGAAAACCTAAATCACCGGAAAATGTTTCCGGTCTGCCGCTAGGATTTCGCCGGACATCGAAGTGCCACGGCCACGCACGGTGGCTGAAAAGCATGGTCGAGCGCGGCGGCTTTGGCGGCAAAATCCAGAAGTAGCCGCGATCATGGCTTGAATCGTTCAGCTCTCGCGGCCACGGGATCCCAACGTCGCGGAGGGTACTGCTAGTCGCTGCCATAAATTTCAGGGACCGTCTCAGCAGGTCCACCTCCATGGATTCTGCAATTGTTGCAGAAGACGCACGAATTTTGTTTTTTTTGCGAAAAATCGCTTCTTGTCTGCGCACGGATGCAGCCATATCGTCGACCATCAGTGACAAATGTTGTCTTTGTGAAGGTGGCGAGAGGGCTATGGCGCTGAGGGTGATAGGAAGGTGGCGGCTGATTTGGGATAGGGTTTGAGGAACCCTAATTTCGATTTTCTGGAAGAAAGATGAACAGTGATTCGGGCCAATTTTTTTTTAGCTTAAAAAAAAAAAACTTTTTTGATTGGCTATAATTTCGAAAATTGGTGCTGATATTTCGAAAATTGGGTTGAAATTGCATTTTTATTTTTGGATCCAAATTGTTTGGAGTCCATAAATTTTTTTTTTTGTTCATTTTAGATGTTTTATCCGGATATTATTTTTGAAATAATAAATCATAATACTTAATTTATTAAAAATGTGATTTTTAATTTATTAAGTGTAAAATGGAGATTTTACATTCAGTTGAAAATTTAATTAATTGAAAATTGAATGAAAATGTTTCATTTAATTTGTTAATTTTATTTTTGGCTAATATTATGATTTGAGGTAAAATAGTGATTTTACCAAGTAATTAAAATTTAATTAATTAGAAATTAAATGAAAGTGTTTCATTTAGTTTGTTAATTTTATTTTCGATTAATATGATTTAAAGGTAAAATAGAGATTTTACCAATTAATTGAAATTTAATTAATTAGAAATTAAATAAAATGGTTTTATTTAATTTGTTAATTTTATTTTCAATAAATGATGCGATTAGTGGGAAACGATAGAATAAATTAATTATTGTGCTCTAATTACATGTGATGTAATTAGTACAATTACATATGATGTAATTGTTTAGTTTAATGTTTAATTACATATGATGTGATTCCATGGTGGATGATTATGGGCCTTGACCAATGTGTTTAGGTGAATGTTTAGGTTTTTATTGTTTCATTATTATTGTGATTTTTGGTTATCAGGCCTGCGAGTCTGCTCTCTCTATTTTCTGATGTATCCCTCCCCGGATTTGTATCCCTATTCTCTTGTTTGCACGATTTAAATGTAAAATCTTTAGAATTAGTGGGAGATCGAGATTGAAGAAGGAGCACCAAGAATCAAGACATGTATGATGGAAACAAAATGTAATAGGATTGCATTGCATACCTGCATCACCTTAGACAGACTTGTGATCCACGTATGGCTCACGTGGATCAATTAGGAAAAGGCCGTAATCGTCCATATTTATTTTTATTATGCATGTGATGTATGATAAGTGTTTGTTTGTATGTTTTATTAGTACAAATGATTGCATGAATAAAACATAGTTGCATGAATCCGGCAAACAAACAAACAAACAAACAAGCAATTGATGAGATTTTAAAATAAATTAAATCCCTCTTTTGAATATGATTCAAAACTTTTAATATCAAACTGAAAAGGGGAGCTCAAAAGGGTTTGTTGCTTCCTGTCTTCCATCAACAGTTAAGCCATGAGACGCTACTTGTGTCATATTGCCTTACTCACCCACGTGGGGGGCATCTGGCATGGGAAAGCTGTGCGTTTAACTGCCACTTAATTAAGGGTGTGGTTCTGTTAACCTTCTAGATTACTCACCCACGTGGGGTCTTTTGGGCGTGACATTTCCATCTGTGGGATGGGTTAGTTTGACGTGAGAAGGCATAATTGTCCTGCCCACGTAGGGTTATGCCAATCGCGAGACAAATATCTTGGGGGTTGCATATGATGCAATTGTTATCTACCTTTAGTATCATGAAGCCGGTGGGCCCACGTCCGGGGTTTTCATGAGCTAGTTGGACTCCAAGCCCACTAAGAAAATGTGATTTTCCGTTCATTTGTCATGAGGGTGATGAATTCGAAAAATTTAGTGGGAGCATTCAATAACTAAAGTCCATAGTTTTTTGAATTAATTAATAATCAGACGGTTTGCATGTATTTTTTGTGATTGCCGTGAATACGATTGCATCAATTCTCGATACAAACAAAGTAACCGCACCAAATTATTCTGATTGACTATTAATTTTAAAATAGTGCTTGCTTCTAAAAGGTGGCTATATACCCTTGGTGGGAGCCTCCTGTTGAAGTGTCTCCCGGTTCGTCTCATGAAGAGATTGCCACACTTGAGAAGTGATGGGACGATGATCTCTAGACTAGGTGATATATGATAGCATCAATGTCACCAATGAGTTTCAACAATGATATGAGAAATTCGTTAACATTGCTGATAGTTTCCAACACCTACAAATGTTGTTTGGTGAACAGACGCGATTACTGAGACTCACGATTTCAAAAGAGCTATTTTCATTTCACATGCGAGATGGGGCTTCGGTCTATGAGCATGGTGTAAGAAAATAATCTCTTGTTGAGAAATTGGAAAATCTGAATGTGACAAATCCTCATTAACTGGCTATATATTTGATCTTATAGTCAAAATGTTGGAAACTCATGAGTCCTTGATTCAAAAGGAGAAATGTGTTCTTCTTGTCGAATCTTCTACCAATGGTAGGAAGAGTTCAAGGATAAAGAAGAGGAAGGGAAATGGTTCCCAACCTCAAAAGACGAAAAGGGTATAGTAGCAACTAAGAAATGAGAGACATCTATGTTTTCACTGCTGGTCACTGGCGCAAAATTGTAAGGAATACCTATACTAGAAGCGTTCTAGAAATGGTATGTTATATATTAAAATTAAATGTTTCTATTGGTTCTACTTCCTTGGTATATGATGCCAGTTGTGCTCGCATTTTTGCAAAGTGATGTGAAGAAGTAGAGAGCCATAGGAAGGTGAAACCTACCTGAGGCTAAGCATTGTAGCAAGAGTTGTTGCAAATGCTGTTTGAAACATTTATTTAATATAAAATCTTGAACTGGTTAGGAACTGGTTTGAGCAATTATTTATTTGCTCTAGATTTAATCATGAATATTGTTCCTATTTTGATAGAGAATGATATTCTTTTAAATATGCGAATGTGATTTGCAGTATTTTTAAGAATGCATGTTTTATTGAATCTGGTGAACTTATGAATGATTAGTATGATTATATTCAAAGAATATAAAAAGAATGATAACTTAAATCCAACATATGTTTAGCATGTGTTGAATGTCCATTGAATTTGATTCATATGGACGTATGTGGAGCACTAAATGTTAGTGCAAGATGATGTTGAGTTATCTTAAAGAGAATGTGATTCTCTCTGAGTAACTCTCTAAAGTTACATATTTGTTGAATATAATCCATACCAATGCAGTGACCAAAACTCCATATACGATATGGACTGCAAAATAATCCAAATTTTTATTTTGAGATTGTTCTGCTTATTTGAAGCAGCCAGTGGGAGATGAGTTGGATAGTTGATCCATCTTATGTTAATTTGTGGAAATTTATATTATCAATTGCAGGCAAAGAGCTTGTTTCGCAAGTGCAATCTTTCTAGAGAAAATGTTTCTATTAGAAAGGATGACAAAATAATATAACTTGAAAGGATTCAAGAACCACAAACCACTAGAAAAGTGAAAACAGTGAAATTAATTTAGTCAATCACAACCTTTGATTTACACACACCAAGGAGATTTGAAAATGTTTCAAGAGCTCCTGATAGAATGAATCTACTCCTTGAAAGTAGTCAAGAAATAGACCATGGATATGATCCTTGGACTTTCAAGGAGGCGATGTCAGATATTGATTCGGGACATTGGCAAGATGCCATGAAATCTGAAATGGACTCCATGTACTCCAATAAGGTATGGGCCTTAGTAGATCATCTTTGGGAATTGTTCCCATTGGCTGCATGGATTTACAAGTGAAAGCTTGGAGTGGATGGGAAGGTAGTGACCTTCAAAGCTTGACTGGTGAGAAACAGTTATTCTCATAGGCAAAGAGTTGTTTATGAGAAAATTTTCATCGGTTATCATGCTATAGTCTATTTAAATTTTATTAGTTATATCTTTATATTATGAATATGAGATATGAGTAATGGATGTAAACACAACATTTCTCAGTGGTGGCATTGAGGTAGAAATGGAGCAGCCAAACGTGTTTACAACTTCTTGGAGTGAGAAAAATGTTTCAAACTCCAGAGGTCCATTTATGGAACCTCCGTTT
Source organism: Haberlea rhodopensis (assembly GCA_907163345.1). Classification (NCBI taxonomy): domain Eukaryota; kingdom Viridiplantae; phylum Streptophyta; class Magnoliopsida; order Lamiales; family Gesneriaceae; genus Haberlea; species Haberlea rhodopensis. The sequence goes on from CAJQUN010000025.1 coordinate 2,308,018, forward strand.
GATAACTTCATCAAAGCGTTTGGTTTTGTTAAAAATCCGGAAGTGACATGTGTGTGCAAAAGGGTTAGTGGGAGCATGTTACATTTGTGATGCTTTAAGTTGATTATATCATACTCATTATGAATGGTATTGGATTAATCAATTAAAGCACGATCATCTACTAATTTCTCCATGTAAGATTGGGGGAAGCGTCATACGTGTTTAGCGTAAGGATCTATAGGGATAGATCTAAAGGATGCTTGAGATATCTCAATCTACGTACATAAACACTGTGCTAAAAGGGTTTAGCATAGAATAGTCGAAAAACGAGTTACTTCATAATATGTCATAGTATTCATCTCTCAAGTCAATATGTTTTAAGATTGATGAGGAGAGAGAAAAGATGACATTGGTACCTTATATTTCTACTTTAATAGCATAATGTATGTTATGTTATGCACTTGGCCTGATGTATGTTCTTAGTTAATGAGCAAACATCAGACAGATCCCGGTGAAGATCACTGGAAAATTGTGAAAATATCCTCAAGTGCTTATGAAGAACTTAGGATACGTTCATGATTTTTGGATCTGTAAGTGGAGAAATAAAAGTTGAAGTCTAATAAGATGCTGTTTTTTCAGTCGGATGTAGATGATACCATATCGATGTTCGGATTTGTATTTAAGCTCAATGATGGTGATGTCTCTTGGAAACGTTCCACGCAAGACATCACTTTGGATTCCACCACTGAAGATGAATACATTGCAGCATACGATGCAGCAAAGAGGCAGTTTGGATAAGAAATTTCATCCAAGAGTTGGGTGTAATTTCTAGTGCGATTGACACAGTCCCTGGTACTTTGACAACATTTGAGCTATTATGAATAGCCAAGATCTCATCAGTATCCAAACATATATTGAGAAAATATCATCTAATGAGATAGATGGTAGACGCGACATTATTATCGAGAAAATCGCTTCAACAGAAAATATAGCGAATCCACTGACAAAGCCTTTAAAACGATTGGTGTCTGTCAGACATCTTGGGAAGATGGTCTTAAGACACATGAGTAGTTGGCTTTGAGAAAGTGAAAGATATTGTTGTCATACATGATATAAATCAATAGTTGATTGATTGTACTTATAATCTTATTATGACAAATCTTTGTTTGAATATTAATATATATGGCACTCTTCATCTGTTTACCCATGCATCTTGATGTATTGATGAAGTCCTTGAAGTTGCTATAGTCCATAGAATGTGGTTACGCATATGATGGTGACCATGAAATACATTCTCGACTGCGATTTCTAAATGTTCCTGGTCGATGAGCCTTCGAGAATGGGATATCGATATATGCTCGCTAGAGACTGGTATTCATGATGTGTCTAGTGTAGTGCGCCGCGTTTCATCGGCGTTGACTTGGAGAAGTCAGCACACATGAATAGGTGCTCATTAGGAATGAGTTCACTGAACGACCCTACTCGGAATTCTATAAGTGGTTACCACTTGTCGAGTATAGAATTTCTAGTCATAGTTGTGCACCATTACTCCTCATGACCCGAGGCATCATTGAGGTCTTGACAGATAGCTGTGTACTTTGATTTAATGACTGATCACATGCGGGTCATAAAGTTGTTATTTTGGGTATTCAGTGATGATGTCAGAGGCCTATGATTGTCGTTGGGGATTCACCACTGGTCTTGATGAACCAGGATGTCCTATGTGTTTTTCTATATATGATTCGAGGAATCTCTGGCCAGAGTGGGTAGTGCTTGTGAAAAAAGAGTTTTTCATATACGCACACAAATGAATCATATAACGTGAAACAAATACATAGTTATTGAAATCATAAAGGGTCTCGATCAACCAATGCTCTTGATTCAATCGGGACATATTGAGTAAAAGGAATGTACTGCACGCTAACTATGACTGACAGGTTCTCGTACGTTGCTAGTCATTTGTATCTAGGTCTTCGTGAAGCACAGATGCTAGGCGCTACCCACGATCGGTAGGTTGTGCTGGAATTATATTTCAGCCATTGTCTATTAAAAGGAGTTTAATTGGCAATGGGGCATTCAGGGTAAGCCCAAGAAGTTGTTTAACTTCTAAAATCACAAAGGTTGTGATCCTACTGCTATGATACACTTGAGCCTCGCTGGGTCACAATCAACCGGCCGCTGATCTATTGATTAGAATTGAGACTTAAATGTTAAGTGCTGATATTGAGTGATTTAGAAGAGATGAATTTAATTTCTGAAAGCTCCTCACTTTAGTGGAGTTTCTATATTTGAAAATGTTTCATCTATAGAAAGTTCTAAAATTAAAACATTTGATATATTTATGTTGCATAATTATGTACTTTGGTAGTACGTCAAGTTATTCAATTTGATTGAATTACTTGGTTATGAGTTTGCAGTTTTGTGTTGGCTTTTGGGCAAGTGGGAGATTGTGTAAGGACCCTAGTTCCTTAAGTGCGGACTAAAGGCGTAATTAAAAATTTCCATGCATAAACAGAGTATAAAGGTTGTGTCGATGCTCTGAGCTAATAAATTACAGTGCCAAAATAAAGATCCAAAATGGATTAATTACATTCTTAACTACGAATGTTAATCCTATAGTTTTACACTACTCCTAGAGTAGATACTATACAAAAGAATGTGCCTGCTACAAGAGCACTCCGCACTAGCTCACTGCACCAACTCGCCTTAGCCCTTCCGCCCAAAAGTACCTACAGGAACAACCCCAAAACCATGAGCATGTATAAAATCATATACACAACGATATGACAACAATTCAAATGCATAATTATAAATGTGATTCACTTCCTGTATGTAACACATTTAAAATGCTCCCTTGGGTTATCCCTGTACCAAATGACAATCAGTAGATTATATTACTAACAATGTATGTCATGACATGCACCAATTCCCATATATATGCCGTGTTCAATCCCGAGTCTTATTATATCAGTGGCATAATACTCCTCGCGTTATCATGACAGCGGAAATACCCCTCGCTTAAGACAATACCAGCGGCACTAATATCCCTCGCTATAAATATGACAGCGGTCGTGTTCTTCGCTTCATATTAGCGGCAAATATTCTCTCATCGCTACGGTATGACAGCGGCAAGTATTCACATCGCTACGCCACTAGCGGTAAGTATTCTTCATTACTGGAATATAATTCCTGACTCACAATCACATGCAACAATGCATCCAATATACACATGCAACCAAAATGCATGACCAATCATGTATACAATCCATGATGTAAACATTACCCCATATGCAACCACAATGCATAATCAATTACATGTGCACAACCATAGTGCATAATCAATATAAAGCGTAATAAATACGTTTTACCGTCCGATGCTCGTACGTCTCACTACGTACCTTGGTTCCAAAAGTGGAGATATTGTGGAACTTTATCTCCTTTGTTGTGTGGCTACCTGGGATGGTTCTACACAATCACATGAATCCATATTAGAAACCCATAATTGAACCATTACCAAAAACATCAATATTTAGAACAAAATCCCAAAATTCACATTTATAAGCCTTCCGATCGATCGGCCCCAAGTCCCGATCGATCGCCAAGTGAAGGAAAACAGGCATCCAAGTACTGCCTCCACCGATCGATCGAGAGTTTATCTCGATCGATCGAGATTACACACCGATCGATCGGGACAAAATCTCGATCGATCGGTAAGCTCATTCCTCGCCTTGGGCAGACACTGCCTTGCTCGATCGATCGGACCCATTTTCCGATCGATCGAGACGCCCTGTTCACGCGAGAAATTTCCTTAAATGAGCTTCCAACCTCACCTATACACAAGCACAACCAAGAACAACCACCATGCTCAACATATACCCACAAAAACCACCTTAAAAGACATCTCCCATCATGACCAACAAGATGAACCAAGATCCATTCATTTAACCTCAAAAACAAGCTATAAATCAACCAAAACTCAACAAGACTCTACCATAAAGGAAGCTTACCACTTGAGCTTCAAGGTTTTGGCAAGAAAACACAAAAACTCCCCTTTTTCCAAGTTTTCTCCTTTCCTTTAGATGTAGAAACGAAAATGGAAAGTTTTCTTGCAAGAGATAAGATGGGTGGATGAGGTTTTGAGGCAAAAGCTGATAAGGAGAGGGTGATGTGATGTAAAGGGGGTATGCAAGTGGCTCATGCCATGATATGGTTTTTAAATGTGTATCAAGACACAAGTATGATATAGAAAATACCTCAACATGATATTTTAAAAGCATTTTACCACAATGCATCAAAATCCCTATTAAAATCATGTTTTCCCAAATAAACACAACCCATATCATTAAAACCATTTTAACACCCAAGATTCCTCACATGTACAACATGCACCCCGAAATGCTCTACCGGGTCACTCCTACCATGTGACAAGCATTATACCAAGATAATTAGTCCTAACACATAATCTAATTATCACCATAATATCACATAAACATAATTAATGCCCAAATTGCAATTAATTATTTCGGGGATATCACAATACTCCCCTACTTACAAGATTTTGCCCTCGAAATCGCATGCACTTACCCAAATCAAAACTAAACATAAATCACATACCAGAGAATAATTCCGGGTAGTGCTGCACCATATGCTGCTCCGTCTCCCACGTGGCCTCTTCGACACCCCTGCGATCCCACTGTACCTTTACCATAGGTATCACTTTGTTCCGAAGCCTGCGATCAGCCCTATCTAGAATCCTGACTGGCCGTTCCTCATAGGATACATCAAAATCTAACTGAACCTGAGAAGGCTGCAATACATGCGACGGATCCGGCTCATACTTCCGTAGCATAGATACATGAAACACGTCGTGAATACTAGACAACGACGGTGGTAGTGCCAAACGGTAAGCTAAGGTACCAATGCGTTGTAAAATCTCATACGGTCCCACATACCTCGGAGACAGTTTACCACGCATGCCAAACCGAACCACACCTCTGAAAGGTGAAATCTTCAAAAAGACCCTGTCTCCCGTCTGAAACTCTAACGGTCTCCGTCGTTTATTCGCATAGGCTGCCTGCCTGTCCTGGGCTGCCTTCATTTTCTGTCGGATAACCTTTACCTTATCCTCCATCTCCCGAATCAATTCGGGTCCTCCCACAGCTTTACTGGTCAAGTCATCCCAGTATAATGGCGACCTACAACGCCTACCATACAAAGCCTCAAACGGTGCCATCTGAATACTCGTCTGATAGCTGTTGTTGTATGAAAATTCTACCAAGGGCAAGGAATATTGCCATGAAGCATCAAACTCCAATACACAATCTCGCAGCATGTCCTCAAGCGTCTGAATAGTACGCTCAGTCTGCCCATCCGTCTGGGGATGATATGCCGTACTCAATCTCACCTCAGTACCCAAAGCTGACTGAAGACCTCCCCAGAAATGAGATGTGAACCGTGGGTCCCTGTCTGACACAATAGATACTGGAATCCCATGTAGTCTCACTATGTCCCGGACATACAACTGAGCCATCCTCAAGTATGTGTACGTCATACAATATGGAATGAAGTGAGCTACCTTCGTCAGTCTGTCAATGATCACCCAAATGGCATCACAGCCCGAAGTAGTCCTCGGCAGGTGGGTCACAAAGTCCATAGATATGTGTTCCCACTTCCACTCCGGTATCTCTAAGCTCCTTAGCTCGCCACCGGGTCTCTGCCTCTCTGCCTTAACTTGCTGGCAGATCAAACATCTCTTGATAAAAGTGATCACATCACGCTTCATCCGCTTCCACCAGAACTGATCACATAAGTCCTTATACATTTTCCTTCCTCCTGTGTGGATGCTAAATCGGCTACTATGAGCCCGTTCCAAGATTCCTCTACGCAACTCCGGCGTATATGGAACTACCCATCGGTTACCGAGTCTCAAGGAACCATCCTCAGCCACTCTGAACTTTGATGGCTGCCCTTGAAGTGCCAATGACGACCATCTCTGAATCTCATCATCTGTCCTCTGAGCTCTCCTGATATTCTCATAGATATCTGGCTCAGCTAATAAGGTCGATACCCAAACCGGTGATGCGTCCACATCGAAGTCATAGCCCATATGGCAACAAGAAGTCATCATAGCCGACAAATGCATGACATCCTCAGCAGTATTCCTCACCTTCCGACTCAAGGCGTCTGCTGTCAAATTGGCCTTCCCCGGATGGTACTCTATTTCACAGTCATAATCTTTAAGTAGGTCCATCCATCTCCTCTGACGCATATTCAATTCCGCCTGAGTAAACAAGAATTTCAGGCTCTTATGATCTGTATAAATGGTGAAGGAGGTACCATACAGATAATGCCTCCAAATCTTCAGGGCAAATATAATAGCCGCCAACTCCAAATCGTGGACTGGGTACCTAGCCTCATGCGGTTTCAACTGCCTTGATGCATAAGCTACCACGTGCTTATCTTGCATCAATACACATCCCAAGCCCTGAAGTGACGCGTCAGTATACAGAACAAACCTCTTATTCTCTGAGGGAATTACCAAAACAGGTGCCGTGGTCAACCGGTGCTTCAGTTCCTGGAAGCTCTGCTCACAAGCCTCAGACCAATAAAACGGTATCCCCTTCTGAGTCAACTGAGTCAGTGGCTTAGCAATCTTCGAAAATCCTTCGACGAAGCGTCGATAATAGCCAGCCAAACCAAGGAAACTCCGAATCTCGGGTACAGAAGTGGGTGCAGTCCACTCCATCACAGCCTCAATCTTCCTGGGGTCCACAGAAATCCCACTGCTGGATATGACATGCCCCAGAAATACTACTCTACTCAACCAAAACTCACACTTGCTGAGCTTGGCATATAATTGGTGATCTCTGAGGATCTGGAGCACTGTCCTCAAGTGTTTCACGTGCTCTTCCTCGCTCCTGGAGTAGATGAGTATATCGTCAATAAATACGATGACGAATTGATCCAGATAGGGTTGGAACACCCGATTCATCCAGCTCATAAAGACAGCCGGGGCGTTCGTCACACCAAACGGCATTACTAAGAACTCGTAATGTCCATACCGAGTCCGAAATGCTGTCTTCTGTACATCTTCCTCCCTGACCCGTATCTGGTGGTACCCGGATCTCAGATCAATCTTGCTATAAAGTCTGGTACCTTGCAACTGGTCAAACAGATCGTCAATCCTTGGAAGAGGATACTTGTTCTTTACCGTAGCCTTATTCAGTTGTCGGTAATCGATGCACAACCGCATTGAGCCATCCTTCTTCTTTACAAAAAGAACTGGTGCGCCCCAAGGCGATACGCTAGGGCGTATATATCCTTTATCAAGGAGTTCCTGCAACTGCTCCTTCAGTTCTCTTAATTCTGCCGGTGCCATTCGGTAAGGGGCACGAGAAATAGCGGATGTCCCCGGTAATAACTCAATCCCAAACTCGACTTCCCTAGTCGGTGGGAATCCTGGAATCTCCTCCGGGAACACATCAGCAAATTCCGCTACTACTGGTATGTCCTCCACTTTTAACTCCTTGCTTTTTCCCAACAGGTCCACGGCATAAATGAGATAGCCCATATGTCCACGTTCCAATAGTTGGGACATTTTGATTGCCGAGATCAACGGAATCTTCGCACGAGAACCGTTGCCATAGAAAATCCACTGAACTCCCAAATGAGATCTGAACCGTACTGTCCTCTGTCGGCAATCCACTACTGCCTGATATCTGTTCAGAATGTCGATGCCCACAATGCAGTCGAAATCTGACATGCTCAGAACAATCAAATCTGCCTTCACCTCATTGCCCTCAAAATAAATGAGGCAGTCCATTAGAAACTGATCCGCAACAACTTTCTTTCCGGTGGGTGTCGAGACCAAGAGAGACGTGGGTAACGGAGACGTGCACATATGATGTCTCGCCACAAAGTCCGCAGACACAAAGGAATGGGAAGCACCTGTGTCTATCAAAATAAAGGCGGAATATGTAAATAATAGGCACGTACCAGCTATAACCTCCTATGGAGCTGCGTCGGCCTGCTCCCTGGTCAATGCATAGACCTGTCCCTGGGGTGGCCCCATCACCTGTCCTCCCCCCTGACGAGGTACCATCGGTGGCCTCTGCTGTACTGTCCCGGTAGAAAACCTCCCTCTGCCTCCTCTCAGATCTACCTGACCATCACTATTCTGACAAAACCGGGATATGTGGCCCATCTGGCCGCATTTATAACAAGCAGTACAGTCTCGCATGTGATGCGGTCCTCCACAAAAATGGCACTTCACCACTCCACTCCTATTCACTTGAGTCTGCCCTCTGTTGTTAGGAGCACCGCCCCTCCTGTTATCCATTCTTCTCCCACCAAACCGAGAAGATGAAGAAGAAGTCCCACGAGATTTAAATGATTCTCCTCGAGGCCTCAAATTATTAGACATTGGCCGCGGCGGTGGGACTTGTGGGGGTGTAACGTCCGGATAGGCGCCGACCCCGATCTCTGCTAGCTCCGCTCTGGTGAGGGCATCATCAAAAGAAGTGGGTTTGTTGGAAATAACCCGATCACAAAGTTCTGGTCGCAGTCCCTTCATGAAATTCCTCATTTTGGCATGCCCATTGGTGGCAATATGTGGAACATATCTCAGTAACGAAGAGTACTGCGTGGCATAGTCGGACACTGTCATGCTTCCTTGTTTCAAACTTGCAAAGTCATCCTCCTTCGTCTGTCTTGCTGCTGCCGAGAAGTACCGGTTCAGAAACCGGGTTCTGAAAAGCGTCCAATCAATCACTGCACCTTGTGCTCTCTGTTCCATTACAGTGCTCCTCCACCACATTAAAGGTTTCTTTGCTAACTGGAACTCCACTAGCCTCAGCCAAGCTGTAACAGCACAAGGAGCTTATACAAAAATCTGTTCAAGCCTTTCCAGCCACTCCTCAGCCTCCTCTCCGGACTCTGTTCCCTCAAACCGAGGTGGGTGATACGATAGAAACTGAGTCAAGCTAATCTCACCAGGTAGTAATAACTGAGCCACTGGTTCCATGCTTACAGCCGGTGGAGGTAGAGGGTTTGCCTGTCCAATACTTGCGTTTACGCTACCCACATCGCCCACCTCTTCATTGAGATTCATAGCCGCCATGCTGTAACACAAGGGTTAAAACAACTCCAAACAAGAATATATGTTATGCCGTTAGATAACAGGAATGATAATAAGCATGTTAGTATAACAGGATATACATCAATATGCACTACATGCATAAACATGCTTTAAATGTAAGCACCTAGTCAATCATGCTGAGGCTACCCTTCACTCGTTCCCGGGTTCTCTAACCACTGCTCTGATACCACTAATGTAAGGACCCTAGTTCCTTAAGTGCGGACTAAAGGCGTAATTAAAAATTTCCATGCATAAACAGAGTATAAAGGTTGTGTCGATGCTCTGAGCTAATAAATTACAGTGCCAAAATAAAGATCCAAAATGGATTAATTACATTCTTAACTACGAATGTTAATCCTATAGTTTTACACTACTCCTAGAGTAGATACTATACAAAAGAATGTGCCTGCTACAAGAGCACTCCGCACTAGCTCACTGCACCAACTCGCCTTAGCCCTTCCGCCCAAAAGTACCTACAGGAACAACCCCAAAACCATGAGCATGTATAAAATCATATACACAACGATCTGACAGCAATTCAAATGCATAATTATAAATGTGATTCACTTCCTGTATGTAACACATTTAAAATGCTCCCTTGGGTTATCCCTGTACCAAATGACAATCAGTAGATTATATTACTAACAATGTATGTCATGACATGCACCAATTCCCATATATATGCCGTGTTCAATCCCGAGTCTTATTATATCAGTGGCATAATACTCCTCGCGTTATCATGACAGCGGAAATACCCCTCGCTTAAGACAATACCAGCGGCACTAATATCCCTCGCTATAAATATGACAGCGGTCGTGTTCTTCGCTTCATATTAGCGGCAAATATTCTCTCATCGCTACGGTATGACAGCGGCAAGTATTCACATCGCTACGCCACTAGCGGTAAGTATTCTTCATTACTGGATATAATTCCTGACTCACAATCACATGCAACAATGCATCCAATATACACATGCAACCAAAATGCATGACCAATCATGTATACAATCCATGATGTAAACATTACCCCATATGCAACCACAATGCATAATCAATTCCATGTGCACAACCATAGTGCATAATCAATATAAAGCGTAATAAATACGTTTTACCGTCCGATGCTCGTACGTCTCACTACGTACCTTGGTTCCAAAAGTGGAAATATTGTGGAACTTTATCTCCTTTGTTGTGTGGCTACCTGGGATGGTTCTACACAATCACATGAATCCATATTAGAAACCCATAATTGAACCATTACCAAAAACATCAATATTTAGAACAAAATCCCAAAATTCACATTTATAAGCCTTCCGATCGATCGGCCCCAAGTCCCGATCGATCGCCAAGTGAAGGAAAACAGGCATCCAAGTACTGCCTCCGCCTATCGATCGAGAGTTTATCTCGATCGATCGAGATTACACACACCGATCGATCGGGACAAAATCTCGATCGATCGGTAAGCTCATTCCTCGCCTTGGGCAGACACTGCCTTGCTCGATCGATCGGACCCATTTTCCGATCGATCGAGACGCCCTGTTCACGCGAGAAATTTCCTTAAATGAGCTTCCAACCTCACCTATACACAAGCACAACCAAGAACAACCACCATGCTCAACATATACCCACAAAAACCACCTTAAAAGACATCTCCCATCATGACCAACAAGATGAACCAAGATCCATTCATTTAACCTCAAAAACAAGCTATAAATCAACCAAAACTCAACAAGACTCTACCATAAAGGAAGCTTACCACTTGAGCTTCAAGTTTTTGGCAAGAAAACACAAAAACTCCCCTTTTTCCAAGTTTTCTCCTTTCCTTTAGATGTAGAAACGAAAATGGAAAGTTTTCTTGCAAGAGATAAGATGGGTGGATGAGGTTTTGAGGCAAAAGCTGATAAGGAGAGGGTGATGTGATGTAAAGGGGGTATGCAAGTGGCTCATGCCATGATATGGTTTTTAAATGTGTATCAAGACACAAGTATGATATAGAAAATACCTCAACATGATATTTTAAAAGCATTTTACCACAATGCATCAAAATCCCTATTAAAATCATGTTTTCCCAAATAAACACAACCCATATCATTAAAACCATTTTAACACCCAAGATTCCTCACATGTACAACATGCACCCCGAAATGCTCTACCGGGTCACTCCTACCATGTGACAAGCATTATACCAAGATAATTAGTCCTAACACATAATCTAATTATCACCATAATATCACATAAACATAATTAATGCCCAAATTGCAATTAATTATTTCGGGGATATCACAGATTGTTAGCATTAGATGCCCTACAAGCCAATGGGCCAATTGTTGGCCCGTTGGACCCTAATAACCATAGCCAAATAAATGACCCAAACTCCTATAAATATATATTCATCTCTAGGGTTAAGAAGTTTGTCCTCTCTATACACACTCTCATAGAAAAGCCGACATCACACTAGCACTGGTGTTGTGCTTGTAGATCTGGTCAGGTTGGTTGGACTCGAGGGTGACCGCTATCAGATTCACATCGGTGAACGGTAATTCCTTTTCGTGCATTAATATTCGATATTTGCATGTTAATATATGAATCAGGCGCGATCGACCGTCCCCGGGTCAGATCTGTCATTGTATTATTTCCGTTGCGTTTTGGATATGGCGCCGGGGTACGAAAACCCAACACTAGCAAGCGAGGGCCAATCGATATGACAATATAATACATATTCATAATTTTTCCAAAACATATATCATAATCGAACATAAACTGATATGAATGCATCTTAACATAATTGCTCCCATCGAGCCATGAATTATCATAATTGCTCCCATCGAGCCATAACATACATATCATATCAACAATACTTTTCATATACGTTAAGCACAATAAATCCTCTAATTTCCTCATGGTACTAATATCAGTCTCTAGACTTAATCCTCCTAGAGATGAGGTCATGACATTGGATCACCCACAAATAAAGGGTATGGACTTCCCAGAACAACGGATAACCACCGTATCAGGTCATGTAAATGGTTATAATCCCACTGCATCAGAGCCATAAAGAATTCCTTCCAATCGGATTTCGAAATTTAGAGTGCTTAAAAAAAATAATTTTCATCATAACTGCATAGTTTTAACATAACTCACATATCGATTGAAGTTTCAAAACATACATATGATTTCTTTCAAAAACGAAACGAGTATATAACAAAAAAAACTCATTTACAGAAATTATCTCAGAAATTGATGCAAAAGCTTCGAAATGGGGTCTTCCTCCTAACTTGAAAATGGTTACTTGTACTGTGTGAAAATATGCAGAGTTTTGTGTAATTCTTTCTTTGGGAATGCTCGGATATTTATAGGTTTAAAAGTCAGGGTGTTACAATTAATGATCTACATTAACTATGCTATAATTCCTCTTCAATGCCAAACCCCTGAAATTATGTAACCGTAGCCTATTATCATTCTTTGTAAATGAGGTGTTAGTGGGGTTGACTAAGTCTCTTGGTCTGATTTAAATCAGTAGAGCTGATGGTTATCTTCATAGGTTGAGCTGGGACATTGCGTAAGTAAAGCTTATTTAAGAATTGGTAGAGTCTTCGGTACACTAGAGTAAATTACATAGGTTCAGCAGGTTTAAAACATCTGCTGAGCTAGTTCTTAAACGTCTGCTGATCAGTAGTGTATATGGATTGGTAGAGTATTTGAATCAGTAGATTTTGGGTCTTCACATCTGCTGAACTAGTTCTTAAACGTCTGCTGATCAGTAGTGTATATGGATCAGTAGAGTTTGTAAAATCTGCATAGGTAGAGTTTATACAAATATGCACAGGTGGAGTTTATACATATCTGCACATGTAGAGTTTATGAAATCTGCATAGATAGAGTTATGAAATCTGCATAGGTAGAGTTTATACAAATCTGCACATGCAGAGTTTATGAAATCTGCATAGGTAGAGTTTATGGATCTCTTCTACAGGTGGAGCTGGTGGATTTCTTCCATAGGTAGAGCTGATTGAGCTTCCTCTATAGATTGAGCTGAAGTATTAGTTTTGCTCACAGAACTGATTTTTTTTTACTTCGACAACAAGTCTACAAATGAATATTGGTTAGACTGATGGGATCGATTATCTCCTTAGGACCGATCTATTTTTGTCTCGAAACTGATCTGGTGAGACCGCGGAACCGGGTTTTCACATTCATCTCTCCTTATTGAAAGTTTCATCCTCGAAACTTGAGCCAGCTTGGTCTAAAAATATATATGGTTAGCATTGTGCTTATCTTCTAGTACTTCTCCAAAATTCTTTAAACTCTTCCATGCTAGGCTGCTGCAATATCAATTGCATCGATCGTTACCTATAGTGTCATGGCGAAGACACGAGCATTGGGTTGGTTCTCCTTTGGCTTGTTTGGATGATTGTCCTCGACCAGTCTCATGTTTCTTATTTACAGAGCAATCCACAATTCTATGTCCAAACTTTTCACATCTGAAGAAAGCTCTGATATTTCTTCGACAGTCACCAAGGTGTGCTAATTTACAAAATGAACATTTCGGGACTTTCTTGAATGAGATAATGGGCGTGGACTGACCACCTAAATACTTTGGTCGTTTGACCTTCTGTCATTAATGGAGTGCTGGTTAGGAATAGATCGCTTGACCTAAATTCCTATTCGTGATGTTGGATGTCAGTCTTGGTTACATGGTTCGGATTGGCTATGTGTATTCTCAATTGAGATAAGTGGAAGACATTAATGATTCTTGATAAATTTGTTGTATGAGCTATCTTATAAGCTAACATTTCTGCATTCTCTCTAATTTCAAACGGTCCCTCATATCTTGGACTCTACTTTCTTGTCTTGACGATTTGAATTACTCCCTATAGACATTGTTTCCGACTTAAGACTCTGCAGGTCTTCTCACTAAGTCAGTCCAGCTCTTTTGACGAACTTGTGCTACCTTGAGTTGTTCCTTGTCGATTGCCACTTTGTTCACGGGGTTTGAACGAGTTTAGTCCCATTGATGGTCTTCTACTTCATCCCAACATAGTGTGATCAATGTTTTGGTCCATAAGGAGCTTTGTATGATGTTCTCTTGATGGTGTCGTTGTATTCAACTTCGATCAAAGGCAGGAGTTCGCTCAATCGGCGCTAATTGCTAAGGCACACCCTAATAGCATAGATTTCAAGAGTTGGAATAGTGTTCTTGGCATATCTATCAGTTGATTGCTTGAAAGTCTCTTACTCTTCTAATCTATACCCAAAAGTCTTCTCTAATAGTTCTAAATTAAAACTTTATTATTATTATTATTTTGTTCAAGCTTCAAAAGTGAAAATATGGAATGAGATTACAATGCATTTGCATCATAAAAACTGTTGGAATAAATGTCTGATAGATCATAGCAAGCACATCAAAATGATTGAGACGAAGAATTAACTTGATATAAGTAAAGTCAATTCAAGCAAGTAAAATTGATATTGATATGACTATTGAGTGAAATTGGTTGAACAGCACAAGCGTTTGGAAATAGATTGATTTTTTTTATTTATGGACTAAATCGGCTTAGAAAATGACATATCTGAATAATTGAGACTCATTGGTTAATCCAAGAAATCAACTAAGTCGAATTGAATAATATAACAACTAAGTCAATTTTGAGGAGGGATAGATAATCGTACAAACGTGAACGATGCCAATTAGTCTGTCCAACTTTGTAAAGTCAATCCAACAATAAGAATGAACAAATCTAACAATTGAGCTTATAATGAAATATGATAAGCAAATGGTTTAGCAAATGAGTATTGAACTATCAAAACAAAGAGTGAAGAAAATATATTGGTTTAAGAAAACCAGAGACAAATTCACAAAGATCTAAGATCGTCATGTAGGTTTATCGATGAACAATGATTTAAAGAATATCAAAGACAAGTTTGTTTGGAGAAAATAAGCTGAAAGAAATTCACTTCGAATTTCAAAATAAATTTCTATAAGGATGAAAACATGATATTAATGTCACTATAAAATGGCTTCCAAAAGACTGGTTAATTACCTTTCTCACGAACCAAAAAAATTGTATCATCTATATCCAAAATAATCGATACTTACTATCCTTATAAGTTTAAGAGATTAATCTATTATATCTCCCAGTATATAACGTGTTATTAATTTCAAAGAATGAACAAGGTAAGGGGAGTATATCGACCCAAGATAAAGCATCTCAAAATTGCACGAAACATTTTATGAAAGATTCTCTGAAGCAAGATTACAAAACCTTGAAGTTATGGACTTATTATATCGGGTGGTTTGGAAATTAAAATTCCACGAAAATATACTCAACATTGGGAAGATTCGAAAAGTTGAATGGGTTCAATGATGGTTTCAATACGATTTTAATAGATCAAAAGTTAGGGTTGTTTGAAATCTGATCATTAAATGACGTTATCATACTTTGGAAACTTGTGCTGATTTCAAGATACAAAACTGATGGTTATATGACTGATCGATTCTGATTCAAAATTGGTAAAAATTCAAAATTGATTGGTTTGGGTTCAAGACTGACAGGAGTTAAGCTAATCGGTTTCGGATTCGAATCTGATAGAAGCAGAACTAATCGATTTTGATGTTCAAAAACTAATAGGTGCAAAATTATTAAGTGTGAAGTTGACCGGTCCTAGAAACATGACTGATCGATTCTATGTTAAAACTAATAGGTAAGAACTAATTAGTTCAAGAGTCAGAACTGGTATGAGCATGTGTCATTGTAACCAATATTTAAAAAAATGGGGAGGTCGGTCTAAGCATATATAGGAGACTCGAAAAATGTAAGTGCATGAACAAGTAAAGGTAGGGAGAAATGACATGTCATTGACTACTCAAGTTAG
This sequence comes from Haberlea rhodopensis, assembly GCA_907163345.1. NCBI lineage: Eukaryota > Viridiplantae > Streptophyta > Magnoliopsida > Lamiales > Gesneriaceae > Haberlea > Haberlea rhodopensis. Next base: position 2,324,002 of record CAJQUN010000025.1, read on the forward strand.
CCTGGAAATTCACTCGAAATAAAGTGTCTCGGGATTGAGTGAAAATGTTTCTAAAAATTCTCCCATACAAGAACATGAAGCCCACAACATTTGAATTCAATGTGTCAAGTAGTTTGGAAATGAAAATTCCTCGAAGTTAGCTCAAAAATGAATTTTTTAAAAAAAATTGAAAGTAACTTATCGAAAATAAGGAGTTTTGGGTTCATCGCTGACTCGAAATGAATAAATTGGTTTTGGGTTTGATCCGGCTAGAAAGACGTTTCCGTACATATGCCATAATCGTTAAAATTCTTTCTGGATCAAAAATTTGGCCATTTGAAGTTTGGCCGACAAACAACACAATTCTTATATTGGAAACTGAACTGATTTAAGACACAAGCTTGATGTGTAGGGTTTCTGGATTCAGAACTAATAGAACGAAACTGAACAATTTAGGAAAAAGTGATATAAGCAAAAACTGATAGGTTCAGGATACAAGACTGATATGAACAAGACCAATCGATTCAATTATTGACAGAAACAAGACTGATCAATTTTGGAGTCGGAACTGTTTTACAAGGCTCGTTTGGATTAAAGACTAGTGGGACTAGTTGCTTCAAGTGGCCAATCGATTTTGTTTGGTCGGTTCAGGTTAGCTGATAGGTTCAGTTCTAGTCAAATGGTCGCTTTTGCTCACCTGCTCAATATGTTTACTGGTCTCTACTCAGCTGGTCATTCTGCTAAGCTGGTCAATATGTTCACCTGGGTATTCTGCTCAGCTTGTCAATCTGCTGAGCTGGTCAATCTGCTCTGTTGACTGGTCATTCTGCTGAGCTGGTCATTCTGTTGAGCTGGTCAATCTGTTCAGCTGGTCATTCTGCTGAGCTGGTCAATCTGCTGAGCTGGTCAATCTGATATGTTGACTGTCAATCTGATATGTTGACTGGTCAACCGATTTTGTTGATTTTATTATTATTATTATTATTTTTAAGATCAGCTTTGCTAGCGTTTTTTTTACGGGCCAGTTATTTATATCAGTTCTCCACATTGCACTGATCTATAGGCTATCCAACTTCTACTACTCAACTAGTCTTTGTAAAACTATCAGCCCTACTGATAAATTTTCCAACTGATTCACATGTTCAGCTGGTCTATTTAAACAGATTCAAGAACTAGACTTATCTCTACTAGACTGATTTGTTCTACAGATCCTCACTTTTGTCTGGCTGATATTTTCATCAATCAAAGTTCTTCCCATCGGGATTATGGAAACCTGATAGCTCTGATACCACTAAAATGTCACGCCCCGAGACCGAAACTGATGACATCAGCGTTATTCCCAAATTAAAATTTTAAAAACAACAAGCCTCGAATACAGATCTCAAATAAACCATGCTTTCATACCATAACAAATTTTTATTGTCTTTACAACTGAACTGATATTAATTTAAACTGATTTCCAACTGATTGAAAATACAGAACGGTGCGGAAGCATAAACTAATAAAACTAATTTAATCATCAGTAGCGGTAGGCATCATGCTAGTAGGAATAAATCACCATCCCCAAAACTGATATTGTTCATCGTCTTCTACCTTTGACTCAATCTTATCTGGGGAGGGGCGTAAGGGGTGAGTGTTTTGGGAAACACCCAGCAACGATGGCCAATCGATATGACAATAAAATATATATTCATAATTTTTCCAAAACATATATCATAATCGAACATAAACTGATATGAATGCATCTTAACATAATTGCTCCGATCGAACCATGAATTATCATAATTGCTCCCATCGAGCCATAACATAACATATCATATCAGTAATACTTTTCATATATGTTAAGCACAATAAATCCTCTAATTTCCTCTTGGTACTGATATCAGTCTCTAGACTTAACCCTCCTAGAGATGAGGTCATGACATCGGATCACCCACGAATAAAGGGTCTGGACTTCCCAGAACAACAGTTAACCACCGTATCAGGTCATGTAAACGGTTATAATCTCATTGCATCAGGGCCATAAAGAATTCCTTTCAATCAGATTTCGGAATTTAGAGTGCTTAAAAAATATAATTTTCATCATAACTGCATAGTTTTAACATAACTCACATAATCGATTGAAGTTTCAAAACATACAAATGATTTTTTGTCAAAAATGAAACGAGTATATTACAAAAACCCACTTACAGAAACTGTAAGGACCCCCGTGCCCTTAACCCATTATTAGTGTATTAACTCATGCAATTAGTGCAAACAATTGTGTTATCAGGGGAAAAGACTACATGCAACCATGGCATGAAATACCATCTATAAAATTTCTTGCATCCTTTCATTAATATCAAGCTTTTCCCAACCAAGTCCATTTAACATATCATGCACCCTTGTAATACACTAACACGTTCTCAATTCATTTTGCTATTCCTAAATAATTGCATGCATCACTTAAATGAAAAGAGAAAGGCCCTTGCCTTTTTATACAAATCATATACACATAATAGTGCTCACATGTGGGCATCAAAGAAGTATATGTGTATCAAATGTATAAAACAATATGCTCAATACCGTCACTGGTACTTCGATCCTGGAAGCACCTCCGATCCATAGCTCGAGCTCAACTCTAAAGCCATCGATGTACCTATTCACGTGCCCCAACAGAGACATCTCACACACAGGGTGAGCATACCAATATCCCCAAACCAATAAGCACAATATTACAATTCATAATTTACACAATGTAATGTATATTAAAAGACACTTCCTGGATGGCATCATCCTCATCCGGGATCCCCTGTGTTGTTCTTGTTCTCAAAACAACCGAAACCATCAAATTCTCAAATGCCAGTTAACCATTGCATTGGTTAACTAATCTGTTTCCCATATACCGATACCATAATCAATATTATCAAATCATTAAACAATGATTACATATATTCCATATATTTCACTTTCTATTCCGTCGCTCGCTCTACAATAGCGACGTCATAATCGATGTTCGCTCAACATCGACAACATCCCAATCATTATTTACTCAAAAGCGGCACCATATAATTCCCAATACATATCAAGCGATTGAAACAACCATATATTATTCATGCACAACAATTGCAATAATATATTTAAAGCTATGCTCGTACGTTATACGTGTCTTATGATTCCGTAGTCCGAACCAAACCTTGACAGAGTCCCACGACCCGATGAATTATGTGCTAACACATAAATAACTTCCAGTTAAACACAAGCATGCAACCACGTGCCCAAGCACGTTCACAATTCCCAATTATATCGTTATCCATGACGATTAACCATTTTAAAAGACTCCGGGCGAAGCATGCATCGAAAACTCAACACGAAATAACTTCTCAACACATTGCTCTACCGATCGATCGGTCACCATTACCGATCGATCGGAAACTGTTCATAATTCCGATTTTAGCTACGGCTTTGCACTGATCGATCGGTCCAAGCTACCGATCGATCGGTAGACACCCACCGATCGATTGGTCGCCCATACCGATTGATCGGCAAATACTGAAATAATTACCCATCGCTACGCACTTGCACCGATCGATCGGTAAGATGCTACCGATCGATCGTTGGCTGCGCAAACCTGAAAATTTAAAAGCTTAAAAACCTCCACAAATCACAACCAACTCCTTCCAACTCAAACCAACAACAATTAAAACACCCTTAGACATCAAATAAGGGTTAAAACACATTTTAAAACAAGATTAACAAGAATCCAAGATTCTCCAAAATTTTCCAAAATCCAAACCCAACATAAATCTTAACCAAACTCCCCAATACTACTACCAAATCGAAGGTAAAGATGAGGGGAAGAAGATTACCAACTTATCTTCGAGAAATCCGGCTTCCAAGACGTGCCCCATCGATTTTTGCTTCCAAGGAGAAAAGAGAAGGGAAAAGGGTTTGGGGAAGGGAACGCTGGTGAGAGAGAGAGAGGGATGAGATCCAAAATGATTGAATACCGAGTCCACTTAGTATATATAGTATCAAGGCTCAAAAATCCCGAGTCCTTCACAAATACATCATGACTCATTAAGAATCACCTGTTTTCAAAAATTATCTCTCCAATCTCAATTCCCAATACCAGCCCCAATACAAAGTGCCCCGGACCCCAGGTACCACCAAAAACCAGTTCCAAGGTTTTTCACTACGATGAGAATACAATCTCAATCTTTGGATCCAACGATCCCAAAACACCTGATTTAACATTATCGGGTGTCCCAACACCGCAATTAATTCATATTTGCCACAAATAAAATCACATGAGGATCATTACCACATTAGGATTAACGCCATTAATTCCCGGGTATCACAATTATCCCCCACTAATAAAATTTCACCATCGAAATTTGCACAGGGGTACTCCACTTATCGCCGAGACCGCACAATCCAAACGGATCTACATCGTTGAGTCATGAACATATCATGAACGACACACCGACCGCGAGGACACCGACCTCGCACTAAAATCTGAAATGGAGTATATCTCTCTGATCATCAAGAACGTCAGCATACCTCGACGCTAACCACCCAAAAGCAGTCGGTCAACCCTAACTGCTAACCAAACGAATCATTCGTGATTCCAATATAGATATCGACCTCAATGATATCTCTAAGACTTAGCCAACGGCGTTAAACATATATCTTTACCAAGGAAACCGCCAGTACACTACAGTGTACTCACACTAAACTCGGCTTCCGGTCTCCAAATCCATCTCCATCAGAGGAGTAGTTGCACAACCTTGCAACACGAGTCGGGCAACTCACGGCCATCGATCAACACAAACCACATCTCTAAAGATGTCTACATCCGTGTGTTCCAAGAAATCACATCTTGGTCCAAACACACCATCGAGACTTCACAAGGTCTCTGTTGGGATATGCCCTCAGATAACTCATTAAATGATTGATTTTGGCATACAATGTAATATGATTTTAATAAAGGCAATTCATTATTATATATTATTCCAGTATCTGTGTAATATAAATATATATATATATATATGTGTGTTAATGTCCTTGGAATAATATTGTATTATTCTTAAAGATTGTTCCTAGTCAAGTATTATCATGAATAAGGATGATGATAATGCATTGAGGCTAGTATGTTTTGATTGATGAATTGTTCATGGATATGAGATATCAAATCAACACATGGGTGCATGTTAGAGAACGATGTACTAGACAGACCGACCATGAGAATGCTACATGGATAGTTATATGAATGTCATAAGCAATTCTCATAGTGATAATAATGTATGTAATCCTTACGACTTGAGATCACCAGAGATCCCAACATAAGGAGTCGTGTATCTTGATATTGTCAAACGTTACCTGTAACAGGATAAACTATAAAGACAATCATTGGATACACCACGAATTATGTAGAGGTATGTTGAGTGATCAAGATTGGATTTGTCCCTCCTATATAACAGGAGAAGTGTTTGGGCCCTTGATCAAGTAAGACTAAAATGCATGGCCATGCTCGAATGAGTCGATATGTGATATCGAGATTATTCGTTTATTCTAGTCAACTTGGGGATCAAGAAATAAAAGATTGAACTATACGAGTATGACTATTCCATGACTCGTGTTTAATCTAAACACATATGACAAATGGATTAAGTTACATGGTGAATATTATCACAGGCCATAGGTTATGTCGAGTCAATGACATTCTTGTAACTTGGGTAGCCTTGATGTGTTGCTAGATACCGCTCATTGCTTGTGACATAAAATTAGATTTTATGTCACTACTAACGTTGCAAGATCCTAACGGGTCACACACAAGATTAAATCGATAAAGGGTAGATAAAATTCATTGGATGAATTAATTTGATTAAGAAGAGTCTTAATCATAAAATATTATATACTCATACATATAATCTATCGGGCCATATATATATATATATATATATATATATATATAATAGGCTACAGATACAATTAAGAAAGTGGTTTTGGGCTTTTCGAAAGCCTATAATTAAGCTAGCCGCTTCTTTCATGTATATATATACATGATCATTGGGTTATGAGTGGCAGAAGTTAATTGTGAATTAACAAGCACCTAAACCTAGCAGACAAATTGTTGACGCGGCCGTCATCTCGTTTCTTGGTGGCTCGTCACTTTCCGATTGAAGATCAAGTCTAGCAACTTGTTCTTCAATCTCTTTTCGATTTGATCGTGGATACCGTAGAGGCATAACTTGAAAAGTTTTGCTAGTGACTCGAGGACGCGTTGGACGTGCTGCTTCATGGGATTCGGCTCAAACACGCTAACTCTGTATAGGTCCTCGGTTTGGAATCCAAATTTATATTTCTGATGCGTATTGCATGTTGGATTCCTTACAATGGTATCAGAGCCAGGTTCGAAGCTCATATCGGGGCTATGTGATAAATTGTTTTATCATGTTTTGAATTATTGCCTTCATGCTTATAATAAACTGTAAGAACATATATGATATGTTATAATAAATTTATGGAAATCGTCGTAAATTATATATATGATATATTGATAAATTTTATGTATTGGATACATGTATACGCGACTGGGTAAGCAAGGCGGGCGAACGTAACTCGAAAGTCGGGCGAACTTAGCACACAAGACAGGCGACCGTATCTCAAGAGTCGAGTGAACAGGGTTCACAAGGCGGGCGACCGCGCCCAACAAGGGGCGGGCGACCGCCCCATGAGTGGGGGCAGAGACCGCCCCTATGTGGGCGGGCGATCGCCCACAAGGAGGGGCGGGCGGGCGCACCCCTCTCATGTGCGGGGTTCGATACATTTGATGTCCACGCGATAATTTCTGTTATTTTATTTTACAGTTTTATTAACTTAGAATTAAATTTTAAAATGTTTAGAATTTAATTCATTTATGTCCAAGCATGTTTTATGTGTTGTTTGAGCATGGTGCATGGTTATAGCCCTATGACCTATTATATAGGAATTTTGTGAATGATTGTAATTTTAAATACGGCCTGCGAGTCGTGCCTTCTCTTATTTTCTGAATATATTCCCTCCCCTATGCTCCCCTCGAATGTAACTTGAGGAATTCTCTATATCATGTAATTGTTATATAGTATAGTTAGAATTGTATTGATGGAGATCAATGAAGATGGACCATGGTGCCAGGACGAGGAGGCCATTCACAAAAGGACCAAAGAGGTACTTGGAGAAGTTACCCTTAGGTTGACCTTTTAGATTTTCTCATTGGCTTGAGAAATCTTTAGTTGGGGCTATAACCTTGTTACGTTTATTTTATGTTGATGTATGTAATGCATGTTTATCGTTTTATTTAATATTGATGCTTGATATACATATATGTAGATATGTATATATGTATATGTACCAGACATATTTTCAATATAAATAAAATCATGAGATCTTTAAATCCCTCTAATAATATTAAGTCAATCAAGATGCCTTCCAATTAAAAATAGAGGAAATTACAAGAAGGTACCACTTTCCAAAATATCTTTCAACTAAATCTCCAAAAAAAATCTTCTTTCAACTAAATATATATTTTAGAAAACTTATTTCAACTAAGTCCATTTTATCAAACTCTAATCTAATTAGTCCTTTAATCATGACTAAAATACCCTTGCTCTACACCTTCATCCCCAAACATTTGCCCACTTTCCACCATTCACGTTTTTCTATATCTCTGAAATTTTTGGTTGTTCTTCTTGAAAATTTCCTCCAGTGATCATCGCTCCAAGCTTCTGCCATGAAATTGCAAACACCACACGCAATACACAATTGGAAGAATCGAGAAAAAAAATTCAAATTATGATAACTAATTCCAAAAAAAAATCGATCTGCTTCTTCTTTATTACAGGAGAATTGTCGATAGAGAATCCATTAAATTGGATGAAAAGTTCGAGCAAGCCACACTCAAATTATGTAACTTTCGATTTGATCATTAGCTATCATCACCTCGATGTAATTTGGAAAAAAAAAACCGGAAGAAAATAGATGAAATGGGAACAGCGAGGAACATTCACTGATAGACATGAGTCTCTGATGAGAAATGTATAAAACATCTATTACAAGCTAAAGGAATGCGAAATGAAAGGTAAACAATGCTAAAATCTGAAGCGACAGGATAATGGATTTACAAACTAGAAATTGACATGAACTAACATGAATTAGAAGCTAAGATTTGTCTAAAGCTACAGAGAATTTTGTTAAGTGTTTTATAGAATTGATTGAACGAGAGCCTTTCCAATGAGCCGATTCAACATTTTGTTCTGCAATCCTCTTAACAGTTTCTTGGCCACTTTGTTGTATGACTTCCAACGTGGATTAGTTGATGGGTATAATGGCGTTGGCCGTAAATTATTTCTTCCCCTTCGTAATCGCTCACTTCCTTTGTTATTTAGTTCGTATCGGTTAATAATAGAAAAATCTGCACATTATTCATTATTATCATCATTTTCACTTTCTTGTGTCTACAAAACTGCAACAATCATTTCCTAATTCCATTTGTAAATGTATTTCATCATCATTATGAATTTTCAGAAACTAATCTCAGTTAAAAATAGAAAAATCTTCACATTATTCACTTTATCATCATTTTCATTTTCTTGTGTCTAGCGGTGCATGTAATTTACATGCACCGCTAGACTCATGCGATGTATATCTCATTAGATGCCTGTACATAACTTGATTCTACCAACAAATTTTATCTACAAGACTGCAACAATCAATTTCTAATTCCATTTGTAAATGGATTTAACCATCATTATGAATTTTCAGAAACTAATCTCAGTTAAAAATAGAAAAATCTTAACATTATTCATTATTATCATCATTTTTACTTTATTGTGTCTAGAGGTGCATGTAATTTACATGCATTGCTAGACTCATGCGATGCATGTCTCATGCGGTGCATGTAAATAACATGATTCCACCAACAGTTTTTATCTATAAGACTGCAACAATCAATTCCTAATTCCCTTTGTAAATGGATTTCATCATCATTATGAATTTTCAAAACTTAATCTCAGTTAAATATAGAAAAATATTCACATTATTCATTATTATCATCATTTTCACTTTCTTGTGTCTAGCGGTGCATGTAATTTACATGCACCGCTAGACTCATGCGATGCATATCTCATGTGGTGCATGTAAATAACTTGATTCCACCAATAATTTTTATCTACAAGACCGTAAAAATCAAATCCAAATTCCCTTTGTAAATAGATTTTAGCATTATTATAAATTTTCAAAAACTAATTACAATTAAAAATATAAAAATATGCACATTAGTCATTATTATCATCATTTTCACTTTTTGTGTCTAGCGATGCATGTAATTGGCATGCACCGCTAGACTCATGTGATAAATATCTCATGCGGTGCACGTAAATAACTTGATTCCACCAATATTTTTTATTTACAAGACTATAAAAATCAATTCCTAATTCCGTTTCTAAACGGATTTCATCATTATTATGAATTTTCAGAAACTAATCTCAGTAAAAAATAGAAAAATCTGCACATTATTCATTATTATCATCATTTTCAATTTCTTGTGTCTAGCGGTGCATGTAATTTACATGCACCGCTAGACTCATTCGATGTATATCTCATGCGGTGCATGTAAATAACTTGATTCACCAACACTTTTTATCAACAAGACTGCAACAATCAATTCCTAATTCCATTTATAAATGTATTTCATCATCATTATGAATTTTCAGAAACTAATCTCAGTTAAAAATAGAAAAATCTTCACATTATTCATTATTATCATCATTTTCATTTTCTTGTGTCTAGCGGTGCATGTAATTTACATGCACCGCAGACTCATGCGATGTATATCTCATTAGATGCATGTACATAACTTGATTCTACCAACAAATTTTATCTACAAGACTCCAACAATCAATTCATAATTCCATTTGTAAATGGATTTAACCATCATTATGAATTTTCAGAAACTAATCTCAGTTAAAAATAGAAAAATATTAACATTATTCATTATTATCATCATTTTTACTTTATTGTGTCTAGAGGTGCATGTAATTTACATGCACCGCTAGACTCATGTGATGCATGTCTCATGCGGTGCATGTAAATAACATGATTCCACCAATAGTTTTTATCTACAAGACTGCAACAATCAATTCCTAATTCCCTTTGTAAATGGATTTCATCATCATTATGAATTTTCAAAACTTAATCTCAGTTAAAAATAGAAAAATATTCACATTATTCATTATTATCATCATTTTCATTTTTTGTGTCTAGCGGTGCATGTAATTTACATGCACCACTAGACTCATGCAATGTATGTCTCATGAGGTGCATGTAAATAACTTGATTCTACCAACAATTTTTATCTATAAGACTGCAACAATCAATTCATAATTCCCTTTGTAAATGGATTTCATCATCATTATGAATTTTCAGAAACTAATCTCAGTAAAATAGAAAAATCTTCACATTATTCATTATTATCACAATCTTCACTTTCTTGTGTCTAACGGTGCACATAATTTACATGCACCGCTAGACTCATCCGATGCATATCTCATGTGGTGCATGTAAATAACTTGATTCAACCAATAGTTTTTATCTACAATACTGCAAAAATCAATTCCTAATTCCGTTTGTAAATGGATTTCATCATTATTATGAATTTTCAGAAACTAATTTCAGTTAAAAATAGAAAAATCTTCATATATTCATTATTATCATCATTTTCACTTTTTGTGTCTAGCGGTGCATGTAATTTACATGCACCGCTAGACCCATGCGATGCATATCTCATGCGGTGAATGTAAATAACATGATTCCACCAACAGTTTTTATCTACAAGACTACAACAATCAATTCCTAATTCCCTTTGCAAATGAGTTTCATCATCATTATGAATTTACAGAAACTAATATGAGTTAAAAATAGAAAAATCTGCACATTATTCATTATTATCATCATTTTCATTTCTTGTGTCTAGCGGTGCATGTAATTTACATGCACCGCTAGACTCATTCGATGTATATCTCATGCGGTGCATGTAAATAACTTGATTTACCAACACTTTTTATCAACAAGACTGCAATAATCAATTCCTAATTCCATTTGTAAATGTATTTCATCATCATTATGAATTTCAGAAACTAATCTCAGTTAAAAATAGAAAAATCTTCACATTATTCATTATTTTCATCATTTTCATTTTCTTGTGTCTAGCGGTGCATGTAATTTACATGCACCACTAGACTGATGCGATGCATATCTCATGTGGTGCATGTAAATTACATGCACCTATAGACTCAGAGTTGTCTTTTAACCAAAAACATTGTTAGATACACCAATAGTTTCAATTTTCTGAAACCATTGACATTTTCAGAAAGCCCAACTAATGAGATGTTTTATTTCATTTCAGTAAATATGTCATTTGATGATAATTGGAAGTTTTTTGTGAATACCTCATCTTTACGTATGGTTTTATTTCATTTCAGAAAGCCCAACCAATTTTATTTTTTTACGTAATTTTTTGTACGGCTTCATCTTTTATGGAAATGCGAATACCTCATCTTCGCGCATTAGTCCATGAAGAAAATGATTCGATGGAATGAGTGAGAAATTACAGGAAATTTTGAGCATTTTTTTGTGTAACATGGAGAATTTACAGAGATAAAATGGAGAATACGATTCTTGTTGGAGACACAGCGAGGAAGATGATAGTTTATGGATATTTTAGTCATTTTGACCTAAACTGGACCTAGTTGAAAGCAAAATATTTTGGTTGACTGGAACGAAAAAACTTTCTCCTCTTGGTACCGACCCGAAATTTTCCCTTAAAAATACTCGTCAAGACTTCGATTGAACATGTGTGGGTTTGCCAAAGCAAAGCACCGTGACAATCTTAGTAAGACGCGAAAGGATAAAAGTGATATCCGTGTTATTTTAAAATTGGGTTCGACTTAACTAGCATTATCTCAATAGGATTGGGAACCTAGAGGCATGGGGTTGAGAAATAATTCATTAGATGAATTAGAACAAAGAGTTGTTCACCAACCATCCAAGAGTTACATGTGATGTAATTGACAAAGCGCTGTCTACCTAAATAACCGAGTCTTGGGTGATTAGCCAAAGCTAACTCAAGGTTAGGTGAAATATGGATCTTGGCCCACTAATAGTTTTGAGGTTGATGTTTTTTACTAAAATAGCGGGAGTATCATTTAATATGAGACCTTATTAAATGATTAAAATCATAAACTTATTTTGCATATTTATATTGTAGATATCCATGGCATCAAACAATGTTACAAGCACACTTTCATTGCGATCGGTCCTTGAGAAGGACAAACTAAATGGGACAAATTTCCTAGACTGGTATAGGAATTTGAGGATTGTCCTCAAACAAGAGAAAAAACAATATGCCCTTGAGGAACCCTTACCTATTGAGGAACCTCCCGTTACGGCCGCGAGGGCCGATGAGGATGCTTAAAAGAAGCATCAAAATGACGCACTTAATGTTGGTTGTTTAATGCTTGCAACCATGAACTCTGAGCTTCAGAAGCAACATGAAAAAATGGATGCGTTCAATATGATTGAACATCTGAAGCAACTTTACCAACAACAAGCTAGACAAGAGAGGTATGACGTCTCTAAAGCGTTGCTTCAGTGCAGAATGGTAGAAAAAACCCTTGTTGGATCTCATGTACTCAAGATGATTGGATACATAGAGAATCTTGAGAAACTAGGTTTTCCGTTGGACCAAGAGTTGGCCACAGACGTGATCTTGCAATCGTTGCCTGATAGCTACAGTCAATTTGTTCTGAATTACAATATGATTGAAATTGAGAAGACTCTACCGCAATTGCTTGGTATGTTGAGAACGTACGAATCAAACTCAAAGAAGTCTAAGCCCACAAACGTACTTATTGTGAATAAGGGCAAGGGAAAGGCTAAAGCAAAAGGCATTAAAAGGAACAAGAAAGTCTTTGTCAAACCTAAGCCTCATGCTACTGCACTTACGCCAAAGGGAGGAGTGGCTAAGGAAGGAAACTGCTTCCATTGCGGTGAGACCGATCATTGGAAGAGAAACTGCAAGTTATACCTGGAAGATCTTAAGAAGACGAAGGGAAGTGTGACTTTTACTTCAGGTATTTTTGTTATAGAAGTCAATTTATCTACTTCTTCATCATGGGTATTAGATACTGGATGTGGTTCTCACATTTGTGTTAATGTGCAGGATCTCAAAAGGAGTAGAGTTTTGGCTAAAGGCGAAGTTGACCTCCGAGTGGGAAATGGAGCAAGAGTTGCTGCATTAGCTATTGTAGATTATTCATTAACTTTGCCTTCTGGTTTAATATTAGATTTACAAGACTGCTATTTTGTGCCATCTATTACTAGAAACATTATTTCGATTTCTTGTTTGGACAAGATTGGTTTTTCATTTATTATAAATGACAAATGTTGCTCCATTTATTTGAATGAGATGTTTTATGCTAGTGCACAATTGATTAATGGTCTTTCTGTATTAAATCTAGATATGCATGTCTATAACATAAATTCTAAAGGATTAAGAATAATGATTCTAATCCAACTTATCTCTGGCATTGTCGTTTGGGCCATATAAACGAGAATCGTATATCAAAACTTCATAAGGACGGAGCTTTAGATTCATTTGATTTTGAATCATATGAAACATGTGAATCTTGTTTAATGGGCAAGATGACTAAAGCCCCTTTCAAGGGACATGTTGAAAGGGCAAGTGATTTATTGAGTCTCATACATATTGATGTATGTGGCCCAATAATCACACAAGCTAGAGGTGGTTTTCAATACTTCGTTACATTTACTAATGACTTCAGTAGATATGGGTATGTGTACCTAATGAAACACAAACATGAAACCTTTGAAAAGTTCAAGGATTTCAAGAATGAAGTACAAAACCAGCTTGGCAAAAGTATCAAAGTCCTTCAATCAGATCGAGGAGGTGAATACTTAAACCAAGAGTTCAATGACTATCTAAAGGAGTGTGGGATAGTCCCACTACTCACACCTCCGTATACTCCACAATGGAATGGCGTATCTGAAAGGAGAAATCGAACTTTGTTGGACATGGTTTAATCTATGATGAGTCATGCAGATCTTCCGATTTCCTTTTCGGGACATGCTTTAGAAACAACAATATTTATACTGAACCGTGTTCCATCTAAATCAGTTGAAAAAGACACCATATGAGATATGGACTAAGAAGCGTCCTAGTATGTCTTTTATGAAGATTTGGGGTTGTGAGGCTTACGTGAGACATCACGCCTCCAATAAACTTGGACCCAAATCTGATAAGTGTTTATTTGTGGGGTATCTTAAGGAAACGAAAGGATACTATTTCTATTATCCCACCGAGAACAACGTGGTTGTTGCTCGGACAGATGTCTTTCTTGAAAGAGAATTTATTTCTAGAAGAACCAGTGGGAGACAAATAGAACTTAGTGAAGTACAACCACAAGAAAACACTGAACATGATATTGAGATGGAAACAGAGCAGTCACCACAAGTTGTGGTGGATGAAATACCTGCTCAAGAGACACAAGCCCAGCGTAGGTCAGTAAGAGTGCACCGGGAGCCACATAGATATGGATTTCTTGTGACTCAACAAGGTGACTTACTACTCATTGATGAGGATGAGTCGTCATCCTATCAAGAAGCTATAATGGGCCCTGATTCTGAGAAATGGCAAGAGGCCGTGAAATCTGAGATGGAATCCATGTATGTAAACCAAGTATGGACTTTGGTTGACCCACCTGAAGGGGTAAGACCCATAAGGTGCAAATGGATTTTCAAGAAAAAGACCGACATGGATGGTAATGTACAAACCTTTAAAGGACGACTGGTTGCTAAAGCCTTCAAACAAATTCATGGTATTAACTATGATGAAACCTTTTCTCCAGTTGCCATGGTTAAATCCATTAGGATCTTACTTGCAATAGCTGCATTTCATGATTATGAAATCTGGCAGATGGATGTCAAAACAGCTTTCCTTAATGGAAATTTACTTGAGGATGTGTACATGACACAACCCGAAGGTTTTGTCGATCCAAAGGATGCTGGAAAGATATGCAAGCTACAACGATCCATTTATGGATTAAAGCAAGCTTCTCGGAGTTGGAATATTTGTTTTGATGATGCAATCAAAGAGTTTGGTTTCATCAAGAACGTAGATGAACCTTGTGTCTACAAGAAGGTCCGTGGGAGTATAATTATCTTTCTAGTGTTGTATGTAGATGACATACTTCTCATTGGAAATGATATCCCTGCCTTGAAATCTGTAAAGATTTGGCTAGGGAATTGCTTTTCTATGAAAGACTTGGGTGAAGCCACCTACGTGTTAGGTATCAAGATCTATAGAGATAGATCAAGAAGATTACTTGGCCTAAGTCAAAGTACATACATAGATAAAGTGCTAAAACGGTTTAGCATGTAAGAATCAAAGAAAGGATTTGTGTCTATGACACATGGAATATATCTCTCGAAGGATCAGTGTCCTTCAACACAAGATGAGAGACAACGCATGAGTAAGATTCCATATGCGTCAGCTATTTGATCTATCATGTATGTCATGATATGTACTCGTCCCGATGTCTCATATGCTTTGAGCATGACGAGCAGATATCAAGTTGATCCAGGTGAAGGTCACTGGATCGCTGTCAAGAATATCCTGAAGTACTTGAGAAGAACAAAGGATACATTCTTGATTTATGGAGGTGAGGAAGAGCTCAATGTAATAGGTTACACTGATGCAAGCTTCCAAACCGACAAGGATGATTTCCGATCGCAATCAGGATATGTGTTTTGCCTAAATGGAGGTGATGTGAGCTGGAAGAGTTCAAAGCAAGAGACAGTAGCCGATTCTACAACTGAAGCTGGGTATATTGCTGCCTCAGATGCAGCAAAGGAAGCCGTTTGGATCAAGAAGTTCATTTCTGAGCTTGGGGTTATGCCTAGCATACTAGATCCGATTGAACTCTATTGTGACAACAATGGAGCCATCGCATTGGCTAAGGAACCCAGATCTCACCAGCGATCCAAACACATACTTTGGCGCTTTCATTTCATTCGAGAAATCGTTGAAAGAGAAGATGTGAAAATATGCAAACTACCAACTGATGATAATGTATCTGACCCACTGACGAAAACTCTGTCACAGCAGAAGCATAATCGTCATACTAGATCTTTAGGCATTAAGTACATGTTTGATTGGTCTTAGTGCAAGTGGGAGATTTGTTGAGATATGCCCTAAGACAACTCATTAGATGATTGATTTTGGCATACAATGTAATATGATTTTAATAAAGGCAATTCATTATTATATATTATTCCAGTATCTGAGTAATATGAATATATATATATACATATGTTAATGTCTTTGGAATAATATTGTATTATTCTTAAAGATTGTCCCTAGTCAAGTATTATCATGAATAAGGATAATGATAATGCATTGAGGCTAGTATGTATTGATTGATGAATTGTTCATGGATATGAGATATCAAATCAACACATGGGTGCATGTTAGAGAACGATGTACTGGACAGACCCACCATGAGAATGCTACATGGATAGTTATATGAATGTCATAAGCAATTCTCATAGTGATAATAATGTATGTAATCCTTACGACTTGAGATCACCTGAGATCCCAACATAAGGAGTCGTGTATCTTGATATTGTCAAACGTTACCTGTAACAGGATAAACTATAAAGACAATCATTGGATGCACCACGAATTATGTAGAGGTATGTTGAGTGATCAAGATAGGATTTGTCCCTCCTATATAACAGGAGAAGTGTTTGGGCCCTTGATCAAGTAAGACTAAAATGCATGGCCATGCTCGAATGAGTCGATATGTGATATCGAGATTATTCGTTTATTATAGTCAACTTGGGGATCAAGAAATAAAAGATTGAACTATACGAGTATGACTATTCCATGACAACACATAGGACAAATGGATTAAGTTACATGGTGAATATTATCATAGGCCATAGGTTATGTCGAGTCAATGACATTCTTGTAACTTGGGTAGCCTTGATGTGTTGCTAGATACCGCTCATTGCTTGTGACATAAAATTAGATTTTATGTCACTACTAACGTTGCAAGATCCTAACGGGTCAAACACAAGATTAAATTGATAAAGGGTAGATAAAATTCATTGGATGAATTAATTTGATTAAGAAGAGTCTTAATCATAATATATTATATACTCATACATATAATCTATCGGGCCATATATATATATATATATATATATATATATATATATATATATATATATATATATATATAATAGGCTACAGATACAATTAAGAAAGTGGTTTTGGGCTTTTCGAAAGCCTATAATTAAGCTAGCCGCTTCTTTCATGTATATATATACTGTAAGGAATCCAACAAGCAATAAACGCAGCGGAATTTAAAAAAAATATGGATTCCCTAACCATGGACCTATACAAATGAGTTCATATCGGATAAAGGATCAAAGTTCTCACCCTTGTAGCGTGTTTGAGCAGATTCCACGAAGCAGCACCACGTCCAACGCCTCCTTCGAGTCACTAGCAAAACTTATCAAGTTTTGCCTCAACGGTATCCAAACGATCAAATCGGGTGAAGGGATAGTCTAAGAACAAGTTGCTAGACTCGTTCTTAAACCGGAACAAGAAGCACACTCGATTCACAATCGAATGTACGCCGGAATTCACCAAGAACCACACGGCTATGAAGAAGCCGAGAGCTCAAGTGATGATAGCGGCCGTGAGCTTCAAGAATGTAGGTTGGAATGATTTCAAAATTGTCTAACAATTAATTATATCAAAGTTATTAAAAGGGCTTAATTAAGTTCAAGACTTTCTCAAAGTCTTACGGGCCCAAACCCATAATTTAATTAAGTTCTTTTAATCATTCAATTAAGACTCCTCTTAATTAATTAATTCATCCAATGAATTTAATTTCCCTTCTCGATTTAATCTTTTGTGCGACCCGATAGGATCTTGTAATGTTGGCAGTGACATAAAATCTCATTTTATGTCGCAAGCAATGAGTGGTATCTAGCAACACATCAATGCTACCCAAATTACAAGAATGTCAATGACTCGACATAACCTAGGAACCGTGATAATATTAATCATGTAACTTAATCCCTTTGTCATTTGTGTTTAGATTGAACACGATTCATGGAATAGTCATACTCGTTTATTCAATCTCTATTTCTTGATCCCCAAGTAGAACTAGAATAAACGAATAAGCTCGATATCTCATATCGACTCATTCGAGCATGGCCATGCATTTTAGTCTTACTTGATCAAGGGCCCAAACACTTCTCCAGTTATATAGGAGTGACAAATCATATCTCGATCAATCAACATCCCTCTACATAGTTCGTAGTGTATCCAATAGTTGCCTTTATAGTATACCCTATTACAGGTAACGTTTGACAATATCAAGATACATAACTCCTTATGTTGGGATCTCTGGTGATCTCAAGTCGTAAGGATTACATACATTATTATCACTATGAGAATTGCTTATGACGCTCATATAACTATCCATGTAGCATTCTCATGGTGGGTCTGTCCAGTACATCGTTCTCTAACATGTACCCATGTGTTGATTTGATATCTCATATCAATGAACAATTCATCAATCAACACATACTAGTCTCTATGTATTATCATTATCCCGATTCATGATAATACTTGACTAGGGACAATGTTTAAGAATAATACAATATTATTCTAAGGACATTAACATATATATTAATTCACATTGCACAGTTAAACGAATTATATATAATAATGAATTGCCATTCTTAAAATCATAAACATTGTATGTCAAAACAATCATCCAATGACATGTCTTAGGGCATATCCCAACAAATCTCCCACTTGCACTAAGACCACTCAGACATATACCTAATGCCTAGAGATCTAGTATGACGATCATGCTTCTGCTATGACAGTGGCTTCGTCAATGGGTCAGATATGTTATCATATGTTAGTACTTTGCATATTTTAACATCTCCCCTTTCAACGATTTCTCGAATGAAATGAAAGCGCCGAAGTATGTGCTTGGATCTTTGGTGAGATCTAGGTTCCTTAGCAAATGCGATCGCTCCATTGTTGTCACAATAGAGTTCTATCGGATCTTTAATGCTAGGCACCACTCCAAGTTCAGAAATGAACTTCCTAATCCAAACAGCTTCCTTTGCTGCATCCGAGGCAGCATTATACTCAGCTTCTGTTGTAGAATCGGCTACTGTCTCTTGCTTTGAACTCTTCCAGCTCACAGCACCTCCATTTAGGCAATACACATATCCAGATTGCGATCGATAATCATCTTTGTTGGTTTGGAAGCTTGCATCAGTGTAACCTATTACATTGAGCTCTTCCTCACCTCCATAAATCAAGAATGTATCCTTAGTTCTTCTCAAGTACTTCAGGATATTCTTGACAGCAATCCAGTGACCTTCACCTGGATCAACTTGATATCTGCTCGTCATGCTCAAAGCATACGATACATCGGGACGAGTACATATCATGGCATACATGATAGATCCATCTGCCAGATTTCATAATCATGAAATGCAGCTATTGCAAGTAAGATCCTAATGGATTTAACCATGGAAACTGGTGAAAAAGTTTCATCATAGTCAATACCATGAATTTGTTTGAAACCTTTTGCAACCAGTCGACCTTTATAGGTTTGTACATTACCATCCATGTCGGTCTTTTTCTTGAAAATCCATTTGCACCCTATGGGTCGTACCCCTTCAGGTGGATCAACCAAAGTCCATACTTGGTTTGCATGCATGGATTCCATCTCAGATTTCATGGCCTCTTGCCATTTCTCAGAATCAGTGCCCATTATAGCTTGTTGATAAGATGACGACTCATCCTCATCAATAAGTAGTAAGTCACCTTGTTGAGTCACAAGAAATCCATATCTCTGTAGCTCCCGGTGTTCTCTTACAGGCCTACGCTGGGTTTGTGTCTCTTGAGCAGGCACTTTATGTGGGGTCTTCCCACTTTAACAGTGTTTAATAAACATAAGAAGGACTAATCATGTATTAATAACATCTTAGGGTTCTAGTTGCTACATGAGCTAACAGAATTACAGGTCAAATAAAACTTCAAAGCTTATTAGTTACATTCCCATAATGAATGTTAACATGTTAGATTTATACTACTCCTACAGTAGATACTAAACAGAAGCTGAATCCTACACGTTCATGTGTTCCCGTAGCTCACTGCTCAACCCGACCCCTTAGTCTTTTAGTCCAAAAGCGTACCTACAGGAACAACCCATCATGAGCATGTACATCATTACTTAACATCATAAAGGCAATGGCATATAAATAAATGCATGAAAATAATTGGTAACGTATACTTCCTGGTTAATCGCATTAACCCTCTTTGGTTGTCCCTGTTTCATAGTCATGCATAAAATCATTAATTCTTGACATGAATGATTAAAACCATCATCTTATAAATATTATCATCTTATAACATCATCATCATATAAGCATCATCATCTTGTAATTATCATTATCTTATAACATCATCATCATATAAGCATCATCATCTTGTAATTATCATTATCTTATAACATCATCATCATATAAGCATCATCATCTTGTAATTATCATTATCTTATAACATCATCATCATATAAGCATCATCATTTTATAGCGTCATCATCTTGTAGCATCATCATCTTATAGCATCGTCATCTTGTAGCATCATCATCTTATAGCATCATCATCTTGTAGCATCATCATCTTATAGCGTCATCATCTTATAACATCATAACAAAATATAACAGTAAATGTAAACGTGCTGGTTATTCGTTACCTTCTTCTTGTTGTTCCTGATTCATAATCATGCATATGGGCATCTTACCCTGTGGCATCTTACCACATTATAAACATCGCATGGCCTCTTACCATGTGGGGCATCTTACCCCGTGGCATCTTACCACAAATAAACATCGCATGGCCTCTTACCATGTGGGGCATCTTACCCCGTGGCATCTTACCACAAATAAACATCGCATGGCCTCTTACCATGTGGGGCATCTTACCCCGTGGCATCTTACCACAAATAAACATCGCATGGCCTCTTACCATGTGGGGCATCTTACCCCGTGGCATCTTACCACAAATAAACATTGCGTCACATTATCATATAAACATCATCATGTAAACATCGTATAAACATCATCGTATAAACATCGTATAAACATCATCATATAAACATCGTATAAACATCATCATTTCATCGTATATATTCATGCGATAAATGCATAGTCATAGTGTAGGGATGTGTTTTACCGTCCGATGCCCGTACATCTCTTACGTGCCTTTTCAAAAGGAGGAGGAGTCAACAGACTTTATCTCCTTGACTGTGCTGGTACCTGGTATGGTTCTACAAGACCACATAATACCATATTAGATGCCTCAAAACCATCTCACATCATAAACTTAACAAAATAAAACATCATTATATTTTTCAACGTTCTGTCTCTCTCGATCGATCGGCCCAAGGTCTCGATCGATCGAGACACTGTGCACAAACAGTGCCTTAGCATCCTGCCTCGCTCGATCGATCGAACATTTTACCGATCGATCGAGGAGCTTCACCGATCGATCGAGA
Organism: Haberlea rhodopensis; assembly: GCA_907163345.1. Lineage (NCBI taxonomy): Eukaryota > Viridiplantae > Streptophyta > Magnoliopsida > Lamiales > Gesneriaceae > Haberlea > Haberlea rhodopensis. The sequence continues at coordinate 2,345,681 of CAJQUN010000025.1, forward strand.
AATCCTTCGATCGATCGGCACCAAAATTTTGAAAACATGCATTAGACCTTCTGTCTCGCTCGATCGATCGGGACCAAATCTCGATCGATCGAGAGCTCTGAAAAATCGGGATTTTCCCCAGATTTTTGAGCACCTCTTTTCACACCATCTTTTCTACTTCATAACACATCTTTCATGCTGAAACAAACATGTAAAGAACTTCATAAAATATCCATGTAGGCACTTAAATCAAAGGTTTAACAAAACCTAAGCTAACATGCATCATAACATCATCATAATCTTCATCCTCAACCAACCTTAAACAGAAACAGAGCATGCTTATCTTTTCCCAGATTTTCGAGCATATAGTTTCATAACAAGAAATCTATCACATAAATCATGTAAAAAGCTCGAACAACCATGCTAGTAGTTACATAATACTACCATGTAAGCATTCATACCAAGGTTTCACCCAAGCCTACACTTAGCATGCATTAAAACAACCCACCAAACCCAAGCTCAAACACAAACCCAGAAAAACAGAGTAAGGCTTACCCCTCTACTTTTGCTCCCCTAATCTTGCAAAGTTTTAAACAAGAAATCACAAGCTAATCCCCCTTCCTTTCTGCAGTTTACAGGGACGAAAATGAGAGGGAGAAAGATATGGAGGGAAAGTGAATGCAAGAATGAGTGATGGCATGGGTTGGGGCAAGTGGGGGGTATGGGCTTTGACAAGTGGGAAAAGGGGTGAGGTGACCGATTGGGGTGGTGTGGTTGGGGTGCCTTGTGGTGTTTAATTGTATCCCGGTATTTTGTACGATGTATTAAAATATCCTCACTCGATGTTTTCTAACTTCATTTAATTAATACATCATTTAAAAACACTCAACATGCCCCCCAAATCATATCATCAAATCATAATTATACTCTCCAATTTAAATACACCACAACCCTTAATCATAACATAAATCGTCATCATAGCACATAATCATATAACATTTCGGGGGTATTACACTTTATCCACAACATCTTGTGGTGTCTGCTCTGTTTCCATCTCAATATCATGTTCAATGTTTTCTTGTGGTTGAACTTCACTAAGTTCTATCTGTCTCCCACTGGTTTTTCTAGAAATAAATTCTCTTTCAAGAAAGACACCAGTCCGAGCAACAACTACTTTGTTCTTGGTGGGATAATAGATATAGTATCCTTTCGTTTCCTTAGGATACCCCACAAATAAACACTTATCAGATTTGGGTCCAAGTTTGTTAGAGACGTGACGTCTCACGAAAGCCTCACAACCCCAAATCTTCATAAAAGACATACTAGGACGCTTCCCAGTCCATATCTCATATGGTGTCTTTTCCACTGATTTAGATGGAACACGGTTCAGTATGAATATTGTTGTTTCTAAAGCATGTCCCCAAAAGGATATCGGAAGATCTGCATGACTCATCATTGATCTAACCATGTCCAACAAGGTTCGATTTCTCCTCTCGGATACACCAGTCCATTGTGGAGTATACGGAGGAGTGAGTTGTGGGACTATCCCACACTCCTTTAGATAGTCATGAAATTCTTGGCTTAAGTATTCACCTCATCGATCTGATCGAAGGATTTTGATACTTTTGCCAAGTTGGTTTTGTACTTCATTCTTGAAATCTTTGAACTTTTCAAAGGTTTCATGCTTATGCTTCATTAGGTACGCATACCCAAATCTACTGAGGTCATCAGTAAATGTAACGAAGTATTGAAAACCACCTCTAGCTAGTGTACTTATTGGCCCACATACATCACTATGTATTAGTCCCAATAAAATATTTTCCCTTTCAACATGTCCCTTGAAAGGGGCTTTAGTCATCTTGTCATTTAAACAAGATTCACATGTTTCATATGATTCAAAATCAAATGAATCCAATACTCCATCCTTATGAAGTTTTGAGATGCGATTCTCGTTTATATGGCCCAAGCGACAATGCCAGAGATAAGTCGGATTAGAATCATTATTCTTAATCCTTTTAGTATTTATGTTATAGATAGGCATATCAAGATTTAATACATAAAGACCATTAATCATTTGTGCACTAGCATAAAACATATCATTTAAATAAATGGAACAACGATTGTTCTTTATCATAAATGAAAATCCACACTTGTCCAAACAAGAAATAGAAATAATATTTTTAGTAATAGATGGCACAAATAACAGTCTTTTAAAATCAACGATAAACCAGAAGGTAAAGCTAAACAATAATCCCATATAGCTAATGCAGCAACTCTTGCTCCATTTCCAACTCGGAGATCAACTTCACCTTTCGCCAACGTCCTACTCCTTTTGAGATCCTGCACATTTACACAAATGTGAGATCCACATCCAGTATCTAATACCCATGATGAAGAAGTAGATAAATTGACTTCTATAACAAAAATACCTGAAGTGGAAGTCACACTTCCTTTCTTGAGATCCTCCAAATAAACTTTGCAATTTCTTTTCCAATGACCGGTCTCACCGCAATGGAAACAGTTCCCTTCTTTTGCTATCCCTCCCTTTGGCTTAAGTGCAGGAGTTTTTGGCTTAGATTTAACAAAGACCTTCTTGTTCTTCTTGAAGCTCTTAGATTTAGTCTTTCCTTTGCTCTTATTCACAATAAGAACATTTGTAGGCTTAGACTTCTTACTATTTGCTTCAAAGGTTCTAAGCATGCCAAGTAATTGCGGTAGAGTCTTTTCAATTTCAATCATATTGTAATTCAAGACAAATTGACTGAAGCTTTCAGGCAACGATTGCAAGATCGCGTCAGTGGCCAACTCTTGGTCCAAAGGAAAACCCAGCTTCTCCAGATTCTCAATATATCCAATCATCTTGAGTACATGAGTTCCAACCAGACTTCCTTCTACCATTCTACACTGGAACAACGCTTTAGAGACGTCATACCTCTCTTGTCTTGCTTGTTGTTGGTACAGTTGCTTAAGGTGCTCGATCATATCGAACGCCTCCATTTCCTCATGTTGCTTCTGAAGCTCAGAGTTCATGGTGGCAAGCATAATGCACCCAACATCAAGTGCGTCACTTTGATGCTTCTTGTAAGCATCTTTATCGGCTCTAGTAGCCGTCAGGGGAGGTTCCTCAGCAGGTAAGGGTTCCTCTAGGACATATTGCTTCTTTTCTTGTTTGAGGACTATCCTCAAGTTCCTATGCCAGTCTAGGAAATTTGTCCCATTTAATTTGTCCTTCTCAAGGACCGATCGCAGTGATAATGTGCTTGTTACGTTGTTAGTTGCCATGGATATCTACAATATAAATATGCAAGATAAGTTTATGATTTTAATCATTTAATATGGTCTTATATTAAATGACACTCCCACTATTTTGTTTAAAATTATCAACCCTCGAAACATATAGTGGGTCAAGATCCATATTTCACTTAATCTTGAGTTAGCTTTGGCTAATCGCCCAAGACTCGGTTATTTAGGTAGACAACGCTTTGTCAATTACATCACATGTAATTCTTGGATAGTTTGACGAACAACACTTTGTTCAAATTCATCAAATGAATTATTATCCAACATATGCCTCTAGGTTCCCAATCCTATTGAGATAACCTAGTTAAGTCATACCCAATTTAAAGTAAAGCGGATATCACTATTACCCTTTCGCGCCTTACCAAGATTGCCACGGTGCTTTGCTTTGGCAAACCCACACAAGTTCAATCGAAGTCTTGACGAGTACTTTTAATTTTGGAATGCATCTAAAACTTAATATTTTAGAGGGATTTATTGATCTCATGATTTTATTATTGATAATTTAAAATATGTCCACTACATATACGCATATACATATCTACATATATGTATAATAAAATTATCAATCTAAAACATAAGATAAATCATGCATCAACATACATAAATTAACGTGACATGGTTATAGCCCCTACTAGCGATTTTCTCAAGCCAATGAGAAAATCCTAAGAGTCAACCTAAGGTAACTTTACAAGCACCTTCCTTTGGCTCCAAATTGTGAATGGCCTCCTCTACCGGCACCAAGCTCCATCTTCATTGATCACCATCAATAAAATAATCTATACTATATAACATTTACAAATATAGAGAATTCCTCGATTCACATTTGAGGGGAACATAGGGGAGGGATAACATTTTGAGAAAAATAGAGAAGGCACGACTCGCAGGTCGTATTATAAATTACAAACATTCACAAATCCTATCTAATAGGTCAAAGGGCTATAACCATGCACCATGCTCAAACAACACATAAAACATGCTATATCATTTAATTAATTAAATTCTAAACATTTTAAAATTTAATTCTAATTAAAACTGTAAAATAAAATTTTGAAAAATTATCGTACGCTCGGGACATCACATGCCACGAACTAAAGTGACTAAACCATGAACCATCATGGTTCGAACCATCATGGACCACGGCTGGACCAATCATGGGCCTAGGGTTTGAAACCCTAGCCCACAACTTGGTCCGAGCCACTTGAGCGAGCGAGCGGCCGCTCAAGACCTAGCTCATGCGCCATCTAGTGTTTCCATCAAGCCAATGCGTCCGAAACGTTGGAATTTGATTAGCCACGAGTCACGGTCAGGCCATGCACGGTGGTGGCTCAACCATCTCGAGCCAAGGGTTCCAAACACCCTAGCTCTCACGTGGTGAAGCCGTTATACCATGCATGCGTGAACCATTATCGAGCCAAAGAGTTCAAAACTCTAGCCACGTCTCGACACCTCCATGCACGAACATGAGCCACAACGACTAGATCATCTCGAGCCAAGGGTCCGAAGCACCCTAGCTCTCACGTGGTGTAGCCGTGGGTCAAGTGCATAAGTGGTGGTGGCTGAAAACAATTGAATGGATTCGATTATTCGCTTTGTGTATCGTATACATTAAACATCAATTATATCAAATATAATTTCATGATAATTTCATAAACTTAATTTAATCATATCATATATGATTATATACAGTTTTTATAGCATGCAATATAATCCTAATATGATTAAAAACAATTTAACCACATAAATCTGATATGAGCCTTGAACCTGGCTCTGATACCACTGTAAGGAATCCAACAAGCAATAAACGCAGCGGAATTTAAAAAAAATATGGATTCCCTAACCATGGACCTATACAAATGAGTTCATATCAGATAAAGGATCAAAGTTCTCACCCTTGTAGCGTGTTTGAGCAGATTCCACGAAGCAGCACCACGTCCAACGCCTCCTTCGAGTCACTAGCAAAACTTATCAAGTTTTGCCTCAACGGTATCCACACGATCAAATCGGGTAAAGGGATAGTCTAAGAACAAGTTGTTAGACTCGTTCTTAAACCGGAACAAGAAGCACACTCGATTCACAATCGAATGTACGCCGGAATTCACCAAGAACCACACGGCTATGAAGAAGCCGAGAGCTCAAGTGATGATAGCAGCCGTGAGCTTCAAGAATGTAGGTTGGAATGATTTCAAAATTGTCTAACAATTAATTATATCAAAGTTATTAAAAGGGCTTAATTAAGTTCAAGACTTTCTCAAAGTCTTACGGGCCCAAACCCATTATTTAATTAAGTTCTTTTAATCATTCAATTAAGACTCCTCTTAATTAATTAATTCATCCAATGAATTTAATTTCCCTTCTCGATTTAATCTTTTGTGCGACCCGATAGGATCTTGTAATGTTGGCAGTGACATAAAATCTCATTTTATGTCGCAAGCAATGAGTGGTATCTAGCAACACATCAATGCTACCCAAATTACAAGAATGTCAATGACTCGACATAACCTAGGAACCGTGATAATATTAATCATGTAACTTAATCCCTTTGTCCTTTGTGTTTAGATTGAACACGAGTCATGGAATAGTCATACTCGTTCAATCTCTATTTCTTGATCCCCAAGTAGAACTAGAATAAACGAATAAGCTCGATATCTCATATCGACTCATTCGAGCATGGCCATGCATTTTAGTCTTACTTGATCAAGGGCCCAAACACTTCTCCTGTTATATAGGAGGGACAAATCATATCTCGATCAATCAACATCCCTCTACATAGTTCGTAGTGTATCCAATAGTTGCCTTTATAGTATACCCTGTTACAGGTAACGTTTGACAATAACAAGATACATAACTCCTTATGTTGGGATCTCTGATAATCACAAGTCGTAAGGATTACATACATTATTATCACTATGAGAATTGCTTATGACGCTCATATAACTATCCATGTAGCATTCTCACGGTGGGTCTGTCCAGTACATCGTTCTCTAACATGTCCCCATGTGTTGATTTGATATCTCATATCAATGAACAATTCATCAATCAACACATAATAGTCTTTATGTATTATCATTATCCCGATTCATGATAATACTTGACTAGGGACAATGTTTAAGAATAATACAATATTATTCTAAGGACATTAACATATATATTAATTCACATTGCACAGTTAAACGAATAATATATAATAATGAATTGCCATTCATAAAATCATAAACATTGTATGTCAAAACAATCATCCAATGACATGTCATAGGGCATATCCCAACATATACATGGTCATTAGGTTATGAGTGGCAGAGGTTAATTGTGAATTAACAAGCACCCTAAACCTAGCAGACAAATTGTTGACGCGGCCGTCATCTCGTTTCTTGGTGGCTCGTCACTTTCCGGTTGAAGATCAAGTCTAGCAACTTGTTCTTCAATCCCTTTTCGATTTGATCGTGGATACCGTAGAGGCATAACTTGAAAAGTTTTGCTACTGACTCGAGGACGCGTTGGACGTGCTGCTTCGTGGGATTCGGCTCAAACAAGGGTAGGATTTTTTTTACCCCGATATGATTAACTCTGTATAGGTCCTCGGTTGGGAATCCAAATTTATATTTTCGCTGCGTATTGCATGTTGGATTCCTTACAGTCTCAAGTTCTCGAAAGGACATGCAAGAAAAATCAATTGCATTTCCGCCACACGTGTCAACCACGACACTTAACAAATCCAATCCTGGTCATCCCTCGTTTACACAAGGATTCAACAATCCTAACACAGGGAGGCTATCGAATTATCCAGCAAATAATTACCATAAACCTAATACGACAATCCCTCCTCAGAGAAAGTCATCCGGACCTCACGATCATTCTTCAGAATACATCGTGCCATCGAGATTACCAATCTCAAGGTGCCACAATCTCTCGCCAGAGATTCATTCATCCAAGCATCCTAATCCGATGCTCGACAAGTACCAAAATGCTGGCATTCGTATACACACTCCGGTATACATGCCTAAGCACCAACAACACATGCATACTCAATGCAATCGACTCGGTTATCACCAATCATACCCAGAAGTCCCAATTACAATTGTCAATCCCCAGCTAGTCTCACCCCGCGGAGAATAATGATTGACGGACCAACGACCAATGGTGTGATTCCAACATCAACACTACACAAACCGACTCATCGGGTCTCTTAAAGATTCTCATTAGGTATATCAATACCGCTTTCCTCGTAAGGAAAGTGTCATGAACCATCACCCTCCAATCTCGAACCACCGTTTAGAAAATTTAGATACATTTATACCAAAATATATCCCGGAACCAATAAATACACAACTGGTTCAGAATAGTGCATCAATGCCACTATTACCAAATCAAAACCCTGTATACACCACGTATACTCATTCTAACAATGCTCTGTACTAATGCCATAGTACTCCACAATCTCAAACATTTCATTGAAGACGTCTCCTCGTACGTCTCTCGGAAAAATAAAAAGCCATTTCTTCCAACACCAGTAATGCTTACCATGGCTGATTCACAATCAACCCAATACCAGCTGTCTTCATGACAGTAAATCTAAATCTCTCCAAGAGATACAATCAACATAGTAGTGTCACACCACTAACTATATCCCACAATTCATATTGTGTTTCCCCATTGCATTCCATATGCAAGGATGCTCAGCCAGAGCCAATAACGACTTGTTGACACTCATGTTGGTACTCCCAAATTGAGTTGTCCCGATACAAGCCCCTCAAAACATTTGACGTAAAACATCCCCGTGAGGTATTCTCTGCATCAAACCACATGCCACAAAGTGACCACCGAGTCTACCATAAGTCCTCATCGTATCATCTTATGATTTCCCCCAAATTCGGTTCCAACGAGCAGTATAATGGCTACATCAAACTCACTATAGCACTGCTATAATACCCGACTAGCAAATCGTTGCCTCCTTAGGTTTATACCGAACCTACCAACGTATCATACGTTCCATCCCGGTATACCATACCGTACAATCAATTAGAGTATTGGGTCATCACCCAATATTTCCCTAATACCAATACATAACGGACATCTTGGTGTCCTCACTCAACCACAAGGCAATCCTGCTCTGGGATTTGTTCCACACCCTCATGGGTGGGTGTGACCATGTCTACCACACGTCACATCGATAAGAGCGAGTAGTTTCCTCAATAATTACTCCTACTAACAGTCACTTGGCCAATAGCCATCTCAACGAGTATACCCAAGGGTACCACTACTCGTAAAATATTTACCCCCAATACATGATGCAGTACAACCTGTACAGTGCCTCCATAATTCATCGAGCAAACCTGCTCGGCATAATTGTCCCGTCAACCGGTGACGTAGACACCACTTTGCGCTCATCATTGGCACTCAAACCATATGACTAAATACATACACCTAACTGTATTTTTCATCGTATCGACGGCATTCGTCCACGTAGAACAGCCTCTATATCATCGTCATCATGTGACGGTACATGTCAACACATGACATCCACAATATCATCCTCAACTCGTGACAGTATATGTCAATACATGGCATCCATAATCTCATAGTCAATATTTTCCCATAAGAATCGTTCAGGTTTTTTTTAATAAATATCGGTTAACTCGGTTACCGGCCGAATTAACCAATATTTTCATCGGTTCGGTTAAATTTGTTATCCAGTAAGAAACTTCGGTTCGATATACTAAAAAGAAGTTCGGTTTAACACGTTAAATGAAAGTTCGGTTCGGTCGGTAACAGAATTGTCCTATTGTACACCCCTATATGCGATACAAGCTTCAAGCGTTGCTTCTGAATTGGCATTCTCAACATGTTGTCGAATTATTGGGGAATACACAAGAAGTCTATCTGATGATCCATTATGCATGCTCACATTACTGAAAGATTGGTTTAAAGCAGAATGTAAGAATAGAAGAGATGAGACGGTTGAAAATTTCGTAAATCATTATAACAAGCAAGAAGAAGAAAACGCCAAAATAATACTTATCAATTATCAAGAGTGATAAATACTTATGTTTTTTATTTAGATTTTCATTTGCCATAAGTGTAACTATTATTTGTATAAGCATTTATATTATCAAATGAAGAATAAATATATTAAATTTGTTATGAATATTGTCGGTACATAAACGAACAAAAAAAAGAAAGAAAAACCTATCGGACCGGTTTGGATCGATCCGGAACCGGTTGGAACCAGAATCGGTTGGAACCAGAACCAGAGATCTGGTTATGGACTGGACCAGACCAATTCTAATCGGTAAGCACCACTACCTTCGTCAATTGGGAAGGGAGCTGGATAACAAACCAGCATGCTAAACCTAGGTTGTCATTTGCTAATGTTCTTTCTAATTACGGTATTACTAATTTTTAGCGTGACTGGGATTATTAACATGCATGGTATATGGCTGCCAGGGACGAATCTACACGGGAGTGAAGGGGGGCAGCTGCCCCCCCTCAAAAACTGTTTGTTATTATATATTTATACTACAACTTTAGCAAGCAAAGGGCGTTGGAGTAGTGGTGAGAACTGGACACAGGAATCCCCTCAACCTAGGTTCGATACTTGTTAAGGGAGTTGGTGAAGCCCTGCACGCAGGGAATGTGGAACATTGTGTTTTTGTATAATTATAATATTTTTATCATGAAAATTAATTTTAGATAATTGATGATATTTTAACTTTATATTTTTTTCATAAAAAGTAATTTTAAATAATTAATGATATATTTAACTTAAAAAAATCTTTGACCATGATATTTTTCTAAAGTCATCCTATTTTCTCAATCAATTAAACAATAAAAAATAAATTTTTGACTATTTTTTTAAAAAATACTTGTTTTGATTAATAAAAAACAAGAAATAAATTTATGTCAAAAAAACAAGAAAGAAAATCATCATTACTATTAAATGAATTATCAAAGACTTCAAGTTTTTTGTACTTTTGATTTAAATATTTCAATTCTTATTAGTTTGTCAAATTAGTTATGAATTTACAAAAATATTGATTTTCAAACGATTTAGTTGAGCCCGCCACACCAAAAAAAATGGATAAATGTGAACCTTTTTATGTTTTTTCACTTGTTAAAGAATACACATAAAAAATACAACGAGACTCAAAAACCTAGATATAATATAATTAATTTTGCCCCCCTCGATAAATTTTCTAGATTCGCCCCTGATGGCTGCACACAAAGAAAAGTAAAAGGAAGTGTGAACAAACCAGCAGGCCGCGGCCAATTAAACAATCTATATTAAATAACAATAGGACAATACTATGTCTTTTACAAAGCCTCAAATTCCGGGGAATCTTCTTATATCTATTCGGTTTCGATCTCATATATATATCAACTCAATATTAAAATAAATTATATTTTAAATAAAAAAATAAATTAAACTATATATCAATTATTTTAAATTAACTATATTAAATTGGTCCATAAAAAAAACACAAATCGAATGTATTGAGAGAGTTTCCCAACTTCACGACAAGAACATTTTGTTTGAGCAAAATTCGAACTTTTCAATAATGAAACGAGCTAGTTTCTTGACAAGACATAACAAAGGAGAACAACCATTAATGTACAAATGTATATAATATAAGAATATATTTTAAATAATACAAGTGATAATAAGAATCAACAATTCTTGCTAAAGAGACACGTAAAAGTCAATTATGAACCAACAGGACTTTTGGGTTTTTTCTAATTATATATAAATATATGGTTTATAATATAATTTTATATCTGTCATTGTCCAATCTAGCTGTTTGTATTGTTCAACGTGGTCCAGATTTTGAGTACTGTCAAATGACATAACTACACACGAATATACTATAATATGCATTTTACATACACCATTTAAATAATTTTGATAAATCACAATCAAGAAGTTCAGTTGTCACAGTTAAATACGTCAATAACACTTTTTAAAATTCTTATATAACAAAAGCAATCAACCCTTTTGTTTTTTTGCCCCCAACCCCCACAACCACCAACAAACTTTCTATATTGACTGTGGCATTCACGATAAGCAGATTTAAAATTCAAGTTGAGGAGGACAAAAATAATAATGATATAAAAAATTGGGGGTAAGAAATTTTAATGTGTGCAAAATACAATTTAAGGGGACAATCTATAATTTTAGGGGTAAAGTATAATTTTAGGGGGAATTAATATTATTAGAGGAAATACAATTTTTGGGATAATAAAATTTTTTTTAAGGGAGGAATGTGTTTCCGCTCTTAGCACTGGGTACCATTGAAAATGTTGTTCTCAAGTTCACAGATGAACTTCTAATTTACAGGAAAAAAAATTGTGGGGATTGTGGGTGACCCGGTGATACTCAATAGTGCAGTCATAATCTTTTAATAATTCAAACCATCTTCTTTGTCGTATGTTCAACTCTTTCTGGCTCAACAAGTATTTTAAACTTTTATGGTCGGTGAAAAATTGGAATGTGGTATCATATAAGTAATGTCTCCATATTTAAAGAAAAAACAATCGTAGCAAGTTCAAGGTCATGCGTAGGATAAAACATCTCATATGGTTTAAGTTGCCGAGAAGCATAAGCAATAATTTTACCGTATTGCATTAAAACACATCCGAAGCCCTGATAAGAAGCATCACTATAAATGACAAAACCGTCATTACCTGGAGGAATTGTTAAAACTGTAGCAGTTGTGAGTCTGTCTTTTAGTTCATCAAAACTCTTTTGGTTCATCAAAACTCTTTTGGCATTCCTCTGTCCATTTAAATAAATACTATTGCGCAACAATTTTGTCAATGGGGTGGCAATAAGAGAAAAATTCTCAACAAATCATCGATAATATCCAGTTAACCAAGAAAACTACGAACTTCTCCAATATTTTTCGGGCATTCCCATTTAGTTACTGCTTCAATTTTCACTGGATCAACTTTAATACCATCGCTAGAAACATCATGTCCCAAAAAGACAACTTAATCTAGCCAAAATTCACATTTGCTGAGTTTACATTCAACTGTTTCTCACGCAAAGTTGTAGCACAATTCTCAATTGTTGTTCATATTCTTCAGTAGATTTAGAATATATCAGAATGTTATCAATAAAGACAATCACAAATCTATTCAGTTATGGTCTAAACACAGCTTTCATCAATGCCATAAATGCAGCAGGTACATTAGTCAAACCAAAAGGCATCACTAAAAAATCATAGTGGCCATACCTGGTTCTAAATGTTGTTTTTGGAATATCAGACTCAACAATTTTCAACTGGTGATACCCTGATCTCAGATCAATTTTTGAAAAGACTGTTGCATCTTGCAAATGATCAAATAAATCATCTATTCTGGGCAGTAGATATTTATTCTTTATAGTCACTCGATTCAACTGTCCATAGTCTATGCATAATCTCAAAATATCATCCTTCTTTTTAACAAACAACACCGGTGCTCCCCATGGTGAAACACTCGGTCTAATAAACCCTTTATCAAGTAGTTCTTGTAATTGAGTCTTTAATTCTTTTAATTCTACATATGCCATTCTATAAGGGGAAATAGAAATTGGCGCAGTACCTACTGATAATTTGATGGTGAACTCAGTGTCTCTATCTGGTGGTAATCCTGGTAAATCATCTGGAAATACATCTGGATAGTCTTTAACCACTAGAATATCTTCAAGTTTCAAACCACATAATATGTTATCTATAATGTGAGCTAAATATGCTTCACACCCACCTTTGATCAATCTGAATGCCATAGATGCAGATATTACACATTTAGGCAAGATTTTCATTTCTCCTTTAAATACTATCTGGATCTGATAGGAAGTTGCAACACTATATCTTTGGTAATACAATCAAATTTAACGCGGTATTCAGTTAACCAATCCATACCCAGAATCACATCAAAATCCTTAACGGCATAACCAATAAAGTAGCTCATGCAATTCAGTATCCCCGATTAATATTTTACAATTATGATACACAATATTGACAATAATCATGCTTCTGGGGTTCGAACAAATAAATCATAGCCCGGTGATTCTGGTGTAGCATGCAAATGCATTATGAATGCTTGCGATATAAATGAATGAGTTGCTCCAGGATCAAATAAAACATAAGCATTTGTACCATAAATGGATAGATTACCAGTAATTACAGTTGGTGAGGTATTAGCTTCTTCCTGTGTCATAGCAAAAACTCGGGCCTTAGTATGTTGTCTGTTAGTCCTACTTTCCTCTGTTCCATCACCTCTATTCATACCAAACTTTCCTCGACCTCTTCCTCTTCTAGGAGTAAAAACCACTAGACCTGGTTTGCTCCACTGTAGGCACTTCACGTGGCTTTGAACAATTCTTTGCTATATGGCCAGGTTCTCCACATCTAAAGCATTTTCCTGTAAGCAGACTGCACTCTCATTATGATTTCTCCCGCAATGCACACAAGTCACAACCGACAGTGTAGAACCAAAACTCTTATTATCAGATGTTGCACCACTGGAACTGGCGCCTTTAGAACCACTGGGGAAACCTTTTTGTGTAGGTGAGACAAACCCTTTTCTCTTTTCAAATCCACCAATTTCATCACTATCTCTTTTTATATTGAAAGATGGATTTTGATTCAGCTTCTAATTTCTCATCACGTACTATTGCGGCTTTTCAGCTTGCTAAAGGACTCCAAATCTGTCAAATATGATGCATTTCTTCTTTTCCATGGCTATCATATGTGGAGCATAGTGAGATAGTTGAGTAATAATACCTCGTACTCAGCAACTGATCGAGTTCCCTGCTTAAGTTCAACAAATTATTTTCTTTCTGATCCTTATAAACTTCTGGCAGATATGTGTCACGAAATTTTGTCAGAAAATCATCCCAAGTTAATAAAGGTGGCTGAGTAGTGCTATCAGGTATAGTCTCCTACCATTCATAAGCATTTCCTTGAAGGAATGATATTGTATAATCAAATTTCTCTCATGGAGTACATTTAAGTAAGTTCAGAATTCTCTCTATCCTTTTCAACCATGTTTCTACCTCAACTGGATCAGTCGTACCCATAAAATCAACATCTCCCATTTTTCTCAATTTATCATACATTCATTCATGTATTTCAGGGGGCATAACAGGTAGATATTATGGATGTACACCATGAGCAGGCATTCTATATGCATGATGTGAGGACGCGTTCATAATCAAGTTTTTAATTATCACACAAATTATTTATTTGTGAACAACAGAAGATTATTTAAAAGTCCTGCCAACAAGTGGCTCTAAAAATTTCGGCATGACCTCCCCGCACGAGGGACATACCAAATAAAATGAAAAGCACAATAATCATATCCAGTGCAGCAAGTAAATACATAACACCATAGCATGCATCATAGGCACCCAGCACATAATCCGTACTAAAAATATTTACATCATACCATATCATGCACAATAAGTCTCCAGCACACATTTCATACTCAAAATATTTACATAATACCATCACCAGTAAGTAAACACCGTCAAGACTAAACTGAAATAAACTTAATTTACATAGTTATACTATTCAGGACACCCTGTTATACTTAACTATCCTACGACTGTGATAGACAAAAGAAAACAACCTCAGGTAAGACTTCCAGGTGAGCATTCCCTCTTTGGGATCCTGGTCACCTATAATACCTGTTATTGCCCACACACAAAGACAACAACAACCCCCTAGGGGGTGAGCCTAAGCACAACATGAAACTATCAAGTAATTACAACATGTATCTATGAAATGTGATATATGATGTAATGCAATGCAATGCAATGTAATGTGATGCATGAAAGGTACAAATCATCTCGGTCTTTGAATTATATTCGATTTAAAAAAAAAGAGGACTTATTTCAGAGTCATTTTCAATTAGTTAAGTATTTTATACTTTAAGTGCTTAATTTGTGTCCTGCATGTGGGCGAAGATACCCATGCAGTGTGTTCTTCGGGTTCCTGAGCATTGTTGGCTAGGAATTTAAGAAAATGTCCAGAAATAAGAATTAGAGTACATCAAGTTGGATGTCTTTTGCCACTGGAATCACCCAATTTGAATTTAAAATCAAAAAAGTTATGACGATTTTACCAAAACCGCTCAGGCTGGAAAACAGATTTTTAAAGTCCATGCTTTTAGTGATTAAACCACTTTTAGATGAATGAACCAGCTTGACATCATCAGATAAGAAATGAAGACCTTCGAGTTTGTGAACCGTGAGCACTGGAATCGAGTTGTTTTGATGTCGTATGAAATTATAGCGAATTTTCTACGAAAATGAGTCAGACTGAAAATGTCAGAAAATCGATAAGGGTCATATTTATAAGTTAGATTTGAATTAATGCACTATTTGAACACATATTGTCATTTTGGAATTTACATGACCAGGTTAATAGATTCCGGGGTTGACTCGAGAAGTTCTCGGTAGATTAGCTTTGGTTGAGGTACGTAGAAATGAGTTGTATCATGACGTCTGACGAAGACGTGTAATGATGATGTTGTGTAATTTTACATGTCATTAATTGATTTATATGATTTAATTGTCACTATGTGATTCTTATGTGGCTATATGACATGTTGAGATACATTGAATTACATAAAATGTGAATTACATGATATGTATTGACTTTCACATAAGATTGCATGACATATTGAGTTGCATATGTCATATGATGCATAGATGATTCATGGGCATATCATTTTGATCTATCCACTTCTTTGATATCATTGATGTTGACTGAGTTGATTTACTCTGACTGTCGGGGACGACGGGCACGGCGATGACTGGCAGCTTAGGTAGCGACTGTAGTCACGCGCGTTGCTATTGGACCTAGACACGATGGATGACGAGCACAGCACAGGATGATTCTCCTAGCGCAAAGTGTGTGTGTTGTCACCCTATGCTTGAGCTGATATTGATTGATGATACCTTCCTTTGGACTCCGATATTGGTATCTTGAGATTCGATTCTTTATACACATTCATACATCGCATTCATACATGGTATGCATTGCATGATACTTTGTCATTCTTGACATGATTTATTTATTTCTCGTACTGGGTTCTGACCCCCTTTGCGGGAGGGCTGTCATGTCTTTGTTGTATGGGCATGACATGTGGTACATGTGGACGTACTGCGGATGCTCGAGATGAAGCATCGATGAATACCAGAGCTCCTTGAGAGCGAGCTAAGGTTTATGTTTTATGTTTTGACTCCCATTAAGTGGTAGAGTACTTTTTAATTACATTTTAAATTACCGGGGTATGCCCCGAGTATTTGTATTTTAAGTATTCTATTACTGATTGGTTATATACTTACTTATGTGATGAGTAACATGTTGAATTGTGAAACTGGAATTTCATATTTTCAGTATCATTATATATGTATCACCTAAAAGCGAAAAAAAATTACAGCCATTTGAAATAAATATTCCGCTGTTTACGCAAATTAATCATTATGTGTTAATTAAACACCACATTAGGATCGTGCCCTCACACATCCAGTGACTCTCATTTCAATTATCTCAAAACTCATTCAACCATGTTGTTCTCGACAGGTTCCAAAGCAACTTCATTGCTCAAAGACATCGTATTTATTCTTCATAAAACAGTTTGAATGTCTCATATGATATGCATGTTCTTCATTTATTCAATCTAATGCAGTATTCATTCAATAATAACAGGTTTCGTAGGTGTTTGAGTGTAAACTTTCCCTACTAAGTTTTATCAAACATATGTATCGATATCGTGGTCAATATCAATACGACCCGACTCAGCATACTCAAATATAAATCACATATCGACATCAATGATTTCACTACAACTCATGTAAGAACAAATAGGTCAAATAAGAAACACTTACGCACATATTCATTTGTGCCTATTCAAAGTGTACACAAGACTCAAAAGTAGAGCATTCCCAGTTTATGCTCTGATACTAACTGTGAAAACCTGTTCCTAATCAAGTGTTTAATTATCACACAATGATTATTTATTGTGAACAGTGGAAGATTATTTAAATGTCCTGCCAACAAGTGGCTCTAAAAATTTCGGCATGACCTCCCCACACTAGGGACATACCAAAAAAAAAAAAAAGAACAATAATCATATCTCAGTGGAACAAGTAAATATATAATACCATAGCATGCATCATAGGCACCCAGCACATAATCCGTACTAAAAATATTTACATCATACCATATCATGCACAATAAGTCTCCAGCACACATTTCATACTCAAAATATTTACATAATACCATCAGTAGTAAGTAAACACCGAATATTAACAAATATTCAAAGACTGGACTGAAATAAACTTAATTTACATAGTTATAATATCCAGAACACACCCTGATATACTTAAATATCCTACGACTGGGATAGACCAAAGAAAACAACCTCAAGAAAGACTTACAGCGAGCATTCTCTCTTTGGGATCCTTCACCTGTAATACTTGTCATTGCCCACACACAAAGACAACAACAGCCCCATAGGGGGTGAGCCTACCCCAATATTAAATTATCAAGTAATTACAACATATATCTATAAAATGTGATATATGATGTAATGCAATCTAATGCGAAGCATAAAAGGTACAAATCATCTCAGGATAACAAAAGTCCGGAATCCAAGGAATAGCTATCAAATATCTCAAGATACTAGAATATCAAAGTCCAAAGAAATGTATCATCAATGAATATCAAGCTCGAGTAGGGCGTCGACTCGCTCGTCGCTACGACATCTCTCTCAGTCGAGCCATCATCGGTCTATCATCCCTCGTGTCTGGGCGACGTCGGCACACTCGACGCTACGGCATCTCTCAGCTCACTCTCTCCGCCGAGCCATCGGCATGCCCATCATCCCCAGACATGCATCGCAGATACCAACGAAAAGATATGGGTATCAACGAAAGAATCGGTAGGATCAACATGACCAGCTCAATGTCCATGCGTGTCAATGCATCATGCACTATCGTAATCTCATGTGATGCAACTCAATATGTCCAACGTGTATGTCATATATCGATGTACGTTTATCAAAATGATGTGTGTTAAAAGTTATATTTATTTTCGTACATCGATATGCCAATTATGAATGCTGTAAATGCTCATAATTCAATTAAAATCACATAGCCAAGTAGTTTCACATAGCCAAGTAGTTTCACGTAATTCACGTAAGTTCAGCAATTCATGTATCAAATAATACATATATCTGTCGTATGTTACCGATCGCAACATACCTATTTTTCCTTGTTCTAGAAGTTAAAATGTGGTCTTCTTAGTTCGTGGAACTCCCATGCCGTGTATTAATCTATCAAATTCATTCAACACAATTTCATTACTTCTTTATCACTAAAGTTACCTCAACATATATATAAGTTATTCTTTAACTTGAGGCTACTAATCAGATCTAAACTATGTAGGATGTATTCTGATTCTCGTATACTCATTCTTACCCTTTCTTCAGTTCTAGAGTTATTAAGATGTCTAATCATCATTAAAATCCTAATAACACATTTATGTCATTGAACACAATTCACATGCTCTCATATTATAATTTTCAATTATATCCTTCAATATTATTCGTCACTTTGAAACTAAACTCATAATATCAATATAAAAACGATAAAACAGCCAGATTTCAAACTAAAAGAGGTAGAATTTTACCAAATACTAAAATTCACTAAACTCTCAACCTCAAGTCCCAAAAATGATGACAGAACCCAAATACCCAACTATCATGCAATTTAAATCAACACTAGCATGAAATGTAGCAGCTTAATCGATCAAGACACCCAGTATCAACTCAACAGCTACGAATCTCCTCCAAACAGCAGAAAACCATCAAACCAATCCAATAATGACATCGAATTTACATGCAATCCTCTCACATGTGATTAATCCAACTAAAACAATGATTTAAGTAAAACCAAATCGACCAAGGCAAGGAATTTAGAACTTTCACCCTAAAACCAAGAAAACTAATCGAGCATACTAACATGCATAATCAGTACCAATCGATCCAAACAGAACATGTAATTCAAAGTTCCTACAATTCTCTCATACTTGATTCATCAAGCTAGAACATGGTTGAAATGATTTAAAATCAACCAAAAACAAGATTTAAGCACCTTCATTCCCAAAATTCTGAAAACCGAACGCAACAAACCAACATGCATTAGTAACCATCGACTAAAACTTCGTAAAATTGTAGGGAAAGAATGATTAAGGAGCAAGGAAGGATTACCTAAACAACCCTAGAAGAAATCGGACCCAAAACGGACGAACCCATTTCACGCTCTTCATCGCTTTCTGTGGAAAATCCGATGAAATCCGTGACGCCAACCTCACTTCTTGGTATGTAAACGCGCGCCTGAGAAAGGGGAAGGTGGTGGTGGGTCGAGCACGGTGAATGGCGGTCAGACGGCGGTGTGCGCGGCGCTTAAGCGGAGAAGGGTTGAAGCAAGCGCGAGGGAGCAGGGGAAGAGAAGCTTACGACTTTTTTTTTTACAATTCTGAACCCGATGTGTGTTGTGCGCATGTTTTAGTATGTGTAGCGAAAGTTAACCCATAATACATTAATAGTTGTGTTTCGGTCCAGTTATGCACGTCGGAGTATCACCGGTGCACTGATAAATTAAATTTATAGTCAACAATTGAGATTTATACACACTACTAAAACAGAAAATTAAATTCTTCATTTTAATAATTTATTTTTAAAATATTAACGGAGTTTATGACATTCATATTATCAGTTTCACTTCTGGTTAATTAATTCCAAATTATTATTAATAAATTTTCAAATTATATTTAATTAACAGTAGCAAATCTTGGGGCCTTACACATAAGATGGAAGTGGTTGTGATGAATACGACTCTGGCTCGGCTGTTACTTTCCCTCCATTAACATTTTGCTCATCATTATACCTTGAAATATGACCACATATTATGACTATGCAAACATATACCAGATAATGCCAATGCACATTTGATATTCTACAGAACCTCTAACCTTTGCTCTGATACCAAGCTAACTGTAACACCCTTACACATACAAATACACATGATGCGTATATCATAATATCTATGACAGCGGAACTTGAAATTTCACATCCAATCAAGACATTTACAATACTATAATTTACAAGGCATATAGACATATATATGCCACAAAAATAACGAAGGTTGCACCCCCTCACAACCCAACCAAAAACCTATACGGTATATGCAAATAATGAGTTGAGGGAGAAGAAACTAGAGTAAGCTGGTCAACCTTGGATCCATACTTCAAATTTTGTAGAAAACACTTTGTAGAGTCAACTATATCAACTGAAAAATAATTTGCATTTGGTGAGTTGCATTCTCAATGAGTATTTTCAAATAACATGTTCTTCAACTTTATATAAGCGCTTGATTAACAACAGTTTCACATACACAGTTTATATCATTCGGACAACAAATAAATGCACATGTCTATCCATTTTTTTTTATGTTATGGGCCAACTAATACCAAGAACAAATCGTTATCACGACGATGGCCATGGAACTTTGTATTGTATATCCCATGGGTTCAATGAACTCGGGATCCGTATTCTATAATTTTGTAATTTTGTAGCACATGGTTAAAGTTCATTAGTGGCTATAACAGAGTCTATTAATCTCTTATGAATGCATATTCCATAATCATGTAAAGTTATCATAACATCACCAATAGAGTAATAACTCAAGTCTGTAAAATCACTTAAAAATCAATATTTTGCATTGAAAACACATAAAGCATCTAATCATAAACATACAAGAATTACCAAGTCCATTCATTCATGAAACACACAGCATCCACCCACATAAAGTTAAAAACCAAGTTATTAGATTATACTCACAAGTTGTTGATCACATATCGATGATTTTGCTTATTTTGCCTTATATGCACCTTTGTCAAGATTTTGACCTATATATGAATAAGATTAAATAAAATGACTATTATTTGTTTCATTAATCATGTTCACACATTTATTAACTTAGGCAAAATACTCTAATTCCACCACTTATATCAAACTTCCGGAAGACAATAAATTATAAATCTTGCTCCAGTGTTCTAATTCATTCTTATCCAAGGTTTTAACGATGCACCTTAACTATAATACCATAACCAACATTTCATCTAGTCAGCTAATGTTGGGAATCATATTTACTACTCTTCCAAGGTAGACAACTTAAGAAATTCAGTTTCATATTACACTAGTAGCATAGGACATCAACTTTAAACTTAGTTTCAAGATTGGATGATTGAATTATAATTTATGATATTTTGCTTTTATTTATTCAATTGTTATTCCAAATATTTTTCGAACATAGTCAGCAATTACAAGACCTATATTTCATTACCCTTATTCCAATTCATTTAATACAATTAAGTCTATTACATTAT
Source organism: Haberlea rhodopensis (assembly GCA_907163345.1). Lineage (NCBI taxonomy): Eukaryota > Viridiplantae > Streptophyta > Magnoliopsida > Lamiales > Gesneriaceae > Haberlea > Haberlea rhodopensis. The sequence continues at coordinate 2,367,397 of CAJQUN010000025.1, forward strand.
CTTAGGGGTGTAAATGAAATGAATCGAGTTGAATATGAAGGAAATTTTAAGGCTCGAATTCGGCTCGAAATACGTCTATTCGAGCTCGAGCTCGATTCGAAGTTTGAATAATTTAAAAATTTCGGCTCGAGTAAGGCTCGAATTAAAGCTCGAGTTCGGCTCGAAAATTTCGAATAGCTTGCGAGCTATTCGAACTATTACTTGAAAATAAATACTCGAAAGGCTCAAAATCTGTTTATTTAATATAAATTATATATATTAAATAAATCACTATATGGAATAAAAATGTCATTAATTATTTGTTGAAATTCAGAGGGGCATTTTTTAATCCAAAAGGCATAATGTCTTATAAGAACATTAAAAACAGTTTATATCTATCAGATATATTAATCTGAATCTGCAAATATTCTGATTTTAAATCAAATTTAGAAAAAATAATTGAATCATATAATCTATCTAATAAATATTTTTTTTATTTGGAATAGGATGCCTAATCCATTTTAAAACCTTATTAAGGGGTTTATAATTTATTACTAACCTTGGTACTCCACTTTCAATTTCACTATGTTTATTTACATAAAAAACAGTACAAGACCATGGAGAATTAAAAGATTGAATTAATTATTTTTGTAATAATTCTAAATATTCAGAATTCATTTGGCAAGAGCCTTAGTATGTATGTGTTTTTCATTAAAATCTTCCTCATAAGGAAGAGAAACAATATGATTTTTTCTATTCCAAAAAGCATTTGGATGGTCATTACAAATTTCAATTTAAAATTGATGAGTTATAAATTTAATATTTTCTTGTAGTTTAGGATTTGTCATCAATTGTTATAAAATTGATTTCATTTTCAAAAATTGAAACTGTTTTGTTTCTTGAGTTAGATGCTCATATGTATTATGCAGGATTCCTGAAACTGGTGTAGTTATAAACTTTAAAAATATAGGTTGATTTTGGAAAGTTCCAACAATAACATTGTTATCAACATGTTTAAAAGGAAAAAAATTGAGTTATAAAAGATAACCAAGTATTACCTGACTAGATATATTTTTGCTAATAAAAAACTAGTTTGAATAAATTTTTTTTATTAATACATATAAATGCTTTTGGGAGTTTAAATTGAATATTCATTTTTTTACCTCATGCATGAGATAAAGTATTGAGTAGTTTTTTTGAAAGTATCTTGTAGAAATTAATCCTTCTTGAATAACATTAAGATATGCTCACTATCAACTAAAACAGTAAATTCTTTAGTAAAATGATTATCTATAAGAAGAATAATCCCAGTGTACCATTTTTGAGACATAAAACATAACCATCTATAAAGTAAATAAAAAATCATTTTTATTAAATTCTAATACAAAATTATCTTTCATTGGGGATTGAGGAATAGAAGGGGAAGATACTATATGATTTTCTAATCTAGAAATTCTAGTACTAAAATTCTATTATCTTCTTAAGAATTTGTATTTCATTTTTTGAGATTATCAATCTCTGCTAAGAGATCTTGTAAAGACGTAGGATGATTAGAAGTTTGTCTATTCTTAAGAAGTTTATAAACTTCAGTCATAGTATGAGATTCAGTTGAACTAACTATTTTAGTTGGGTGAGAACTATTAGAAGATGGTGGAGTATTAACCATTTTAAGGAATTCCAAAATATTTTCATTAGTTAAAACATTGATATTAAAATCTTGAAATTGAGAAAGAAGTATATAGAATTCATCATTTTCAGTTGTATCGTTAATAGTTTTAATACAAGATATTCCTTTATTGCAAGGATCACAACAATCTGATGTAGTTTGTATAGATTCATTTTCTAAAGTTTCAAGATCCGAAGATTCCAAACTATCAGAGGACAAAGTTTCTGAATCAGAGTCAGAATTTAAAAATAATTTACACAAATTTCCTTTTATCACTTACATTTAGATTATGAATATGTGTTTTAACCTTTCATTCAGAAGCATAATGGTCTTCTCTCCCACATTTATAGCATTTCACATGCTTTCTTTTTTCCTTTTTCCTAGCCAATGGCGGATCTACATTGGGGCTAACCTGGGCTGCAGCCCGGGGCAGCCCCAATGTTTTTCCTTTTACCTATATACTCAGCCTGGTCAAAGAAATCGAAAGGAACAGCTGTGCTCTCTGTAAATTGTGTGTGTATGTGTTTTTTAAAGAAGAAGAAGAAAGAAGTTGTAAGGCCCCGATGCTAATTAATCCGGATTAACGATGATTAAGCAAACCCGGATAATTAAAAGTGCAAATTTGAAATAAGGAATTCCGGACTACGATGAGTCAACCAACTAGTGGAACATGTTTTAGTGCATGAGCATGTGCATGATCACATGGCACTTGGAGAACACATGCCACTAATTAATTTAACTCATGTTTAATACATGATTTTGGACCAATAATCTTGCAAGGTAATGATGTATGGACACATGGATTCCACAATACATCAAATAAATAAATAAAATCATGCATGGCATTGAATCTCACGCCCATAACTTGCCATTTCAGATTTTTGGTCTCAACTTTAGCTAGCCCTTTCTCTCTCTTTAAAATAAAATCTCCACCTTCTCTCCTCTAGCAATTTCGAAAATTGCAGCTCTTTTCCTACAAAAATCCTCTTGAAATTGTGAGTGCATGTCACATGCAAAGATGGATTTGAGTGCTACTCATCTTGAGGAACAAGATGCACCAAGAATTTTCAAGTTTGGAGAAAGAAGATGCAAGATTTTCGAGTTGCAGCAGTTTTGGGGTAGGATTTTCGATCATGGCTTGGTTTTGTGGATGATCAAGCTTCAAATCTTGAAGATAAATGAAGGTATATCATCATCCTTGAGTTTTATCAACTTGCATGTAGGATTGAGGTCGAACCACCCTGTTCATTTACGAAGAAGTTGCTGTCAATTATAGTCTGCTAAGACCATTGCATGAACAGTATGGTATTTCGCGTTTTTAGCATAGTTACGTTTCGAATTGGAAAATAATGCTCCTATGACAAGTTGTAGTATTTTGTGTTATCTTTAAATGGCCACCAAAATCAGCTAATTTGGATTTAAGATGAAAACGTTATGGTCGTTCTACCAACTTGTGTCAAATCTGAAAATTTACTGCATGTGAGTTTCATGCATTTTGTTATTTGTATTTCTGGGAATAAATGGCTACGAATATGAAGTTTTAGGCTCTAATAAGTATTTTAGTATTCGATGTTAGCTTGCATTTGGAATTGGCCTCACTCAATTCGGAGCTCATATGAAAGAATTATGCTAATTTTACCAGCAACTAAACAATCTGGAAGCAGGGGATATACGAGTTTTCTAGGCTTGTACGTTTTTCAATTAATGTACATGAAGATGAATTGTTTAGCTTAAAGCTCATAAGAGATGTTTTGTTGTATGTTGGGTTATATTGCATTAGAAACTGGCCTCACATGATTTGGAGTTTATTTGTGCAAGATATACACTGTTTCCTAGAACTGCTCACTCTGTCAAAACAGAGTGTATAGGTATTTTCAACACTGCCATACTTTGTTTTGCATGTGCCTCTAGATGAGCGAACTAGATTCTGTATTTCAAATATGAACTGTAGTACTTTGGGTTTTGGTGATTTTTCCCACTAGCCTTAAGTCATTTGGACGTCATATGAATTTATTATGAGTTTTATACAAAAATGGGTCAGGCTGAAATTTGGTGAATTGTCCTGTTTTTCCAGCAGAATGTTCTTGGCCATTTTACCTAGGCTAAATGAACGAATTTGAAGATGAGTTGAACTGATGAAATGTTCATTTTTGAGTTAGCTTTGAAAATAAATTGGACCCATGTGATTTTATTAAGTATCGGAAAAGTTATGAGCCGATCTCTACGGTTGCGCAGGCTGAAATTTAGAGAATTGGTTTTGGGTCTAAGTTTGAGTTTTATTTGATATGTTTAAGGCTAGTATGTGACATTATGTTGTATTTGGAACTGTTATGGCCAGGTTTATTAATCCTGAGATTGAGTCGAGGATCACTTGGTAATTAGCTAACGGTTTGAGGTACGTAGAAAACGGGTTTTATCACAATGTCTGGCAAAGACATGTGATGTTCCCGGGTATGATTTACTTGTCATTACTTGCTCCTTATGTGACTATGTGTTAAGTTGATTTGCAGTATGTAAATTACATGGTACATTGACTGCATGATATATGATGACATGAGATTTGAGGTGCATCACATGAGATTATGATATTGCATGATGCATTGACACGCATGGACATTGAGCATGTCATGTTGAGCCTTTTGATTCGTTCTTGGTACCTATATCTTTTCTTGGTATGAGTGATGCGTGTCTGGGGATGATGGGCAGCCGTTGGCTCGGCAGGAGTGAGAGTGAGCTGAGGGATGCCGGAGCGACGAGCGTGCCGACGTCGCCCAGACACGAGGATGATGGACTGCCGATGGCTCGACTGAGAGATAGATCGGAGCGCGGAGCGTGTCACATCCTGCTCGAGCACTGATGAGTGATTGATGATTTCCTTTGGACCCTTGAGACAGGGATATTCGATATTTGACACCCTTCATGTGCATTTGCATTCATGCACGGCATACATCGCATGTTATTTGTCATACACTGTGATTTTATCTGTTTCTCGTACTGGGGTTCTGACCCCCTTCGCGGGGGGCTGTCATGTCTTTGTTGGATGGACATGACAGGTATTGCAGGTGGACGTACTGTGGATGCCCGAGATGAAGCATCGATAAATACCAGAGCTCCTTGAGAGCGAGCTCAGGTATACGATTTATGTTTTGAGTCCCAGTAGTTGTTTAGTATTTTTACTTATGTTTTAAATTACCGGGGTATGCCCTGAGTATCTGTATTTTTAAGTATCACTTTACTGAGAAATTATATGTAATGCTTATGCGATGAATATCATGTTAGATGTAAAACTGGAAATAAATATTTTCACTATTCGGAAATGTTTTAGAAACAAAATGCGAAAAAATTTTGAGGGTCACTTTGATAAAGTTTTTAACTAAATCTTCCGCTGTTTACGTTAATATAACAATTGTGTGTTAATTAAACCTCTGATTAGGACCCGGCCCTCACAGAAGTGTTGGGTGGAGGGTGATAATTTATTAATGGGCCCATCATTTTAAGTTAAATATTATGAATATTGGTATTTAAATTTATATTTAAAAAACAAATGACATAAAATAAATGTGGTTTGCATTATATTGTAAAATAATTATTCCTAGTATTATAAAATAATTTATGTATTTATTTAATTTATAATTAATTTATGTATTTTATATTTTATACATTAATTATTTGGATCACATAATTTATAATTATTTTTATATAATTAAATCTACTATGCAAAAAAATCTATTATATTAAATATAGTTAATTATGATATTATGTCTAATTATTTTCTAATTTTACCTAATAAAATTAACATATATATCATTAAATTATATGAATCTAATGATTTGAATTAAAAATTTAGTTTACTATCATAATTTACATTTTTTTTCAATATTTTTTATTGAAAAATTTGCGATAATAATGCTACCGGTCCACAAAATGTTATTGAAACTGCAACAATAGCCTCCGCAAAAGCCTCCGTGACCATGATGGCGAACCATGTTCCTTGTGCTTTGTATTATTTAACTAAAATTTGTGTGCTAAATAGATGTTATGGAGAAAGCTTTTTTGATTGTTTTCGTTTAATTTAATGAACTATCAATCTGATAGGTGCTGCCTTGGTTGTAAAAATTTTTTGGTTTATTAGACATTGAATTTCATTTCAGCCCAGGGCGGATTTGATTTCTGGATCCGCCCTTGTTCCTAGCAATTTTGCTTTCTGTTCTCACTTTTTTTCTATCTGCTTTTTTGATCTAGTTTTCACATAATAATAATATAAACAATACACATATAATAAAGAAGTTGTATTAAATAAGTTGTAATTTTTTTGTGAGACTTTCAAATTTTGAGATAGTGAAAAATGTGGGAATGGATATTTGTGTCATTTTATCTGTAAAATAGGATTATAATAGGATAAATATAGTAGGATAATATTTTTTTTTTTAAAAAAAACATGGGATAATCAAGAGATTACTAACCGTATCACCAACCCCAAACGGGGCCTCAGTAGTGGCGATTTTACATGTGCTGAAGTAGGTGTAAATATATGTATTAAATTTAGAGGATGGTACTAAAACCCACACAAAATTAAGTTACATTTTTACTACCATTGTCTTATATTGCAGAAGATAAATATCGACATTTACACTCTAATTTATTATATTCAGTAAAAATTAAATCTTTAATAATTCAACCATAGTAATATCTAATACATTTTGTAAAAACATCTACAGTGAAACCAACTTGTCACACACTAAATTTGTTAGTTATTCAAATCTAGTATTTCTTGTATATTTTCCATTCTAAATGTGAGATTTTGGAATACACTTCACATTTTATAAATATGTTAATGACGCCTTCCAACCTTTTACGGTAGTCACATGTAATCAAGCATCATATGAGTCTATATACACTCTATGTACATATGCAGTACCAATAGATATGTAATTATGCTTATAAATTATTTAATATATGACATGATGCTTATACTGATTGTGTGCAATTTTGGGTCATGATAAAAGAACATGTGTCTTTTCATCAAAAAATCATGTTTTTTCATGAAATAACTTGAATCTTCATAACATATCATGCCTTTTTGTATGAATTGACAATAATCATTTAAAAAATAACTTCTAAAACACAACCATTCAAATTTATGAAAAACAATCTCGGCCACAAACAGCACAGAGCGCTTGAGCGCCTCACATTCTGTTTTTTTTTAAAAAAAAAAAGGAAATTGGCAAGAGGCGCTCAAGCGCCTCCCATTCTGCTTATGTTTCCTCATTTTCTTCTTTTTGCCCTTTCCATTCATTTTCCAATGGGATTATCATTTCTTATATTAACAAACTATCTAACAAAAACAAGTTATATCCGTGCTTTCTTCTTGTGCGGGCTTTAAGGTACTGATAGGGACAGGCCAGGCATGAAGAAATATACCGACCCGTTATATATATATATATATAGATCGGTTCCTTGCCGGGTTGAACCGTCTGATTCCGAACCAGTTTCAGACCAACCCAAACAGTAGAGCATCCTTGCCAAAAAGGGAGTAAAAAGATACGAAACTTACTGCATCAGAAGCTGTTGCCTATAGCCACCAGATAGCTACTTCCCTTTACAGAATATGAGATTCACAAGACAAAATACATAACAAGGCTGCATTGCATTGTACATATACACAACAAAAATATTTACATATCTGTGGATCGTAAGTATAAAATACAGATCACAACAACATGAATTTTCCTCAACCCATGTACTAATTTAGCTTCTATATTACTTCCTCGACCCATGTACTAAATTAGATTCTATAGTACTTACTGCCTAGCTTGGATTGGACAACTGATCTATCAGCCACCCTGAAGAACCCCAATAGCCCTAGGACCGGAACCTCAGATCTCAGGAGTGGTTCCACTAATCTTGAAATTCAAGTTACCATGTCACTGAGCTTCTGTGTGAACAGAACACAAAAAAAGGATATCCCACGAGATGCAAGATAGCGTATCATGCCTACGTTGTGTTGGGTTTCCGTACCCCGGCGTCAGATCCAAACGCAGCGGAAATAAAACAATAAACAGATATGACCCGTGGACGGAAGATCGCGCCTGATTCATATAAAACATGCAAATATCATAATATAATGCACGAAAAGGGATTACCAATAACAGCGAAATCAATCTGATGGCGGTGATCCTCGAGTCCAATCAACCTGACCAGATCTACAAGCCCGGCACCAGTGCTAGTGTGATGACGGCTTTTCTATGAGAATGTGTATTGAATGGAATTATCACCTTAACCCTAGAGATGAACATATATTTATAGGAGTCATGGTCAATTATTTGGGCTATGCTTATAAGGGTCCAACGGGCCAACAATTGGCCCATTGGCTTGTAGGGCATCTAATGCTAACAATCTCCCACTTGCCCAAAAGCCAACACAAAACTGCAAACTCATAATCCAAGTAATTCAATCAAATTGAATAACTTGACGTACTACCAATGTACATAATTATGCAACATAAACATATCAAATGTTTTAATTTTAGAACTTTCTATAGATGAAACATTTTCAAATATAGAAACTCCACTAAAGTGAGGAGCTTTCAGAAATTAAATTCATCTCTTCTAAATCACTCAATTTGAGCACTTAACATTTAAGTCTCAATTCTCATCAATAGATCGGCGGCCGGTTGATTGTGACCCAACGAGGCTCAAGTGTATCATAGCAGTAGGATCACAACCTTTGTGATTTTAGAAGTCAAACAACTTCTTTGGGCTTACCCTGAATGCCTCATTGTCAATTAAACTCCTTTAATAGACAATGGCTGAAATATAATTCCAGCTACAACCTACCGATCGTGGGTAGCGCCTAGCATCTGCGCTTCACGAAGACCTAGATACAAATGACTAGCAACGTACGAGAACCTGTCAGCCATAGTTAGCGTGCAGTACATTCCTTTCACTCAATATGTCCCGATTGAATCAATGGCATTGGTTGGTCGAGGCCCCTTATGATTTCAATAACTATGTATTTGTTTCACATTATATGATTCCTTGTGTGCGTATATGAAAAACCCATTTTTCACAAGCACTACCCACTCTGGCCAGAGATTCCTCGAATCATATATAGAAAAACACATAGGACATCCTGGTTCATCAAGACCAGTGGTGAATCCCCAACGACAATCATAGGCCTCTGACAGCATCACTGAATACCCAAAATAATGACTTTATGACCCACATGTGATCAGTCATTAAATCAAAGTACACAGCTATCTATCATGTGAGACCCCGTTATCACATCAAGATATTAAGGTGCAATTTAGAGAACTAAACATACATGCGATTATATCAGAGTAATGTGCCGTGTTGATTAACCTGAGCTTTAGAGATTACAGTACCAAAATGTTCCAAAAGGAAAGACGTACATCCTACAAAGGTACTACATCATAGTCTTACTCTACTCAGTAGAAGCTATACAAAAACTCTAACATGCTAATCCTGTAGCACTCCTTACAGCTCAGCATATCAACCCCGGCCCTGGTTCTCGTCAACAAAAGCACCTACAAAGACAACCCCCAACACATGAGCATAACACAATTCATATTTAACATAATATGAAAGTAAGGCATAAATGCAAATCTTAAACACAAGTCCTTCCTGTATTTCCAGCATTTATATCGCCCATTGGTTGTCCCTGTACCATAATTCATAATAGAAACACATTATATGAATGTATGGATATGCAATGTCATGACATTCCTTTTCCCTTAAATCCTTATTTCATCCTGAGCCCTTATCATTAGTACATTTTAATGCTTCTTGCTACTCCATGTAAGCGGAATTCTTCATCGCTTCCAATGGACTTTAGCGTTGCTACTCCATGTAAGCGGAATTCTTCATCGCTTCCAATGGACTTTAGCGTTGCTACTCCATGTAAGCGGAATTCTTCATCGCTTCCAATGGACTTTAGCGTAAGCCATTAAAATCCTTACTAAGATAACTTTGACTCGTGAAATACACCTCTTATATTTCACAACATACATATGCAAAAACAATGCATAAAAACATGTATCATAATCTTAATGCACCACATTGCATTCATCATGTGTCATAAAGACAAACATAAAGTACATGTTACCGTTGGGATGCCCGTACGTCGCTTACGTACCTTTCAAAAGATAGAGGAGTCAATCGACTTTATCTCCTCGGTTGTGCTGGCACCTGGGATGGTTCTACATAGCCACACAACACAATATTAGGCACCTCATAATAATCCGGAAGCAAAACCAAATAAAAAACCAAACAAATCCTTTAATATCATCTCGCGATCGATCGCCCATGAGCCCCGATCGATCGCGAGATGCTACTGCCTCGCATACCAGAAAAATTCAATCCGCGATCGATCGCCACTATATTGGCGATCGATCGCCAAAACTTACTGGAACGTCGCGATCGATCCTGCCTCCTTGGCGATCGATCGCCAACCTTGTTCCTTCGGCGATTTTCCAGAATTGCTTAACACCGATAATCATACCCTTAAATCTAACATGTAGGACAATATACATACCAAGACCATCATGCTAGCATTTGAACTACACTACCCTGAGTGTATTCAAACCAAATATACACCCTTAGCATAAACCTACATGCATAAACATCGATCATTAAAACAAGTACTGGATCAACTTTTTCTGGAAACAGGGCACATTTTCATTTCCAGAATTCTTGAGCACCTCTTTTCATGCTATTAAAACTAACACATATAACATAAACCTTGCTCAACTAAACATGCCATGGGTTTCACAAAACTACCAAGCATGTTTTTACATCAAAGTTTCTCCAATATATAAGCTTATCATGCATGATAACACCTCCTCAAAAACACTCCCAACCCACGTTTTCCAGAAAAACAGAGTAAATCTCTACCCAGATTTTTGAGCACTACTTTTCACAAGCTTAAATCTTCCACATAAAACATACATCATGCTTAAGGAAAATTACAGAGAGACTCATAAAAACACCATGTAAGCATTTAAATCACAGGTTTCAAGAAACATATGCTAACATGCCGTTTTTCACCATGCTCAAAAGTAGAACCAAACCAGTTTTTCCAGAAAGAAACAGGGTAGTTCCTCACCCTACTTTGCCCCGATTTTTGAAGGATTTCCAGGCGATGGAAATGGAAGGGCTCCTCCTAAAATTGCTTAGCAGCTGCTGGATGGTATTTTGGAAGAGGAGGTTCGAAATTTGGAGTGCTGGAAAGGTGTTAAATTATTGAGCCAAGTGGAAGCATGGCCAGCTCATGCTGAGTCAAAGTATGGGTTGGGGGGGGTGGTTAAGTGTTGGGTGGTTTGATGTGTTATGTTTTGGTCCCGATTTGGCACGATGTACTTAAAATATCCCCACATGATATTTATAGTATTTTCTCAACAAAATACTTCAATTACCCTTTTTGCATGCTTTACCAAAACAACAATACACACCCCAAAAACCCAATACATGCTACATGCACCCTGAAGTAATTCTCCCCAATATAATTCATCCAATCCCATGAATTAACACATTAACATCACAATATAACTTAAATGATTAAAATCACATAATCATTTCGGGGATATCACAATACTCCCCTACTTATAGGATTTCGTCCCGAAATCAAACATGCTACTATCCAGAAATAAAACAGTAAATAAACGCATACCAGAAAACAGTTCTGGATAGTACTGCACCATGTGTCGCTCTGTCTCCCACGTGGCCTCCTCGACACCCCTACGATCCCACTGTACCTTGATCATAGGAATAACCTTGTTCCGAAGTCTGCGGTCTGCTCTATCCAAAATCCTGATAGGCCGCTCCACATAAGAAACATCGGACTCAATCTGAACCTCTGAAGGCTGCAACACATGTGAGGGATCTGGCTCATACTTCCTCAGCATAGACACATGAAAAACGTCGTGTATGCCAGACAGAGAGGGCGGTAAAGCCAACCGGTACGCCAGAGTACCAATACGCTGTAAGATCTCATACGGCCCTACATACCTCGGGGATAACTTCCCTCGCATCCCAAACCGTACTACGCCTCTGAAGGGTGAGATCTTTAAAAACACTCTGTCGCCTAACTGAAACTCCAACGGTCTACGCCGCTGATTGGCATATGCTGCCTGTCTATCCTGAGCTGCCTTCATCTTTGTTCTGATAACCTTAACTTTCTCTTCCATTTCCTGAATCAACTCAGGTCCTCCAACCGACTTACGGTCCATGTCATCCCAACACAAGGGTGACCTACAACGCCTACCATAGAGGGCCTCGAAAGGAGCCATCTGAATACTTGCCTGGTAGCTGTTGTTGTAAGAAAATTCCACCAAGGCTATCGAGTCCTGCCACGAAGTGTCGAACTCCAGCACACAAGCCCTCAACATATCTTCGAGCGTCTGTATCGTACGCTCGGTCTGTCCGTCCGTCTGGGGATGATAGGCTGTGCTCAACCTCAACTCTGTACCTAGAGCTGTCTGCAGACCCTCCCAAAAGTGAGATGTAAACCGCGGATCTCGATCTGACACAATCGAAACAGGGATCCCGTGCAGTCTCACCACATCTTTGACATATAACTGCGCCATTCTTAAATGCGTGAAGGTCATACAGTAGGGAATGAAATGAGCACTCTTAGTCAACCTGTCCACGACTACCCAGATGGCATCAAAACCCGAAACAGTCCTCGGCAAGTGGGTCACGAAATCCATAGATACGTGCTGCCACTTCCACTCGGGTACTTCTAAACTTCTTAGTTCACCTCCAGGCCTTTGTCTCTCAGCTTTTACTTGCTGACAAATCAAACAACGCTTGACAAAAGAGGTGACATCCTGTTTCATACGCCTCCACCAGAACTGGCTGCGTAGATCCTTATACATCTTTTTCCCACCTGGATGGATACTCATCCTGCTGCAATGAGCTCGCTGTAATATACCTTGGCGTAACTCGGGTGTATCTGGAACCACCCATCTGTCGCCGAGCCTCAGAGAACCGTCATCAGCCACTCTGAATCTCGATGGCTGTCCTGAATGAACCACTAACATCCATCTCTGAACCTCTACATCGGTCCCCTGAGCCTTCCTGATGTGATCAAATATAACAGGCTCAGCTAGCAAGGTCAAAACCTGTACTGGTGAAGAAGATACATCATAATCGAATCCCAATTGGCAGTAGGAGCCAAACATAGCTGACAGAGACATAGCATCCTCTGCTGTGCTCCTCACCTTCCGACTCAAAGCGTCGGCTGTCAAATTTGCTTTTCCCGGGTGATATTCGATTTCACAATCGTAGTCCTTCAGCAGGTCCATCCATCTCCTCTGCCTCATGTTCAGCTCAGCCTGTGTAAACAAGAATTTCAGGCTCTTGTGATCAGTGAAGATGGTAAATGAGGTACCGTATAAGTAGTGTCGCCATATCTTCAAGGCGAACACTATAGCTGCCAACTCCAGATCATGGACTGGATACCTCGTCTCATGTGGCTTCAACTGTCTCGAAGCGTAAGCCACTACATGTTTGTCCTGCATCAGCACGCACCCTAATCCCTGTAGAGATGCATCGGTATAAAGAACAAATCCTTTGTTCTCCTTGGGTATCACTAGAACTGGCGCAGTAGTCAGTCTGTGCTTTAATTCCCGGAAACTCTGCTCACAAGCCTCTGACCAACAAAATGGGACTCCCTTCTGAGTCAGCTGGGTAAGTGGCTTGGCGATCTTTGAGAAACCCTCGACGAAACGTCGATAATAGCCAGCCAGACCAAGAAAACTTCGAATCTCACTGACTGAAGTAGGGGTAGACCAATCCATAACTGCCTCTATCTTCCTCGGGTCTACTGATATCCCCTCTCGGGATATGATATGGCCCAAAAATGCAACACTGTTCAGCCAAAACTCACACTTGCTGAGTTTGGCGTATAACTGATGATCTCTGAGGATCTGGAGTACTATCCTCAGATGATCGGCATGATCCTCCTCATTCCTCGAATAGACTAGGATGTCATCAATAAACACGATCACAAACTGATCGAGGTACTCCTGAAATACTCTGTTCATCAGGCTCATAAAGACTGCAGGTGCATTTGTCACACCGAACGGCATCACCAAGAACTCATAGTGCCCATACCGAGTTCTAAAAGCCGTCTTTTGAACATCACCAGCTCTAACCCGTACCTGGTGATAGCCTGACCTCAAATCTATCTTGGAGTACACCTCCGTACCCTGAAGTTGGTCGAACAGATCATCAATCCTCGGAAGCGGATATCTGTTCTTCACTGTAGCCTTGTTCAGTTGCCTGTAGTCAATGCACAGACGCATTGATCCATCCTTCTTTTTCACAAACAAGACTGGCGCACCCCAAGGCGATACACTAGGGCGGATGTATCCCTTGTCGAGGAGCTCCTGTAACTGTACCTTCAGCTCCCTCAGCTCTGCCGGTGCCATCCTGTATGGGGCACGAGAAATGGCTGATGTCCCTGGCAGCAGCTCAATAGCAAACTCCACATCCCTGACTGGCGGAAATCCCGGAATCTCATCTGGAAACACATCACTGAACTCCGCCACAACTGGAATGTCCTCGGCTCTCACTTCCTTCTCCTCTGAAGCATTCATAGCATAAATAAGGTACCCAGTATGACCACGTTCCAATAACCGCGACATCTTAACCGCCGAGATTACTGGTATCCTTGGACGAGAGCCGTCCCCATAAAAAGTCCACTGGAACCCCTGATCAGACAGAAAACGAACCATCCTCTTTTGGCAATCTACCATAGCTCGGTATCTGCTCAACACATCAATGCCGATAATGCAGTCAAAGTCTGCCATCTCTAACTGAATCAAATCGGCCCTCAGATCATTGCCCTCAAAATAAATGAGGCAATCTGATAACTGTCGATCCGCAATCACATGCTTCCCCGTGGGTGTCGAGACCATGAGAGGCGTGGGTAACAGAGACGAGCACAAATGGTGTCCTTCCACAAAGGCAGTAGATACAAAGGAATGGGAAGCACCTGTATCTATCAATATAAGTGCAGGGTACGTAAGTAAATGACACGTACCAGCAATGACCTCCTCTGGGGCTGCCTCGGCCTGCTCCCTGGTCAGTGCATACACCTGTCCCTGCGGCGGTCCTGTCGTCTGACCTCCCAGGGGTCGTGGTGCAAACTGCTGCCTCTGTGGTGCCCTCCCAGCATCAAACCTTGGCCTATTCGGCCCTGAATCCGTCTGAACTGCCCGATTGGGGCAACCCCGAGCTATGTGGCCCATCTTGCCACAGATATAGCAACCTCGACAGTCACGTAACAAATGCCATCCTCCGCAGTTGGTACACCTGGTTACCTCTGTCCTGTTTCCCTGTGGATGCCCCCGGGTGTTCTGTTTCTGTCCATGAGACTTCTTCCCACTAAACCTGGAAGATGATGAGGCCCCACGAGCCTTAAACTGATCCCCTCGTGGCTTCAGACTATCAGTAGTAGGCCCTCTGTGATGGTACAAAAGGGGGTACAGCATCCTTGTATGCGTCACGGCAATCTCTGCCAACTCTGCCCGTGTCAGGGCGTCGTCAAACGAGCTGGGGTTGTTAGAGATAACCCTATCGAATAGCTCCGGCCTCAGACCTTTCAGAAAGTTCCTCATCTTGGCATGGCTGCTGACAGCAATATGAGGTACATACCTCAGCAGTGAGGAATACTGCATAGCGTAGTCTGCTACGGACATGCTACCCTGCTTCAAACTGTTGAACTCATCTTCCTTCAATTGTCTGGCAGCCGCAGAGAAATACCGGTTAAGGAACCGGGTCCGGAATACAGTCCAGTCAACTGCCATACCTAGAGCTCTCAGCTCCATCACGGTGGTCTTCCACCACATAGCAGGCTTCTTAGCCAGCTGAAACCTCTGCTAACCTCAGCCATGCCGTGAGTGCACAAGGTGCAGTCACAAGTATCTGCTCTATACGTTCCAACCATTCCTCAGCTACTTCACCAGACTCAGTCCCCTCAAACATGGGCGGATGGAAACTCAGAAACTGCTTCAAACTGAGCTCCCCTGGCAGTAATATCTGTACACTGGGCTCCACGCCCACAGCAGGTGGTGGTAAGGGGTTCGGCTGAGCAATACTGGCATGTCTACTATCCATATCTCCTACCTCTTCATTGAGGTCCGCCATGCTGCAACACAATAGTTAACAACAATACCAAAAGCAGTTCATAATATAAGCCGTTAGATAACAAGAGTAAAATATTCAAAGCATGTTAGTATAACCGTATACAACCATATGCATCACATGCATAAGCATGCCTAAATGAATACCTAGCCAACTTGTCTCTAAAGGCTACCTTCACTCTTCCCTGGTTATCTAACTGGCTCTGTACCACTAAATGTGAGACCCCGTTATCACATCAAGATATTAAGGTGCAATTTAGAGAACTAAACATACATGCGATTATATCAGAGTAATGTGCCGTGTTGATTAACCTGAGCTTTAGAGATTACAGTACCAAAATGTTCCAAAAGGAAAAGACGTACATCCTACAAAGGTACTACATCATAGTCTTACTCTACTCAGTAGAAGCTATACAAAAACTCTAACATGCTAATCCTGTAGCACTCCTTACAGCTCAGCATATCAACCCCGGCCCTGGTTCTCGTCAACAAAAGCACCTACAAAGACAACCCCCAACACATGAGCATAACACAATTCATATTTAACATAATATGAAAGTAAGGCATAAATGCAAATCTTAAACACAAGTCCTTCCTGTATTTCCAGCATTTATATCGCCCATTGGTTGTCCCTTGTACCATAATTCATAATAGAAACACATTATATGAATGTATGGATATGCAATGTCATGACATTCCTTTTCCCTTAAATCCTTATTTCATCCTGAGCCCTTATCATTAGTACATTTTAATGCTTCTTGCTACTCCATGTAAGCGGAATTCTTCATCGCTTCCAATGGACTTTAGCGTTGCTACTCCAGTTAAGCGGAATTCTTCATCGCTTCCAATGGACTTTAGCGTTGCTACTCCATGTAAGCGGAATTCTTCATCGCTTCCAATGGACTTTAGCGTAAGCCATTAAATCCTTACTAAGATAACTTTGACCTCGTGAATACACCTCTTATATTTCACAACATACATATGCAAAAACAATGCATAAAAACATGTATCATAATCTTAATGCACCACATTGCATTCATCATGTGTCATAAAGACAAACATAACGTACATGTTACCGTTGGGATGCCCGTACGTCGCTTACGTACCTTTCAAAAGATAGAGGAGTCAATCGACTTTATCTCCTCGGTTGTGCTGG